>CM046035.1:58121254-58433754 GCA_025215565.1 Flaveria ramosissima | reverse complement strand
TTAAACCAAGACCTAACTACATTCCTAATCCATAACCCAACTAAGATAACCATAGTCATATAATCCCATTCAACAAAGTTCCATACTCATACATTCATGCAATGTAAGGATAAAGAACGTACCTTTGTGGTTTAATGATGTTAATACGAACTTCAATCGCAAGAAAATCAACCCGGAAGTGAAAAACCCCAACTTTGACACTTAGGGTTCGTCACTCTCCACTAGATCGACCCTCAATGGTCACGAATTTGAGAAAACTACCCGTGGATTCTTGTTCCCCTTGAAAAATCAAGTGAGATAGACCCGACAATCATGTGATTTGGTTTTGATTTGAAAAAGTTAGGATTTTGGTTTGTTGGTTTTTCTTGAGTGCTTTGAGTGAAGAAGAAGAGGGAAAGTGAAGAAAGTGGGGGTTTAGATCTGATTCAAGTGATATTATGGTACAAAAACCGAGTTTGATAGATGTGCACAACACCCCTCGAAGTTTCCCTTTTTTTCAGCCGGCAGCAATCGTAGGTCTTCTGCCCACCGTAAGTTACGGTGGGCTAATTCTGCTGTTTGTGGTAGCCGCCACCGTACGTTACGGTGGCTCTGTGACTTACAAAAGGCCCTTTTTTGTTTAATCAAATTTGAACATCTCAATTCACACAAAAACAAGAACACATCATCAACTTCATTTATTCACACCCCCGAGTCCATATTCCACCCCCGACTTCTAATTCGAGTCGTCCTTGGCTCAAAATTAAACATAAATACGTACCTGATCGGGTGACATCCTCACACTTGAGTGGTTCAACATCCTCTACATTAGCAAAAAAACGAAGTGACACATGAATTAACAAAACTGGAAATATAAATGAAAACAAACTTACAAACACGGGTTGTCTCCCGGAAGCGCTACATTAAAGGAGTATATAGCTTGATTTATTGTGGCCTCAACCTTTATATGGGGTTGGAAACCCGGATGCTAACCGACAGAAAATCATCGGTTTCCTTAGTCGGCCCATTCAGATCATTTGGTCGTAAGTATGGCTTTAACCGATGACCATTAACCACTTGACGAATGTAATCCTCGAAATCTTCAATCTCAATTTCACTTGAATTCCCAATTCGCGTGATAATGTATGGACCAGTCTATTTACTCTTTAACTTACCTGGGGATAGTTTGAGTCGAGAGTTTTAAAGCCACACCCAATTTCCTACTTGGAATTCTTTTAGCCAAAGTTTGGCATCGTTTTCACTCTTCATCTTGTCCTTGTAAGTAGATGCACTCTCATATGCTTCCTCCCGTAATTCTTCCAACTCGGTTAGGCTTAGCTGTCTTAACTTACCTGCAATATCATAATCAAAGTTAGCTTTTTAATGGCCCATCAGGTGCGATGAGCTAATTCAAACGGTAAATGACAACCTTTCCCGTAAACTAAACAATAAGGTGTAGTTCCAATAGGTGTTTTGTATGTAGTGCGATATGCCCATAAAGCGTCATTGAGTTTGTTTGACCAATCCTTACAGTCAGGTCGCACGTTTTCTGTAAAATTTCTTTGATTGCCTATTGAACACCTCAACCTGGCCACTTGTTTGCGGGTGATATGGGGTGGCAATTTGATGATCCACACCATATCGTTTGAGTAATTTGCCAAAGTTGGAAATTTTGAAATGTGAGCCCCCATCACTTATGATCACGCGAGGTACTCCATATCACGAAAAGATGTTTGATTGAACAAACTCGAAAAACTACATTGTGGTCATTTGTTTTAGTGGCAATTGCCTCCATCCATTTAGAGACATAGTCAACTTCCATTAAAATGTACAAATTTTCAAATGAATTGGGAAAAGGGTCCCATAAAATCAATCCCCCAAACATCAAAGACGTCGATTACGAGGATTGGTTGCATAGGCATCTCGTTACGTTTCATAATGCTACCCATCTTTTGGCGATTTGCACATATTGTTGCATACTCAAATGAATCTTTAAAAATGGTAGGCCAAAACAGCCCGCATTGTAGCACTCAGTGTCCTGTTTTCTGGCCATTGAAATGGCCACCACAAGCAGATGATGTGCCAATCGCAACACATCCGGTATCTCCGAATCTTGCACACATCTTCTGTTTAATTGATCAGCCCCTATCTTGAACAAATCAGGATCGTCCCAAAAGTATTGCTTTGCTCGTGACAAGAAGTGTCTCTTTTTTGTTTTTGATCAATGCTAGGGAATGATACCTGTGGGATAATAATTAACAAAGTTAGCATATCATGGATCAGCAGCAGTGGCAACAGCCAATAAATGTTCATTGGGGAAGGTTCCGTTAATTTCTAGCTCATGTTCATCCAAATTGAGGATGATTCTTCACAAATGGTAGGCCACAACATTTTCCATTCCTTCCTTATCTCGTATCTCCAAATCAAACTCTTGCAATAACAATATTAAACGAATCAGCCAAGGTTTTGCATCGTTCTTTTCCATCAAGTACCTAACAGCAGAATGGTCAGAATATACAATAATCTTACTACCCCATATATACGAACGAAATTTATCTAGGGCGTAGACTACCGCAAGTAATTATTTTTATGTAGTTGTGTAGTTCAACTGTGTATCAGAAAAAGTCTTACTTGCGTAGTAAATGGTCACAGGTTTCTTATCTACTCGTTGTCCCAAAATGGCCCCGACTGCAAAATCACTAGCATCACACATTATTTCAAAGGGAACTGACCAATCTGGTGACTGTAAATCGAAGCTTCTACAAACTTTTCTTTTATACTGTTAAAAGCATTTAAACACTCGTTATCAAAGTTAAAAGGTACATCTTTTAAAAGCAAACTGCATAGAAGTTTTGTTATCACACTAAAGTTTTTAATAAACCGTCTATAGAAACCAGCATGCCCTAAAAATGACCTAATGCCTTTGATGTTTGTTGGTGGTGGTAAAGTAGAGATAACCTGTACTTTTGCCTTATCAATCTAACCATAAAATAGCTCTTTTCCCAACTTAGTACCAGATTTGCTTCTATGCATCTTTGTAACACTTTTTCAATTGAATTAAATATGATTCAAAGGATGTGGAAAAAATTGAAAAGTCATCCATAAAGATTTCCATAGAATCCCCCACCATATTTGAAAAGATACTCATCATGCACCTTTGTAAGGTGGCGGGGGTGTTACACAAACCAAATGGCAGTCGTCTAAACACGAAAGTGCATATAGACATGTGAACATGGTTTTATGTTGATCCTCTGGATGGATAGCAATTTGATTATACACCGAATATCCGTCTAAAAAGCAATAAAAGCATTGACCCGATAGTTTTCAACTATTTGGTCAATGAAAGGTAATAGAAAATGGTCTTTGGAAGTTGCAGCATTCAACTTTTGATAATCGATGCAAATACGCCACCCGGTTACCGGCCGAGTGGCCACCTCTTCACCATCTGCGCTCCTAACGATCTGGATTCTAGCTTTCTTAGGGACTTTTTGAGTTGGGCTAACCCACTCGCTATCAGAAATTAGATAAACAATACCTGCATCGAGCCACTTCAAAACCTCCTTCTTCACCACTTCCCGTATGTTCGGGATCATCCCGAGTTGGCTTGATTCCCTCTTCGGTAGTGATCTTATGCATCACGATAGATGGACTAATTCCTGTCAAATCGGCAACTGTCCAACCAATTGCTGCCTGATGCTCTATCAACACATCCATGAGAGCCTTTTCATTCTCTTCAGATAAGTTGGATGCGATAATCACCGAAAGGGTGTTATTGGTGCCAACATATACTTTAAATGCTTTGGTAATTCCTTGAGCTTTAAGGTGGGAGGTGACTTCAACGACGGTTCCAACTTTGTATCAATATTGCCAAGCAATGTCTCCACTTGGTGTGTCCAGGTTGGTTCCCATCATGAAGTGCCGTCAATTCGCTGTTCTCTTCCATGATTTGACTCAATGCCACTTGATCCCTGTCACAAGTAATACATGCCTTTGTGGTATCTCCTTAATTTGCATGAAGGCCACACCTGTCAATAGTGTCTACCCTAAATCATTCACTATTAACCAGAGGATTAGATGCATGGGAAAAAGAATTAATCACTTGTCTTTGATTTCCAAAGGTCAAGTCAACTACCCCGTTCTACAGTTAATCAAAGAGTTTGAGGTAGCCAAAAATGGGCGACCCAGAATTATTGTATGTTGGTTAATCGCCTCAGCAGAAGTGTAGTCAAGCACTAAAAAGTCAACAGGATAGTAGAAATTCTCTACTTTGACTATGAGATCCGAGACCATTCCTCTAGGAAGTCTAGGGGTTGTATCTGCTAACACTAAGGTAGTGTGAGCATGTCTAAGAGGACCAAAATCATATTGGTCATATAGACTTCCTGGAAGAATGCTCACGCTTGCCCCAAGATCCAACAATGCTCGTGATATTTGAAAATCCCCAACTTGAATTGAAATCACGGGCGTTCTCGGATCTTGTAATTTTGGTGGAAGATTCCCTGTCAGAATGAAACTCACATTGTTTGACAGATCAAGTGTTTTTGGCATTTTGTGATTTCTTTTCTGAGTGCATAATTCTTTTAAAAATTTAGCATAAGCAGGTACTTGTTTAATGTCTTCAAGTAGAGGGATGTTTATTTTTTATTTTTTAAAAATGTCCCACATCTCTTCTTGAAAAGGATCCCTTTTGTTAGTGGTAATTATTGGATCATGTAAAGCATTAGGAAATGGAATGGTATTATCCTCCATCCTCGTTTCCTTGTCCCTAAAGAAAAACCTTTTGTTACCTTCTCATTGTCTTTAAAAAATGTTACTTTTTTAGAAGATTTAGGTTTTACAGGTTCCATTTAACAATCATTGTCTTCCTCTTCATCCACATCTTCCACCACCCTTTCAATAAAGGGTGGTGGTGACTGGACTTGATTACTGTACACCTTTCCAGATCGAAGGGTACTTAACTGATTGACTAATGAGTTCTTGCCACCTGCAGAACTGGATGATTGTGCAAGCGGATGAGTAGAGTTCCTCTGAGTGTCACTTGGCAGCTTACTTGTAATTTTCTTCAAACTAGCCACCTCCTCAGCCAGTTTTCCTACTTGTTTGGTCAAAGCTTCATGACTATTGTCATGAATCTCATTGGATTTCTTCATCTCTTTCAAGAATTCCAAGAGCTCCCTATTTGTTGGTTCCGAAGTTGCTCTTGATAGACCCTGATCTTGAGTGCTTTGATAATTTTTCTGACCACCCCTGTTGTAACTCCCTTGATTGTATTGACTATTCTGACCATTTGATCTTCTGATATTGTTGATGAGAATGACCTTGAAAATTCGGGTTCAACTAATTATTTGGGTTACCATATTAGAAGTTCGGATGATTTGTCAAACCCAGGTGATAATTGTTGGATTCATATTGTTATAAGGTCGCCCCTATCACCTTGCACATAATTTACCTCCTCTGACCTCACATCTAAATCCGGACAATCTCTAGCGACATGCCTTGGTTCTCCACATCCTTGACATACATTGAATGAACTAGTAGCTTTTACTGCTACCTTACTTCCCCATTGACTCAAATTAGAAAACTTTTGCTCCAATGCATCAACTCTTGCGGTGGTGGTGGAATCTATGGTAATTATGTTCCTGGACTTCCTACGGGATTGAGCTTTCCTCTTTGAATTTATGCTCAAATTTTCAATAACAACAAATCTTCCTCTTCTGTGTTTGTCATGAATGTGCCTACACTAGTGGAGTTAATATCTCTAACATCTTCTGCGGGCAATCCATCATAAAAGGATGAAATCAATTCCCATTGAGGAATATCATGATGGGGACATGTTCGCAACAGTTCCTTAAATCTTGTCCAAGCCTTATGAAAGGGTTCATCTTGATTTCGTTGAAAAGTTCGGATGGCAGTTCTAGCTTCACTTGTTTTATGTGGTGTGTAATATTCTTCAAGAAAGGCTTGTTGTAACAACTCCCAAGTGAAGATGCTAGCCGGTGGTAAGGAATGAAACCATTTCTTAGATTTGCCCTTTAGTGTGAATTGAAATAATACTAGCATAACCTCTTGAGGTGTGAACCCTTGTGGCCCAATGGTTTCACAAAATTGCACTGAAATCATTTAAGTGAAGGTATGGTTCCTCTGGTAGAATTGCCAAACTATTAGACCTAATTTCAAACGATCTTCCCCATACCCGTGGTCGCACAATCGGAGAAGAGGCACCTGCGATTGTGGGTCTGAAATGGCTATCCACTCCTTGAACTACTGCTTGATAAGGTTGAATGTAAGGCCCCGTTCCCGGGAAGCCTCGCAGTTGGTTAATCATAGCATAAAATCAGTTTAATAATAAAACATTGCAGCGGAAATAATTAGACATTCGCTTAATACTTAGAAACCATATTGTACTCATACATTTGTCCTTTAATTTCAAACAAAACATGTTACTTGTTCTTAAATTACAATAAAGATTTCATAAAAAGTGATGCCATCCATAGCTTCCCAAGTAGCTCCGTGTGCCATCCTCAGCATCAGCACTTACCTGCCAACTATTATGCATAAAAGTCAGCTTCGCTGAGTGAATTCTAGTTTTAAATAATATAAGAAAATATAAACTTTATCCTTCATATAATTACCATGCATACATCATAGTACATAAGATAACTTGCATCATAATAAGCATGTTCATTATCTTTCATTCTTTCATTATCTTTCACTTTCATCATAAACGAGATTGCACAAAGCAAGAGCTCCATGTTGATTGACAACAAATGCCAATCCCTGTCGGTACACATGAAAACGGTAGCTAACCCCCGACAGTTGATCCACACTGCAAGGCACGTAGCCCGCTCATGAATACAGATCCATCATCATACATCAGACTCACATAAGTGAAGTCTATCATAGTGCTTGCAAGACTTTACATCATCAAACGGGCCCGGGGGTAACATTCATTAAGTTTCGCTTTTCATTAATATCATCTTCCACTTTAATATATAATACTTAACTTATTAAGTACACAACATACCAAGTACTAGTCATCATAAACCATAACCGACCCTCCGCGGGACAGCGGGGGTTCGAGGGCGGCAGCCCTTGACAGCGAGGTCCTAGGGGCAGCAGCCCCTAGTGGGGTCCAAGGGGCAACGCCCCTGGCTGGGGCCGGGCTGCCAGGTCAGCGCGAAAAATTTTTATATTTAAACATTTATATAGCATATTTACTTATAGAAAAATCTTTCTTCCTGTTAAAACCCCTTAAAATCTTGGTCATTTAAAAATGTAAATTTAGTATGCATAATAGCCCCAAAACATGAAAAACTTATAAATAGGGGATCTAGAACTCACCTGGATACCACGAATAACTTCTAGGCTAAGCTTACAAGGCTAGGATCACTCTACACAGCCTGCAGAATAGCTAACACTTAAAGGGGTTAATTTCTACCTAAATTCGCTGCTAATTTCGCTGCAAGATCAGCAATTTCGCAGCTAGGTTCGCCAACAGTTTCGCTGCTAGTTTCACCAGCAGTTTCGCTGCTAGTTTCGCTAGCACCTTCGCTGGCAGTTTCGCTGGCATCTTCGCTGCCAGTTTCGCTGCCAGTTTCGCCCAACTTTCGTTGGAAAACCATGTCTGCGAAACTACCTGCGAAACTATAGTTTCGCAGGAAGTTCTCATAGTTTCGCTGATTGAATATGCAAATTCGCTGGATGCATATACAGTTTCGCAGATCGCATAAAAATCACAAACCAGTCCGTTTTTAACCCAAAATCATAACTTTTTACGTCCAATCTCTTAGTTTATCATCCATGAGGCTAAATCTAAGCTTTATACATGTTTTCATACGTAAAAATGTGACCTTTATGTGATTCTTTGCAACTTTTCAAAACCCAAAACCCTAGAATCCGGGTTTGATCTACATAAGGGTTTAGAGGTCGATTCTTACCTGGATTTGTTGCTTCTTTCTTAGATCTTGATGCTCCAACACCCAGATCTTCAATCTCTTAATCTTGGAAGCTTTAAATCTTGAGTTTTCTTCACTTTCTCTCTCTACTTTCTCTCTCTATGAATTTTGGTGGCTAGGGTTGTAATGATGGAGATGGAGGCTGATTTGGGTAGGTTGAGGGCTGATTATTGGCATTAATCACTTAGGCTCTTGTCCATAAACCCAATTTGGCCCATAACCCATTTTCTTCGTTTATTAAATATCCATTAATTAAGCCCATTATCCCTAATGACTCGTTTCGACTTTTCGGGGTGTTACATTGAAAATCAGGGTTTTGGTTAACTCTGAATGGTGCTTTTCTTCGCACCTTGACCTTGGTTTGGATTACGGTTTTGATGCTGATTGAAACGTTGTCTCTGATGGTTGATATGCCTATTTCGCAACTGACCTTGTTGCTCATCTTCAAACTCTCCATTAAATTCCTCTTCATCAAACTTGTCCTTTTCTTCATTCCATGTGTGGATGCTAACATGCTCATATGGGTCTTCTTCCTCCTCGAACCGGTTTAGAGCTTGTGGCCTAGGGTTTTGTCTTTGAGGATATGGGTCTTGCCTTTGTGGTGGCTGGTTTTGAGCATTTGTAAGTGGATTGTTATGTGGTTGTGGTTGAACATTAGGGTGGACTAATGGGTCACCAGGCAATGGTTGATTCTGTGGTGGAACAAGTGGTTGTTGTGGTTAATTGGGTGGTTGATTCGGATTCTCCATTGGTTCTCCTTTGATGGAATGTGATTGCACTTTAAATCATGAGTTCACTCGGTTTCGCCGAGTGGTCTTTCAATTTCTGGATCAAAGATCAACGGGGACTTGTTCCTTGCGTGTCTGGTATGCATGCACAAAGTTGTTACCTACACACAAACACACCAAGCGTAAAGAAGAACAAGAAACTAAATATAAGAAGAAAAAAATGAAAACAAATCACTTTGCTTACTAATTCCCCGGCAACAACGCCATTTTGATGAGGTTTGTCAGGCCTGATAAAAAAAATAATTTAATTTTTGCGATCTTAGCTCACCTAAGTAGATAGGAAAGTAAGGTTATCTCCACAAGGAATATGTGGAAAGTGAAAAACTTGATTTATGGTTTGAAAACTAATTAAGAATGAATTAAAAAGAAAACTGATTTTAAAAGTAAAATTGATTTGAAATTGGATTGGTTGTAAAACAATAATTGGAACGGTAATCCTCTTCGGGTTCAGGTTTGAAACTAATGACTTGTCTTAGATGTTTGCGAATGGTCACATAGACATAAACATTATTGGTTTAATTAGACCTAATGAGATTGAACGAGACTGTTGTAAATGAACGACTCAAATCATACTCAACTTACGTTAACCATCCTAATCCTAACCCTCGTGAGACTTCCCGATGTAAAGAAATCTAGAATAATCACAAAAACCGGAACATAGGTTCAATCAACATAAAATATTTTAGAAGTTCTAATTAACAAATAAAGTCACTTGGCTTAAGATACCTAGTTCAACAATAACCCAATTGATAACATAAGAACAAGTCAAACGTGAACAAACCCTACCACCGGAGAAGATCACAGATGGTTTAGCCAGACATAGCAATGAAAATCGAATCCAAAACAACTGAAAACATTGTTCTAAACATTAAGGAATCAAACCGAATGATAAAAATGAGATCTTGAGCCTTGAAATCGCCTTTGGAAGCCTTTGGGATCGTTCTTGGGACTTGGAGACGGCTGGGATGAATTCGTTTGTCAAAAGTACAATCAAAAAGCATGTCGAATAAGAGTATAAAGACAACTTTATTCGCTTACAACAAACAGTTTGAACGTGACGAGCATAATTTATACGTGCTCATGTAATATAATTTGATATAAAAAAGAAAAGCTTACAATCCTAACTTCAACTTTTGAGTAAAAGATGTACCTGGTCAGTAGAAAATGCATACATCTTTTCTGTATAAGCTTTAATGTTGATTTTTTTATGAAGAAGCAATAACTGGTTTTGCTTCTTGTGTATGGTAATATAAGTTTTTATGTCTAATGTTATATATATAGTTAGAATTTAATTATGTCTTCTGGATAACTATAAATTTAAATATGTTTCTATTATTTTAATTAGTAGATATATATATGAATCTGAATTCTTAAAACAATCTAACTCAATCTAATAATTAGACAAACAATATATATATATATATATATATATATATATATATATACATATATATATATATATATATATATACATATATATATATACATATATATATATATATACTAGTGGGAATGCCCGCGCATTGCGACAGGTGTGGTTGTGAAATTGGTCGATGTAATTGCCACAAGCTTGCAGGGTCCTAGGTGTAATGATACCCTTAAAAGATAAATATTGCTAGATTAATCTAATGTGAACATGATACCTCACACCCAGTAATGTGAACTTTGGACATTCCTGTACGTGATCTTTACACAATTTCTTTCATGATACCTCACATCCGTTATGAGACAAATCTTTTGAAGTTTACCCATTTGACCCATTCAATAAAAAGTACTCATTTGGCGTGTTCTCAAAATTACCCATTTGAGTGTTCGAAAAAATTACCCATTTGGCCCGTTAAAATTTTTGAAATATATTATATTTAAATTTTAGTTTGGCTTTAAATGATAGCATGATGGTTTTTCTAAAACAAAAGTTAGTGATCGTGGATCACAAATATATTAGGCTACTAATAATGTTTCTAAAAATATAGAACACTTTATTGAATCTTCAAACATAGAACATGGATGCTTCATTTTTTAATCGGCTTTGTATCATTCATTTAAAAAACTATCTTTCAACAACTTTCGTCAAAGAATATATTTTCATAGATTCATGGGTACCACTATTAATATTGTTACTTGATAATCTTGGTTAACAGTTTAACACTTCCTTGAAATCATATATACAAGATAACCATGTGTTTTACAAAGAAAACATATAGGTTCATCCAAATAAAAGAAGTATAAAGAAGCTCTTCTATTCTATGACTACCATCAAGCATAATTACATGCTGTGAATTTGATCTAAGACTTTCGTATCCCAACGAAAATAAATCAACCAGTTGAAATGCTAAAAAGCAAACTTCTAACTTAGACAACCAAGTTGTAATATCACTTAAGTTGAATAAAAACAACAATTTGCCTAGTAAATTAATCAAATAAAAAGGTTATTTTAGTTGCTACTTGGCACCTGCATACCCCTCTTTCAACCAATGTTGTTTAACAAATGGCTATAATCATGCACAAAAAAATGGCTATTATTTGACTAAGCTTGTATATCTGAATGGGTCAAATGGTTTGAGATGTTCATAACTATTTGGAAACTTAATAAGCATGTCACAGCAGAGGTGAAAGAGTTTCAAACAGAATCAACCTGCAAAATAAACAAAACAATAATCATGAAATTTCAAATACAAATTCGTTGGATAAAAAGATCAAATCTTCATGATTTAAACATCACTTTTAACACTATCTTAACTAAATTCCTGTAGTATCTACCACCAGTCATGAAAACAAAACCAAAAAAATATGATTAGCTCTAATCGAGCGCAAAACATAGTCATAGATCAAAACTATCACATGCTTCAGATTATCAGTTTAGAATTATGCATAAACCATGATCTATGATATTAAATGCCTACGGTTTACGATTTAAATTTGGAAAAGGGAGGACCAGAAAACATAAATGATTCAACTTTAAATCTTTAAACACATCATCAATTATATTGAATTTTAGTTTTCTTTTCACGTGTATTACTGAGATTATGATGTGAAGCAATCATTACAACCCAAGTGCACAGATTTGCAAATTATGTTTGATATATAAGGATCGAAAAGAATATAGTGAAAAACATCATGAAGAAACACAAAAATAAGGGAAAATATCAGCAAATTCAAGTACCATGTGATGTAAATCATTTCTATAGTAATTAAGGTGTTGTTAATTCCATACATGAACATCAAGAATTACCCACCATCAGATGCAAACAACGTTAAGTTCATCAGAACCTATATTGTTTTACCTATAAAATTCAGCAAATATATCTTTATCACTATGTAGCTAAGCAGCTTCACAACCTGCAATTGATTTTAATAATTCAAAAGTCAACCAGTAGTACCACTTTTATTAAAAGGATGGCATCTGTAACAATAAAAATACCTTCTCAAGTGTATCTTTAATTGCTTCATCACTCAATTTCTCACTTACACCCTTCTTAAGAATATTATTACAAAATGTAGCAAGTAACTCTGCACTTGAGCTTCCAGCAACACCCTTATTGCAAAAATTCTCAAATGCTTCTTGAGTGCCTACATGTGAATTCGTAAGGAAAATAATAAGAAAAGGAAAAATTATATAATGGTTTATCAATAAAACTACTACACATACCTTGTGAAAGAGGGTATGGTTACTAAAATAGTCATTTACATATGCTAAGTACTTATCATGGAGCTTAATAACTTTTCTAACAAGTACCTGAACACACGCACCAGTGAACACATAAGTTTCTGCCCATACACAAATAATAAATTATTGATTTCTGCAAACTTCATAATATCATGATTACCTATTCTTGCAAGCCAACCACGTCTCTCTTTTCAGCTTGTAAAGAACCACCCAACATCTTTATAACATATGAATTGAAAAGATAGTATATATACATGTTTAGTACGGAACTATGTACAAACCTTCTTGTTACTTGCAGGAGCTTCTGCTTGTTTAACTAACATGGTACCTTCAGTAGTGACATGCTGTACAAAATAGGGATATATATGAGTTATGAATTAAGAAGATCGGAAAAGAACATTAGATAGAAACAAAATCGTGTCTATTACTACAAACATGCTTAAACGTATTGGATACAAAATCTAATCCCCGGGATATCTTTGAAAAGAGTCATTAAAATCCTTGATAAATCAACAACTTAGACAAAAAGTAAGGGATCATAACCACAAAAAGGATGTAAACAATAATTTTTAAATTAAGAAAGTCATACCTTGTCATCCCTGAGCAATGCATAGCAACCAGAGTGTTCCTTCTCAAGCAATTGAGTTGCATAAACAGATAACAACTCATGTTGAACTTTCTACACACAACCAATTAGAGGTGTACACATTATTTAACCATAAAAAGTATAACAAGTAAAACTTAAAAACTTTAAAAATAAAAAACCCTCGAGAAGCTTTGGCTCATTGCTGATATAAAGATAAAGTAAAAGTCTGTCCTTTTCCCTTTTCAAACACTCCTCTGCCTAAAATTCCAAAAAATAGGTGCATACAATTCAGAAAATAAGATTTTAAAATTATAAGTTCATTTTCCAAATCAAATAAGAAGTTTACTTTGAGCATATAATCTGGACAAGAATCTTCTAAGATAGTTTGAAGCCTTGCATGAGTAATATGCTGCTGTATGTGTTTAGCATGGATGATTCAAAATCATTCTCACAGTACTTCATTTGTCCCATTCCTGTCTCAACAAATATATCTAAAACATTCTTCACTAAAGATCGATCAATCTGCTCGCCTTCACACTCTTGATCAATATGCTACAAGATCATTATATAATACCTCAAACTAACACAACCAGGTTTGCAGAGAAAGCAATAGATACATACCAGAGATATGACAACATCTCTCACTTTCCCATTCATTTCTGTGTACACCTAACAACATATCGAACAATAAAGACTAGTCACCATAACAATCAATTTCAAACAACAAGGACAAGGAATAACCATAACAACCAAATTCAGATAACAGTAAAGACTAATCACAACAACTATCCACCTAATTTCAGAAAACAACAAAGCAAATGAAACAGACAAAACATAGAATGCGTTACCTTAGAAAGCAGAATCTCGATCCAAAATTTAACAAAATTTGTGTGCCCCTGAGTGACAATAGCAAACCACAATCACAGCCGATCACACCACAATTGAAGGTGAGGGAGAAGGGTGGAGTTGAAGAGGCCCGTCTTACAAAGTGTAGTGAAATTCCAACTTTGCCCATCCTCGTGTATTATATAGAAGTAAAGATATATTAACTTGAAAAACTAAATTAATATACTAATTTGAAAATATTATAACAATGTAAAAGGTATCTCTTGAATTTTTGAAAAAAATTACTAGTTATTAGAATAAAAACAAATTAAAAAGAGTATAAAAACTTATTTGTTATTATCACAATAAATTTCAAAACGAATAAAATGAAAACAAAAAAATCAAATTATATTTTTATAAAAACTTGAAGGAAGGGAGTATGATAAGTAAAAAAAAAATTAAACGGATACTTATAGCAACACCTTTCAATAAGCAATCCCAAACACCCACGCTGTTTAAATTTTTTTTTTTTGTTTTTTTTATTGTTAAACAGGAGACCACACCCATCTCCCCCGAGGCCCGATCCTTGTTCTTTCGTAACACCTAGCTTTGGAAATCGGCTTTGAATTTGATATTTGATTTGCAGCGAAAGAGGTAATCTTTTCTTATACTCACCCATTGAAATTCTCTCTTTAACTCAACTCAACTCAACTCATGTTGTCGTTCTAAATTCAACCTTAATTGCACAACCTATCTTCCATTCTTGTTGATTTAGGGTTTATCGCTTTTACTTTCCTCAACTTCTGTTGTTTCTATGCATTTCAGACCCTCGGCCTTTCGTTCTTCGTTTTTCTCATAGATGGGTATGTTGTTTATTCACTTCGTTTTCCATCTTTTTAGGTCTTCGTTTTGTTCTTATCTTCATAAGCTCTTGAAATGCTACCTACACAATTAGCTTCATTACTTATCTACAAAGCTCTGTCAACTTACCATATGCCCACCTGTAAAGATTGATTAAAATGGCTGCACTTAGGAGAATTTGTTCTAACTTCACATTTTAGTTTTAGTTAGAGCACAACGGAAACAAAGAACTTGAAACATATTCAATTTATTACTTATTGACAGCATGCATAATGCAGGTTTGACATGATTCATCCCTATTAGGATCAAAGTTATTACATTACTCCAGCTTATGAAAAGCCATGCAGGTACTAAAACAGTGCTTGTATCATTGTATGGATTGTTTTTTCTTGATTCTTTTTCTTTTGTGCAGTTTAAAGTTTATACTTGTGTAGTTTTGTTTTGTTGTTTCTTGGCTGTTTTTAGTTTTTTTATGTGCTTAGTGCTGAAGTTTTATTTTGTTTTATAATCTGCCAGGTGCTTATGGCTAATTTGAGATTGGGCGTTTCATCTGCTGCATACTGTGGACTGTAATCTGTAGTTAAAGGTAGAGTTCGATGGTTTTTAGATTTGATTAATTTTGCTAATTGTAACTTGGGTGATTGTTGTTAATCGATTGCTGATCTGCGCGATGAATTTCAGTTAGAATTTGAGTTGTAGTTCGGTTTTATTTTCTTAAAAAATTGACAAAATTTCGCAGCTATTGCAATAAGCTACAAGACCAACAATTACCTTATTAGGACAACCACATGCTTGCACTTACTGTAGAAGCATAGTTCACTTAAATTATGATGAGCGTCTCACTTTTGACTAGGCTTGGAACTTGATAGAGTCAACGACTGCTCCATGCCTACCACTTATGATGTATGCTAAAGGAAAATAAGAAAATATTAGACCACCTTACAATACCTTATTGATCCATTTTTAGGTAAATAGAAAGAATTGATGCATTTGCCCTTATGATCTCTTTTCATATGTTTCTTGCTTCTCATATTGACTTTCATAAGTCATAACTTTGTGAATATGTGCAGCTTTATTTAGCAAACTTTTTAGTTTCTTTTCCAAATTAGAAAATTGTGGGGAATGGTCAAGATACATGAATGCTCAACGGTTTTTTTCTCTTTTTAACTTATAATAATAATAGATGTATTTAAAGCTTATAGTAGAAATGAATTAATAAAATAACCTTCTGACTTAGGGGCTGTTTGGCAACATCTGAATGATTAAGTGCTGAACCAATAAGAGGTCTGAATCATTAAGTGCTGAATCATTAAGTGCTGAATCATTAAGAGGTCTGAACCATTAAGAGCTAGTATATAATTTAACTATTCAAAGACAAATGTCTGACCAATTCAGATAATATGTCTTAACCATTCAGCATTAGACCTCTTAACCATTCAGCATCAATATAATGCTTAACCATTCAGAGGTAAATCTCTTAACCATTCAGACATGTGCTCACGAAAAAAACAGTCTGAACCATTAAGTGCTGAACCATTCAGACATCTGAACCATTAAGAGGCTGATTAAGAGGCTGCCAAACAGCCCCTTAAAGTGAGTTTAGATCTGCAGTTCAGAAGATCGTCCTTTCCACAAACCATTTGAACCAACCAAATCTTCAACCTCGAACATGGAACTCTGATTTAGTTTCCTTCAATGTTTGCATCCCGTAAGTCGGGACAGACTCCTTTGCTGTCTTAACTGGTGGATTTGCAAATAGAAAAATCATATTTTTTAGAATTGTTTTTAGAATTTCTTTTGCCACCACTTTCTACTTTAACTAAATAATTAATCTTAGAGGAAAGTAAATGGTATTTGAGAAAGTAGCTGTCAAACTGATCTGAAAGCAGGAACATTGTTAGAAAAGTGTATTTTTTGTTCGTCTGTTTGTGCTAATGGTATGGTATGCTTGCTTTAGTCGCCAATGGTAGATGTTATCTCTTTTGGATTGCTTTTTGATTTGCATTTAAGTTTGGGGGTTTGAATTTCATGTGTATTTCTAGGATTTGATGCCTTTTTGCTCTCTCAGACATGTTTTTAGGTTATATCTAACATGTGAGAGGCTTGATTATGTTTGTTTACTTTTGTCTGTGTAATTTTTGTTTAACATAATTGTCATGACCATATGTTTTTTTGTCTTTTTTTTAATTGCCTTTTGATTAGGAGTTTATATAATTATATCTTTTTTAGTTATTGTTACTGATCAATACGACCTTGTATTCTTTGTTATGAATCAGGTTATAGTTTGTCGGAGGTTGGGTGTTCATTCAACCGTCTAAGGTACTGTTTTTATCTGTTGTTAACTTGTTATAGATGTTTATGTTCTATTTTTTATTGGTTCTAGTTTTTTTGTTTATTTTTTTAAGTTACCTAGTTGTGCGCTTACTTGGTAGTAAGTTCATTAGTTTCATTTAACTGTTGTTTTATTTCTGTTCTTAGGTTAGGGCATATTTTTATATGCGTCATGATTTTTAAGCTATGGTCAAGAATTACTTGGAAGTGGTGCTTCATTTAAAAACCACCCAAGTTCTTTACTGCTACAAAACATTGTATACTTGTGTACTTATAATACAAGCAGTCTTTACTTGTGTTGTTTTATCAATACTAGCAGTCATATCTGTCATCCTACAATCCAATGTTCCCTTACAAAGTCTTCATATGTGGACTAAAAACATCAAATTATGTAAATCATCACATAAAATTTATATCAAACATATGTAGTGTCTATGTATATTAAAAATAAAACAGCACACGTGTGTCAGCCTATACAATGTGTAGGGATCTGTGCATATTAAACTCGAAGACAAAACGATGATCATTTGTATTATAAGTGTCAATTTTTCTCCTTTGACCTTATGAATGAGATAAATAATTATGACTTATTATGTATAGTAAAATAAAGTTCGAAAAATATGACGGTCATTCATTTGTATTATAAGCAAGTTAGTACTATTATAATTAATACTATATTATAATACACATCTGTAGGAAAAAAGTAAATTTACGTAACTTTAAAAGTTTTAGTAATTACAAATTTAAAACATATGGTACAATGAAATATAGCTTAATTTTTAAAACACACTAAATATTTGTCAACCATTTTTCCCTATGATTTTTTAATGTTTATCACTTTTTCGTGTGTTAATATATGTCTTTTTTTAAAAGTTACACCTTAAAAATAAATACTTTATTCTTTTTGATATGAGTATTATGTTGCCATAAATTTTTAATTTAAAAGAAATTGTATTAGCTCCACATCGCGTAGACACCCCTTTGTTTTCTTAGAAAATAGTTTGTTATTATATGGTTTGAACCCAAGAGAAAACTAAAAAGTTATTCACAAGTGAAATACGGAGAAGGGGCCAAAATAGTGATATTCTAACTTTGGTGTGCATTAGCAAATGTTAGCAAAACAAGGGTGTTTATATTTATATTATTATTATATTATAACTATTATCAAATGTTGAAGAAATTAATTAATCTCACAAATAACCTCACCCAAATTCCTCCAAAAGTAACTCTCTCCGGCGGCATCTTAGTGCCATTGACTGTTGCTGTAATCGTCTGAATTTTAGTTGGAGAGGATCTATCTCATGAATTACTTATCATGCTCTCGTTGTTGAATTTATATCTTGCAGATTTTAATTTCTTATTGTCAAACAAGAAGGAAAAGGAAGAAGAATTGATCATGGATATTCAAGATGGCGGAATACAGAAGGTGGAGGATAATAATGCTGGGAAATCGGATGATATTGCCCATCAAGTAGATGATTTGTTCACCAAGGTTGACAAGGTGAGACTTGGATCTTGTCTTAATTGATCTTATGAGTATGTTGAATGTACAATTTGCATCTAACTCTATTTATACTGTTCTTTCTTGTTTCATTCACCTATAATTAATCTCGTGCTTGTTTATTTGGTCTAAATTAGGTGCTGTCATTTATACCTTTACACCCCTTTGCTCATACAAAAGAAACACGATTTGGGTTTTTGGGGTAAAAGGGCTCTTTGGAAATTGTTATGAAGAATGCATGAAACATATGACATACTATAGACAAATACTATGTATGAAACATTTGATGGTTCTAATCATGTTTGTGGGGTTAAAATGTTCATGGGTCAAAAGTTTATCAAATGGGTCATGGGTTAGAAAATTGGATCTGCCCAAAATCTATTTTAGGAATTAATAATTTAATAAATAGGCAATCAAATATAATAAAGTAGTCAAAGCATAAATCAAGCAATGCTTGATTTAAGCTATGCTTGATTTAAGCTATCGGTTATGATTCTCCTTTATGATTAGGAGTTATTATCTTCCTTATAAATAGATGGTAGGAATAAGATGCAAAGTGTACCAAAAGTATTTCCTTTGCTCTACTTAATAAATTTATGTGAGTGTGTTTTCCTATTGTTATTGTGCCAATTGTCTAACAATTGGTATCAGAGCGGTGCGAGATCGAAAACCTGTGAGAGTGAAAGACAAGTCACTACACCAAAAGGTTGAATATTGGAACAACAGCTTGATTCAATTCTGATCAACCCCTGATCAGAATTAAATCGCAGCCCTAATCCCACAGATCAGTAACCAGACCCTGTTCTTCTTTGTTGCCTAGGAAAAGAACGGAATAGCCAGGTTAGGCTTGTTCTTTTGGCAGGGAATTCCGACCAGAAGTGCAGAAAAAACAGGCAGGAAGAAGCCTTTGGATCCAGTCTTGTTTGGCAGGTGAAAGAAAACAACAAAAGCAATGGCTTTGTTTTCTTGGTCGGTGGAAGAAGGCTGTTGGAGTAGGGTTTGATCTACAAGGGTTGGGGCTGTCCAAAACAGAAAAAAATGGCAATGATACCAACAAAGGAAGGAGGTTCGATGTCCTATCAGTGTCCGATTTTGACATCTACAAACTATCCGGTGTGGGCAATTAAAGTGAAGGCCATTATGGATGCAAATGGAATATGGGAGGCCATAGAACCACCAAGAGGTACTAATGTTGATCCAAAAAAATCCAAGATGGCTCTTGCCTTCTTGTTTCAAGCCATCCCGGAAGAGCTTGTTTTACAAATGGCATCTCATACGGATGCAAAACAAGTTTGGGAAGGGCTGAAAACAAGATTTTTGGGGGTGGATCGAGTAAGAAAGGCTAGGCTTTCAACATTGAGAAAGGAAATCGAAAGCTTGCACATGAAGGAGGGTGACTTGGTAGATGCTTTTGCAAGCAAACTAAGTGGGCTGGCCTCAAAAGCAAGGAGTCTCGGGTCAGACATTGAAGAGAAGGTTTTGGTGAGACGGTTGCTTGATGCAATGCCCAAGTCATTCCTTCAAATCGTAGCCTCAATAGAGCAATGCTTTGATCTTGACAAGATGTCGTTTGATGAAGCTGTTGGAAGGTTGAGGGTCTATGAAGAACGCATTAACGGACTCAACAAAGAAGAAGAAACTCAAGGGAGGTTAATGTTTTCTAAGAGGGAGAAAGACAAAAAGCACGGATGTGAGCAATGTGGTTATGGAAGTTCAAACCGGGATGACTTTGGGGGTGGCCGAGGAAGAGGTCGGGGTCCCGGAAAAGGTCAAGGTGGTGAACGGTTCCAACGGAATAAAAGCCACGTTAGATGCTATAAGTGTGGTGAACTTGGACATTTTCTAAATGAATGTCCAAAGTGGGAGAAAAAGGAGGAGGCTAACTTAGCACAATATATGGAAGACGAACCAACGTTGCTATAAACAATGAAGTGCACAAACCATGATTAGGGGGGTGAATGATGGTTCTAATCATGTTTGTGGGGTTAAAATGTTCATGGGTCAAAAGTTTATCAAATGGGTCATGG
This sequence comes from Flaveria ramosissima, assembly GCA_025215565.1. NCBI lineage: Eukaryota > Viridiplantae > Streptophyta > Magnoliopsida > Asterales > Asteraceae > Flaveria > Flaveria ramosissima. Next base: position 58,413,234 of record CM046035.1, on the reverse strand, counting down.
GTTAGAAAATTGGATCTGCCCAAAATCTATTTTAGGAATTAATAATTTAATAATTAGGCAATCAAATATAATAAAGTAGTCAAAGCATAAATCAAGCAATGCTTAATTTAAGCTATGCTTGATTTAAGCTATCGGTTATGATTCTCCTTTATGATTAGGAGTTATTATCTTCCTTATAAATAGATGGTAGGAATAAGATGCAAAGTGTACCAAAAGTATTTCCTTTGCTCTACTTAATAAATTTATGTGAGTGTGTTTTCCTATTGTTATTGTGCCAATTGTCTAACAACATTTTGGTATTCAATTCAGAAATTCAACAACTTTAGGTAGGAAAAAAATAATAGTGTCAATTCAAAAGTTTTATAATTACATATGATGAATAGAATTTATATTCTTTCTAATCAATTTGACGACTTTGATTATTGTTCTTTTGATGGGTATGATAGCCTTCATTTATCCTAGTTTCGTGATCCTTTACTTCTTTTACGATGCTATCTGCTTTAGGTCATTTGAACCTTATTTTTCTAGCTTTATGCTTGTTTTCAGCTTGAGCAAAGAGTAAATGAGATTGAACATTTCTACTTAACTTCAAGCACAAAGCCATTCAGTACTTCTCAGAAAAGCTCATTTGTGAAGGATAAAGAGAAGGTAAAACATATTCCAGGATTTAAAAAGCATCAACAAGAAGCGGCACGTAGAGAGGCAATTGCTGCTAAGAGAATGCAGGATATTATGCGACAATTTGGCTCAGTTCTGCGACAGGTTATAAGCTTTACTTGACAAATTTCTCTTACTGGTGTTAGTTCAAGAAACTCTTTGGACAACAATTGAAAATTCTTTCTGTCTAAATTCTTGATAAGATTTCTTAATTGATAATTCTATGTTGGTGTTATAACTAGGTTTCTTTTATTGTACAAAATTAATTGTAGTTTATGCAACATAGTACAGATCACACAACACAAGTGGGCTTGGCCATTTATGCAACCTGTAGATGTTGAAGGTCTCGGATTACGTGACTATTACGAGGTAACTTCATCATTTTTTTTAAACTAGGTGCGGTTTGGTACTTTTATGTTAAAAAACTTATAAAGTACTAATAGCACTGTTAAAAGATGTATGACTGCTGTATATTTCTTCAACTGTCAACACTGAACATCTGGTGGATAGAGAGAACTCTGATATATTAAGCCATTGTGTCTTGATTTGATTTATGTATTAGGTAATCGACAGGCCGATGGACTTCAGTACAATAAAAAATCAAATGGAGGCCAAGGATGGTACAGAATACAAACACGTTCGGGATATATGTTCTGATGTGAGGTTGGTTTTTGAAAATGCCTTGAAATATAATGACGATAAAAGCGATGTTCATCTGATGGCCAAAACTTTGTTGGAGAAGTTTGAAGAGAAATGGCTTCAGTTTTTACCAAGGGTTATTGAAGAGGTAATTCTTACATTTGGCAATGAACCCTTTTGTGAATTATACCAAATAGAACTGGAAAATTTGTTCTAAGAAATTAGAAAAATGAATACAGTGATCAAAGTGTTTTTTAAAGCACAACACCTCAATCATTTTATTCAAGAAATTAGACGAATAGTAAATAGCACTATCTTGTTAATCATATTTGACACCATTATTGTTAACAAAAAAATGGCAAAAAGTGTGTTGGGCGAGCCGTGAGCCTGACTCGACTCAATTCTATGGGTACTAAAACTTTATACCTTTTGAGTTGTTACCCACCCTTTCATTTTGGCTTCTATATCAAGAATATATGTTAGTACTTAATGTAGAGACAATCTATTTATGCTGTATGATTAGGAGAAAAGGCGAGAGGAAGAGGAAGCAGAAGCGCAGTTGAGCATGCAACATGCTCAAGAGGCAGCTCACGCCAAGATGGCTAGGGATTTAATCAACGAGGTAAAGTAGTTATATTTTCTTGATAGTTAACAAAACCAATTATTCATCTATGAAAAGCTGTATTTTTCGCTAGGTAAAACAGCCATCTTAAGTGTTATTCAAGTATTTTTGAAAGTTTGAACTGGCATTCCTTTTGTGGCAGCTTTATGAAGCAGATATGCACTTGGAAGAACTAAGAGAAACAGTGGTTAAAAAATGCAGGTCCTTCCCCATCATTTCATTTTTAACCCTCATTCATGGTTGCATATCTACTCAAATTTTATAGGAGCCTGAGTGAATTATGTATTAAAGATTTCTTTAATGAGAAAGCTGGGGGAAATATAAAAAGTAATATGAAAGGACCACATGTTGATTAATTTTTTTTAACATGATTTGTTAAATCATTAACAAACCCTATTTCAACAATTTTGTCCCTGGTTTTAGTATATTATTATAGCACTCCCCTCTATTCCAACGTTTTTTTTTAATTTACCGACTCTTTATCAGTAGTGGACTCTTGGAATTTTGTTATTGGTGTCACTCTTTGAAAATGTGCAGTCGGTGTTTATCGAGTGTAGCATATGTAAACAACACATAAAAACAATTATCGTGTACTATAACACATAAAAAAAGTTGTAGTGTTATGTATCTGGATTCTGGGTCCTTGATAGAACCTAAGAAGATCGAAACAACTGCAACTCGAATTCAATTAAGTAGGCCTGATTAGAGAGGGGGCAACTCTCTGGGAACCATTACAACCAAATTGAAAATATGAACTAGAATGCACAAAAAAAAAGGCAAGCATAGATACTAATACTAGAGTTGCAGAAAAGAAATCACCCGAAACTGCTCACTACTTTACTTCCTGTAAACTCTCAACCACTATAGGATTTAGGCCGAAACTAAACATTAGCTGGATCTGCTCCATGGTTCCCAGCATCTGGTCAAAACCCGACCCGTTTTGCCTTCCGGGTATCACAGTCCTCCCCTCATTATTAGTCATCACATTTCGACAGGATTTTGGGTTGTTTGTTGTGGCCCTTTAATTTTTTTACCTTTTTCTTACCGAGGGGTTTAAAGGTATTTGACTATTAGTTAAAAGATTATATTAGACTCCATATTAAGTCAAATGCTACATTTCTTTTTATTGTAAATGTGTGTGTGTTATACTTTGTTTCATTGATTCAAAGAGAAGGACAATATGCCCTATTTATACAGGAACAAGAGAGAAGGCTAGCACATTCTAGAAGGATCTATCCTAACTAGAAATAACTAACTCTAACAACTAGAGTAACAAGCATGAAACTAACTCAACTAATCTCTCTAATATGCCCCCTCAAGCTGAGCGAGGTGGAACCACATGAAGCTTGGACCGAAAGGAATCAAATTGAGATGATGATAAGCCTTTGGTCAATATGTTAGCTAGTTGAGTTATACTTTGTTTCATTGATTCAAAGAGGGACAATATGCCCTATTTATACAGGAACAAGAGAGAAGGCTAGCACATTCTAGAAGGATCTATCCTAACTAGAAATAACTAACTCTAACAACTAGAGTAACAACCATGAAACTAACTCAACTAATCTCTCTAATACTTTTAAAAGGGCTAGTTTTTGTACTATTTCTACCAAGTATTTTTTATTTTTTATTTTACTTTTAAGGCTGAAACTATAAAAATTTGTTCAGGAAAATGTCGGTTGAAGACAAAAGAAACATTGGGATAGCTCTTACTCAGTTATGTCATGAAGATCTTAGCAAGGCACTTGATATCGTAGCTCGCCACAACCCGAGTTTTCAGTCAACAGCACTAGAGATTGACCTTGACATTGATGCCCAGGTTAATATCATCTTGCTAAATCACTTTATTCACAGATTTATTATTAAAAACTATATTCTATGTCATCATATTTCACAGACTAGGTTTTATATTAAAACTTCATATGTTTGGTCATTAAATTTAAAATAATATAGTTCAACCTGCACAACACATTTTGATCATGACCCCACCCGACCTATTGATTTGGCCACTAGTAGTTGAAATCTTTGCACAGTAAAGCTCTTTGTAGTGGTGATCTATACATAACTATGTTAGATGCATTTTGTAGAGTGAATCAACTCTATGGAGGTTAAAATATTTTGTGAAAGATGCTCTACAAGGTCATGTCAAGAGTGATGCAACCATTGAAGTTGTCGGTCCTGTGGGCCCCACTAAACCAACGAACACCACCAAAACAATCGCATCCAAGCGGAAAAAAACAGATAAGTAATGCCTGCAAAGCAAATTAATCAATGTTCTTTGTGACTCGTATGACAATGAACTTGGTCAGTGGTTATGGTTCCTTCGGTGTTGGTCGAGAGATGGTAGCAAGGTTTTGTATTGTGTAGAATCATGAAACTAATCTAATAGATCAACTTTTCTCTTCTATCAAATGGATGAATGTAATGAGCATATGTCACAGAATATATATTACTGGTTTCTTTTTTCTTATTATTACATACCTCCTAATAACAAACTAAAGGTACAAATTTATGCTACACTAATGTATGCATGTATGATTCGTGTGTTGTGTATGATGTTAAGTGTCACAGTTTTGCATTTAAAGAGTTCACACAACAAAGAATAATGTTTGTTAGAGTTGAAGATACAGTTTGGAGTTTATCTCAGTTCTAGATTATCATTAGCAAAAGTATTTCATTTGTAAATAAATATTAGTTTTAGTGTAACATCCCAATTTGAAGATGAGTGATACATGTATGTTGATTGCAATGGAGGATAACCATCTAGGTTCTAAAGACGTTTGTTTGACCTAAGCTCACCCTCGAAACACCTTTTTTTTCTTATAGCTATTTTGACTCTGAAGGTCTTTATTGTGTTTACTTCATAAGGTGCCAACAGTTTTTATACACAGTTTTAGCTATACCTAATAATATTGATTTTAGAATGAAACATCATTTCTTTTGAAAAAGTGGTTTGCATACCATTGAAATTTTTGAGACACCATAATACATGTTTTATAACATTATATATGTGTGTTTAAATAATTGTATATAATGAATTTTAATAGTATATAAATCAGTAATCTTAAATCTACCGTAAAGAACTGAATCTCTACACTCGATCCCTCTCTCTAGCTTTCTCTTGTCGATTGAAGATAGAGTAAGATCAGCTCAATCTTCACTGTGTGAAGAACGCTGGAGACGACAACTTTCAACAACTCCTTTGGATCTCCGCCCTCCGCCCCTCTTTAACTTTCTCTCTCTACACTGGTGATTAAAAGAAGAATACATGTGTGTGCAAAGGTGAGGCGGTGGCTATAACAAAGGCAAAGGGGTGTGAGGGAAACAAAAAGCCACAAACTTTGATGGTTAAAATACAAAAAACCTCAAAGGATACTATTCATCATCGATTACTATTCATATATAGCATAATGATTTTTTTTTAAAAGAAACTAGAGGAATCCCTCGTGCTTCGCAATGGTACTCCCTCGCGAAATGATAAGATATTTAATTTACAATTTAATTTAAATCGTATGTGATTATACATGGTTTTTATTACATTTAATTTACAATTTACATGTATTTTATAAGAATTTCGATACTTAACTGAACATTTGTTAAACTCATAGGAAATACTCAAGAAGCGAAGGATTAGGAGCCAAGAACACTAAATGAAGGCATTTGATCATCACGAAGAAAATGACAAAACATTTCGCTCCTGAAACTCATCACGGACCACCAGCAATAACCATAGCGGTCCGCGAGCAAAAGCAATCGAGAATAGCCTTAGACATTTCACAGAGGACCGCTGATGCGTCGAGGTTTTTATGAGTATTAACATTTTTAATTATGTGTTTTTATATGTTTATTAATGTGGAATACAACTACTTTGATAATAATTTGAATTGCAGGTTTATGGAGCTAAAAATATGTAATAAGGGTGTTTTTCGAGTGTTACAATGAAAACCGGAAGCTAACAATGGAAACAAAAGTTGAAAAAAGAAGAAACAAGCCCAAAGTGATAAGGGACGTAAATTACGTCCCTATGGATGTAATTTGCGTCGTATGAAAATTTTAGACAAAGAGAGGACGCAAAGAGGGATGTGTAATAGATTAACGGAAGCAAAACTTAGTTTTCAAAAGGGCGTAAATTATGCCCCTGAGCACGTAAATTACATCCCTATGCTGATTACTATGAATTTTTAGGCTTTGTGACCTAATTAAATGGTAAAAAGGGGAGCTACGATTGGATTTTTTCACCAGCTCGTTTTTAACCATACAAGAGGTGCTTTTGAGAGCAGAGAACACCTATGGATCCATCCATTTGTTAGGTGTCGAATCCAGCAAATAAAATTTGAAAATATGAAACTACCAATCTACCATGCACACACCAAGGACAATACGAGTGGAAGTAATGTTCGTGTACTCAAGGATACGTGTTAACTATTTTAATACCATTATATTTTGGCATAGTTACTTTGTTGGTTGTGATTTTAAAAGATGGGAGATTTTAATTAAAACTAAAACTACAAAAACTTCATAAAAGATAAAAAAAATTCCAACACGTTGACACGACCGTGTTATTGTAAAGGAAATTCTACGCGGTCGTGTTGATGTTTTGTCAAAAAAAAGATGAAGTTTGGTATTTTCTTATTAATTTTAATTATGAAAAGATTACTAAAAACGTTAATTAAATTATGAAGTAAATTCAAATATGAAAAACTAATTCCAACACTAAGATAAATTCTTGTTTTCATTCGGTTTATGATCATTCACGTCCAATTTTTGTGCAATGTTCATTTTAGTTAAATGGTTTGTATTGATACTAGACATTGCACCGTTCGAACATCCACTTCATTCAAAGTCTAATCAAATATAATTCGTTGATTAAAGCCAACTCGCTACTATAAGCTCAAATAGTTCAAATGTTAGTGTGCGGGCCACAGTGATAGAAGTATTGGTTATAATTAAACACACACTCCGTTCGGTATGTTTAATTTTGATTACGTAATTTTATAAAGTGTGTGAATTCATAGACAAACTCAAACTATTATTTGCACTTTTTATCAAAATTAAAACTTGAACTTGGTTTTAAAACTTGAAGAATTTTATTAGAGAAATTAATAAAGTAGCCAATTTTATTAACAATCTAAGTAGCTCCAGGTTTAAGATCGAAAATTAAAAAAGATGAAGTTTGGTATTTTCTTATTGATTTTAATTACGAAAAGATTACTAAAAACGTTAATTAAATTATGAAGTAAATTCAAATATGAAAAACTAATTCCAACACTAAGATAATTTCTTGTTTTTATTCGGTTTATGATCATTCACGTACAATTTTTGTGCATTGTTCATTTTAGTTAAATGGTTTATATTGATACTAGACATTGCACCGTTCGAACATCCACTTCATTCAAAGTCTAATCAAATACAATTCGTTGATTAAAGCCAACTCGCTACTATAAGCTCAAATAGTTCAAATGTTAGTGTGCGGGCCACGGTGATAGAAGTATCAGTTATAATTAAACACACACTCTATTCGGTATGTTTAATTTTGATTACGTACTTTTATAAAGTGTGTGAATTCATAGACAAACTCCAACTATTATTTGCTCTTTTTATCAAAATTAAAACTTGAATAGGGTTTTAAAACTTAAAAAACTTTATTAGAGAAATTAATAAAGTAGCCAATTTTATTAACAATCTAAGTAGCTCCAGGTTTAAGATCAAAAATTAAAAAAACAAACCATTAAAACAATCGGATCTCATAAATTCTTTACATAAATGTTTTAATCAAACCAAAAAAATTAAACTTTAATGTTAAACCTAAAATGTTCTAGCCGGACATCGCCACCAGATCAATCAAAACTAAAATAAATAAAAACTTACGAATCAAAAAGCAAAACTATTCACTCTCTTCCCTATCACACCCTCAAATTCCACCTGCGGGGTTTAACCGTGAGACGCGTGACAAACCAGGATCTCAGACACGGTTATATCAAACGACACTCTATGTGTTTAAAAGAAACGTTTAAACATTAATCAGAGTAAAACATAGTATTATTGATAAGCAATGCAAAAGCGTATAAGTAAAATCTAAAGACAATAACAATAACTGTACAAACACGGTGCCTAGTGAAAACAATTAATGCAATAGAAAACAAATTTGCAATGCATGCCATGAATGAAACCTCAGCCATGCGACCTAACCTTAAGCATTCCTAAGACTTGAGAAAACATGCTAAAGTGTGTCAAATACAAGGTTGGTGAGTTGAAAGGATTAAACAACAATAAGTATGTTTAAAGTGTTAGCATGGCAAAGTAATTAAAGCATATCAATAGTTAGCTAGCATATAATCACGTTACTTAGCGTTTTAACACCGAAACTGTTTGTTTGTAAGTTGTTTGTCTAAACACCCATTAAACCTCCAATCGAGTTAGAGCGACTAATGCGAGTGGGGTTTGTCAAACCCAGTAGTAGTACTCAAAATTATCTCGCTAGCTTGTTACTAACCATTCGAGAATATAAGTAACTTTATATGTGTTTACACTAACATATCAGACGAAAAAGCAATAATACTAAACCATCTTTTCTCCCTCCAAAAGAAAGAATGTAAAATAGGATTCGTGAAAGCTCACCTTAGATTGCGTAGATGAAAGTTAAAGCAAATGCAAAAGACACCAGTGACCTATCAAATATAGGTCTGTGAGTATGTGTACATAACAGTCAGTATGAACCCTATTGTATCTAAACAACATTAAAAGTTAGTGTGTTTGAAAAAAAACTAATCATGTTTGACAAGTTTGACATTTTTACCAAAGTTGACTTTTGTTTACCAAAGTTGAACCGACGACCCAAAGTTGAACCGACGGCCCGCTAGTTGTAATTTAAAATCAGTTACCATTGAATCAATAAATTTTGACAATAGCTGAAACAACAATATTATTTCCTAGTCTAAGTAGTTGTATTTATATATTTGATTTCATTTGCTTTAGTTGCATTGTTTATTTGCTTTTCTTAAATTAAGGTTTTCCTTCTTAGTAAATTTATTTATTTTCTTGATTTCAATAAATATTCACACTTTCATTATTAGGTTAAAACTTGATAACATTTTATTATTAACACCCGCCAATTGTGTCGTAAGGTTTGATATATGAACTTGCATGACTATAATGTATCATGATCGATACACTTGCTGTTTGTGTGAGTTTTAGTTTGGTGAATCCATTTAGTTTTAAATAGTGAAAATCATTTTCTTAATTAACATATATAGGCGTCCTTTTGACTTCATCACTGCCTCCACACTCATCCTAGTAACAATTAAAATAGATTTTTATTTCTAAAATGATACTAAAATGACACATAAAAGACCAACAAACTGTTTTTGGTCAAGATAAGGGTGACCTAATAAAAGAGATTGTGGCATATAAAGAGCCATGATGAAGCGACTATATCATAATTTTGGTCACAAATATAGTAATAAGCTAAAGTATACTATTCTTTGTCATCTTAAATCACGCACAAACAATAGATAAACATAGATACACGTATCAAAGAACATAACTATTCATTATAAGACTAAAAAATTGTACTTCATTTTGGCTACGAGTTACACGATCACAACATCTAGAAAATGAACGTCAACAAATTTCTTGCATCATCATTGCAGACCGTTAACTAGTCATGTGGGTCATGGTACGGAATCAGTTAGATCTCATATGAGGTTATGCCCACCATTAATGAAAAAGCAGTTAATTACTATGAAGTGGTGGTCTTGGGATATTATAGGTATGATGAGGCTCAAATATGTGTGCAGTTACATCATTTAGCACCAAGAAGTTCTAGAGTGACATTATTGTTCATGTATATGGGTGAGATATAAGTAAAACTTTATGCTAGGTCACCGTGAAGCCAAAATCATAATTAGGTGTTAAATTCAATAGATATATATAAAACTTGTCACATTGATGAATGTTAGAATGTGGAGACATAGGGTAATTCATAAAAGAAGGCTTCTTTATTGTAGATCATGTAATTTAGGTTGGTAAAGGATAATCACTCTATTGTTTTTTCCCCAAATGGTATGAAATAATGAAATCAATGCAAGCATGAGTACTAGGACAAATTTATGTGGTAAAAAATTTAGCAGTCTTCACATGGTTAGACTTGCAGAATATGATTTAAGCATAGTGTTGTTAATTGATCATCACCGAAGATAGATAACATGAATGCATCGAATATTAAAGTTTGCTTTGTTACTTCATCTGGTATTCATGGAGGGAATTGGTCATTCCTCCACATAGATTTGGGTGTAATATGAAATGAGGTAGGGTATACGAAATCAGTTGTAGCATTGTACCGAAATGCTTATACTTGTATATGAAAACTTGACGTAATTAAGTGACAACTAGATTGTTTAGATGGATCTCACCCAAATCTTGGTGAATGTCTGAATCATCTGATAAATAATTAGCCAGATATTACACTGAAGGCCTTTGGGGGCTTGCTTGGCTTGAAAGAGAAAGCCTTGAGCCTAGCTCGACTGAAAGGAGTTGAACTATACTATATCAGGCATAATAAGCAACTCGTCGTTGATAGTCTCGATTAATTGAAGTAGTAGTCAAATTGTTGATATTTATTGATTTAATAATTTATTTGAGTCGAGGATAAGTAATGATGCAAGAAGGAATGTCAACTTCGAACAGGTAGATGGTCGATTATCCGAATCATAGAATGATATTAGCCAAGTGGATAAGTTGTTGAAAGTATAATTATCTTAATCCAAATACATAGGTGTGTCTAAGTATAGTTATTAGTGGGTCGTTTATGTAATTAGTAGGAAGTCAAACTTAGAGTCTAAGTATGTAAAGTGTATGTATGCATAAGGGCTTAGTATGTCAAAGCCTAAACATGTTAACTAACATAGGGGGTATATATAGATGTAAAGTGTCTGTACATTGTAGTAATCAACATTCATATCAAATCATACGTACTTCATATTTTCTCAAGTATCATATTCATATTCAAGAACATAATCACGAGCCTATCGATCCTAAAGAAGCAACATAAGTCGATGTGGGTCACTAGAGTCTTGCAATTCAGCTAAAACTCTTTGTCTCATGATCGTACTCGAGAATAAGAGAGCGTTACATAGGGAATCAATTTTAGGATTGCAAGGATTGATGTACACAAGCTAGAGCAAAGATAACTCGTATGCATCAATAATAGAATAACAAAGTCAAAGAAACTCTTTAGTCGAAGCACAAAAGTACAGAAGTGTTCTATGACTTCTAGAGAACCGTCTGAAGGTTTTGCAGCCGTTGTAATTAAGGAGGCTATAACTCTTTAAGATTCTATGAATCCTAGCTCCTTAGCTTAATGACTTACTAAAATAGGGTTCCTCAGACTTCTCATGCACTGTAATTTGCAATTACATGTGCACCTGTAATTGTAAGTAACTTTGCGTGGTCACCCTAGTTCTTCCTACTCCAAGATAATATGTGTTATCATGTGCTAAGTGTTGTCTATAACTAAAAGTATCAAAGGATGAATTTCTTGACCATAGGTTAACTAACTGAGAATCATAAAGAAGGGAGTAGTTAACAAAAATTCACTTGAGGAAAGAGTAGTCTTTTAACTAAGTATGTATGCTTTGCTTCCAATATCCAGATGTCACATAGGCGATGCTCTCGTCTCCTAACGTTCGATTTCACAAATTGCAGATGGAGATTTAAATAGTTAAGGTGACTCTACTTGATATTAGAGCCATCCATAAAAGTATTTGGAAGAAGCATCATAGTTGTAAGTAAGCCAATGCAGAATAAAGATAAGAGTGTATGGTAAGTAAACACCTAGATAAAATACTTTCTGTAAGTCAATATCCCTACGGTTCTAAAAAATATATCACGAGGATGAGCTTACGGTTATAGCATAGGGTTCACTAAGGGAAGCTTAATTCATTATAACCAATGACTGATTTTATGTACTATATGTTAAAAGAATTATTATTATAGTTTATTTATTAATAATAACCATGTCTAATTAATGTGTGATGGTTCATCTTTTGTGCATATTTTTTGTACTCTTCATGTATGGATTATTTGAAAACCCATATATTGTTTTTATCAAATGAAAACTCATCTATGTTGTAAAAGCTTTTAAACTCCATCCTAGCCATTTATCACAATCTGATATGTGATCGTTATTTTCTTATAATATAATAAAATATTATTAGTAATGAGTGGTTAAGATTTAAAGAGGGTTAAAAAGATAATTGTCTTTTTCTCTTTTAATCAACTTCCCTCTCATTTTTTAAACAACCCTAACTTTAATACTAACAAAATGTTATGGCGAAAATATGCCTCTCCTCATCTATATATTTAAGAGGCTGAGAATTTAAATATCGTAAAATACAGGTATAGATAATTTTATTAAGATTAGATAATTTTAAATGTTGTAAAACATACTTGTTAGCATCTCTTAGCTTTACCATTCTTACTAGTGTAACTTTCAATTTCATCAGCATTCATAGATAACTTGTATTGATGTTCTTGTTTTGCCTCTAGTTTCTTGTTAGTGCAAGTCCTGTAATCTTATGTTTTTATAAAAGTATCAGTCGTTAAAAAAACGCTTTATCAGTTTGAGAACAGTGACTTCAACCTCAGGACCACGATTATACTAGAAACATTTACAAAAATAGCATTAAGTCTTGCAAGAACTTTTACGAAAAATAACAGTCTTATATCAAATTCATGAAAAAAAATAGTGTCTTTAATTTAATTTTTTTTAACTTCGTCTTATCTAAGGTCTCTCAATCAAAAAGTAGGGTATGACACAAAAATATAAGAGTTGAGGTGCATAATATATACTTATTAAACCAATGAATCAAATAATCAATTGAAGTACCTATGAACAATATCACGGTTATCTGTCGGAGGCTGAAACATTACCAAACAGTATTTCACCTATTCTATATTATAAGATGCCAAATTTCCATTTGATGGAAAACGGTAAACTACATGAATTTACTAGTTTTGGACGACACATGATTGTAACTACGACTCTTCGAAAATACTAAATTTGTATCCTTGATGTCGCGCTTGCTTTCAAGAATCAAATCATCTTCTTTGAAAGAAGAAACCCTATCTTCATCTATCTTCCCCATGCGAACGCTGCGACCCCTGGGCACACCTTTCCTTGATGCATATGACCGTAGTTGGCGCTGGCGGTGTTGAGCTCGGTACAATTCCAATTCCAGTTCCAATTTCGCAACATCAAGTTGTCTTGCTGTGTTGCTTGTATTGGTAGTGGATATGGATCTCACCAGGGCTCCTTCGGGCGGTTGGTCATTATCCGATAGCCTACTGGTGCTAAAGCTCCTAGGAAGCCTTTGACAATCCGCGGGGGTGTCCATGGCCGCGAAAGGCCTATTGTAGGTTGTGGTAAAGGTGTTCACTCCTTTGACGTAAAGATCTAACGCCTTCGATACAACCCTAACGGGTGTTTTGATGATTGAAACTATGGTCATTGGCTTCTTGTGACGTGTTTGACTCCTCATGATCTTAATTAGCTATTGATTTGAATTTTGTTTATGAAAAGTTATGTATGAAAAGGAACTTATATATAGGGAGGATGTGAATGAAGTATGCTTAAAAGGAAATATCCAGGGTAGTGGATAAATGAATATCGTATTAGTTAATTATTAACTTCACGTGGACATTATGTAGTCGATTGTTTTGACCTTTTACTATATTACATAGGGAACACACAATATGACTTTTGAATATAATATAATTATCATTTCTTGAGGAAAGCTACACGATCTTTCAATCTTTGACTACACTCAAAAGGGGATTGAGCAATGAAACTTCCTATCCTACGTCGCTATGATTCTCAACGGATGGACTCAAAAAGTTGACAAATTGTAATATACTTTAATAAGGACAGTGGGAGCTCTTTAAGCTCTACTTACAAGTAAGTAATGCATATTTTTACTGTGGCAAAATTATAATTATCTCAACCATTATGCCTTCTTTCCGGGTCTTCCATTATGCCTACTTTCATGTGACATAATTTTTATATAATTTCTGATATTAGGAAGTGTTTTTTGTTTTTTTTACTTATATGTTTCTGTTTCTATTTCTAAATAAATAACATAATATAATGTATTGCTTTTAAACAAAAGATATATATAACCATTATTGACGTCAGCAATGGTGGATCTGTAAGAAAAGTTAAACGGGTAACATAAATTTTTTTTCCGTACATTTATTTTAATCAAATAAAAAAACATGATAATAAATGGGTCCGAATGAATATCATTCAAATCAAATCCGTTTGGGATCAAAAGAATTGAACCCGAATGAATTGAAACTGAAGAAGTAGTTGACCCAATATTATTATCAATAATTGATTGCATATAATTATCATTATTAGAACCAGTATCATCCTCTCGAAATTTTCTTTTAAAACATTGCCAATAGAACTTGTTTTTCAATCTTTTATATCACTAATTTTATAACAAATAGCACAAAAAGATTACAAATTCCACCTAGAAATAACACAATTTAAATTCCTAATTTTCATATTAAATCCTTATTATTAGAAATTAAATCAAATAACTATTAACCAATATCATCCTCTTCAAATGTTTCAAAAAAAATATTTTTTTATAACAAATAACACTTAAACATTAGAAATTAAACAACATAAACCCTAAATCCCAATTTTATAATGTAATGGAGTAAAAAAATACTAGAAACTGTTACCTTGAAGTGGACGGTGAAGGATCACCAGTGGGCGGTGGACAGTGACAAGGGCCAGCGCAGCCAATGTTGTAAAAATCGCTAAGCGCTAGTCGGGCGGCGAGGTAGGGACTAACGATTAATCGGGATTAATCGGATTGGGATTTTTATATATAATTTTCAGTTGTATATACAAATACACACATTTTCATATGTAAAATTTAAAAAAAAAGTTAAGTTTTATATATAAATACACATATTTGGCCGGAATTTCCAGATTTAAGCCGAAAATTTTTAATTTTTGGCCGGATTTTTTGACCTTCGCAGGAAGGTTGTCGGAATCTCACCAGAACCTCGCTGGAACCCTACCGAAATTTCGCCGGAATTACAGGTTTTTGGCCGATTAAGACCGCCTAGGTCCGCCTAGGGTCCTCCTAGGTCCGATTTTGACCTCCGTTGACCGCCTAGTGATTAATTGGCCGATTAGCCAAAAATTCCTAGGTGAGGGGCCGATTTCCGATTAATCGCCGATTAATCGAAGATTAATCCCGATTTTTGCAACACTGACCGCAGCAGACAGCAGGTCGGCAGTGGTTGGTCGGTGTGCTGGACAGCCGACGTTTCAAGCCTTTAGATGTAGAGGGGTGGTCAGCAGGTGCGGGTGGAAGGTGGTTGTGGGAAGTGTCAATGGTCGATGGGTGTTTTTTTTCTTTTATGTTTTATGTTTAATTTTTTATTTGGGCTAATTAGTTATTAGTTTTGAGTTTTTTAAGTTATTTTAGGCTTGCTAATTATTATTATATTGGACTATTGGCTATTTTGAGTTTATTAATTATTTATTTTTTTTTATAAAATGTAATGTTCTTTTTATAAATTATTAGACTATTTTTTATAAAACTTAAAACTTTTTATGAAGTATCAAGTTTAATTTTTTTAGGGGTGACGTAATATTTTCTCAGGGGTAACGTTAAACTATAATTTTTTACATAAAGCCATAATTTTTAACTTCCCTAAACCCTAAACCTTAAACTCCTCCTATTAAAGTTCTCCCTTGGTGTCTCCGGGAAGGTGATGAAAGGACCCTTTTGTGAGTTGTCAGGGTAGCATATGAGATGATGTTGGGGTTCTATGTTGTCCCTTTCAACCACATGAAGGGCTGAACCTATTTGATTGTTGGAGTTGCCAGATGAACCTTGCATGTTCATCTCCATCTGGTATCCACTGAGAATCCCATACAACTCTGTCAGAGTAAGAGTTTTAAGGTTCTCAGTCCTCTTGATCACCACACAGTAGTGTGTCCATTGCCTAGGAAGTGAGGACATGAACTTCCTTACAATGTCCCTGTTCTTAAGAGGAACTCCTCCATCCACTAGGGTATCCACAATCTCAACATACCTGAAGTATTGTTGAGTCATGGTTTCACCTGCTTTGAAGGTGAAATTTTCAAACTGCTGCTTCAGAAGATCCTTCTTGTTCTCCTTGGCTTCAGAGGAGCCATCATACATCAGCTTCAGTGCATCCCACAGCTGTTTAGCTGTTTTGCACTTCTTGAAGCCTCTGTATACAGAGTTTGGGAGAGCAGTCTGAAGAGCAGTCATGGCCTTTCTATCAATCTCTACTCTTTTTCTATCTTCATCTAAGTAGTTGGCCACATCTTTTGGAATCATACCAGCACCAGTAGCAGAGGGTGTGCTGGGTATGAAAGGTCCATTCTCAACAGATTCCCACATTCTTGAATCAAGAGACCTGATGAAAGGTCCATTCTCAACAGATTCCCTCAAGTTCTTTTACAAGTGTTACAAAGCATAAAGAAAGATACAAGAACTTGAAATACTTATACTACAACCTACAGCCGGCTATACTTTGAAAGCCAGCTGGATGCAAATGACTAGACACTAACAAAATCAATTGTAGGATCAAAAGGCATATCCGCCTTTTGACCTTGTGACTATGACATGCCATAGCTCACATCCTTATACATTACAAAAGGATAAAGTACATAAAGTGGAAAGTTACAGACTCAAGACCTCAATGTACAGTTACCAAAAGCATGGACCTTTTCACCAACTCATGTAAGTTGGTGACTTTACAGAGATGCAGCGGAAAAGGTGCTTTATGGAACAGTACATCAGATAAAGCATGTGTACTAAAAGTCTTCGGAAGAAATCTGTCTTCATAGGTTGAAGCTTCGGAAGACTTTGTCTCTGAGGCTTCGGAAGGCTTCATGTTTGGCTTCGGAAGATATTGGTCTTGGCTTCGGAAGATTTTACACTTAGAGTATTTTCTAATGCATTGTGTAAAACTTCCGAAGCATTCTTCACTTCAGTACTTAGTGCATGTTGCAGAGACACTTTGGATGTTTTGGGTTGCATCAGACTTAAGGAATCCTTACAAACTCCCCCTAGGCTGATGCTACCAAAACACTTAGAAGATCTTCAGATGTTGGTAGTCTTCAGTACAATCAAGACCATTCCTTTCTTCATTAGATGGTCAGGATCATCAAGACTCTCATAGTATCTTCTCATCTCAAAGAGATCATGCACAAGTAAGTTGTTTATGTCTTGCCAGGAGTAGACATTCTCAACACCTTGATCTCTGATAACATGCCATCTTTCTGGATTAGTAGAGTAAGTCCAGGACATGATGGGTGTCTCAGTTGTTAGAGGAACCACTTGCATAGGAGTTGATTGGGCTGCCTCATCATGCACTTCCTTAGGTTGATCTGATTCAGCCTGAGGTGTAGAGGTAGATGACTTTGGCTTCTTCTTCTTAGTCTTTGGTTTAGAAGCCATTCTCTTCTTCCTCTTAGATGACTTTAACTGAGAAGACTGGTCTGCAGCACCATGTTGATCATCATTGTCTTTCTCAGTTGGGTGTTCCTCCCTCACAGGTTCAGAAGAAGAGGGAGTTTGACCCTGCCTTGGATCAGAAGATGAAGCTTGCTGAGGCTCAGCTGGAGGTTCTGGTTGAGGTGTCTCTGGTTGTTCAAACTTGACCTCCACTTCCGGTGGGACTTGACTTGGAAGAGAGTGCAAGTCAATCAGTTCTCCACTTTTAATCTTCTGCTTGATCACCCTTATATGCTCATTCATTGTGGATAGAGACATGGGGCCAAGTCTTCTTCCGGAGAATCCATATAGCTTCAAGAAGCTCATCATTCTTTGTCTGTCAGCAGACTTCTTTGCATTCTTTTGAATGATGGCTCTTGACTTTGCAGCTTCTTCCCTTAGCTTCCTTTTGGTTGTCTTTCTTTCTTTGACTAGCTCAAGCTCAAGTTGCTTTAGGTACTCAAACTCAATGAAGTCATAGGACAAGGGAAGAAGTGCATCTGCCTGATAGAAGCATGTGGCACTCAGGTAGTTATCATCTTGATCCTATCTTCTTCTTTATCTACCTGAGGTTCTTGTGGAGCCACATCTTCTTGTGCAGGACTTTCTTGAACTAGAGAGAGAGTGGGAGCATGCTTGTAGAGTCTTTTCTGTCTCTTCTCCTCTTTGAATTGGAGAAGTAGCCTTGCATCCTCTTTCTCCTTCATCTCTCTTGACACTTCCATGTCAGCCAGTTCATTTAACTCTTCTAAGGGGAGGGAGATAATTTCATCAATATCATAGTTCCTGGTCTGTAAATAGGTAATCCTGACTGCCCTTAACTTATCATCCTGAGTATTTGGTCTGGGAGCAGCCCTGATTGCAGCTTGCATGAAGCTAGATGACCCAGAAGAACTTTCTCCCCTTAGTTTCCTTTTCCTCTCTCTCTCTTCCTCCTCAATTTCCTCAGGAGTCATTATCCTTTTCCCTTTCACCAACAGACCTTTGTGACTCAGGGTGGATTGAGACTTGGCCTTCATTGCTTGGTGTAGCTTCCATGCTCTGGCCAGAGAGAGGCTGAGAAACACCTTCACCAGCAGGTGTCTCAGAGGGAGTTTGGACCTCTGCAGCAGTTGTTGATGATGAGACAGGGGTCTCAGGTTCTGTCACTGGGCCTTCAGTCAAGGTTTCCCCTATGAAACTAATCTTAGGGTCCACCTCAACATCCAGTTGACCGATGACATTGCCTGATTGCCTAAGTCTCCTTCTTAGAGAGAACTCTGCAAGGATCCTATCTTGGATTCTTTGAGCCAGCCTGTCAGCTTGTTTTGAATTGCTTGGATTGACAAGTGGCATGTTGACTAAATCCAGTCTTTCATAGAAGTTCAGGCTTTGGAAATGAAAAACTTCTTGTTGACCTTGAACTCTGTGAAGGATAAGGGCTCTTCTGTCATCATCATACCTCCACCTTATGATGTAATTGCCAGTTCCTTGTGGTGGAGATGAGACAGCCCTTGGTATACCTTCCTCAAAGAGACTCCTGATGATTGAGTCTATAGAGTCCACATTAATGTGAACTTGAGGAAGTTGCTGAGAATGCACAACAGCAAGTGAGGATGGTGAGTCCTCTATGTCCATTCTCTGTGAAGAACTCCCAGGTTCTGTGGTTGTAATAACTTTCTCCCCCTTTTTGGTAGCATCACCCACTTGCATAGGTGAGCTGGAGGATAAGTCAATCACTTCCACAGGTTCTTGTGTTCCTGGTTGAGCTCTCCTTAAAGGTCTCCCAGCTAGTTTTTCCTTTAGATATGAAATCTGAAGTTGCTGATCATTGACCCTGTTATGTAAGGTAGTCACCTGAGATTCCAAGTGACTAACCTTAGAGACTAAATAGGAGCATGTTTTTGACAATTTTGCACCTTTAGTCTCAAATTCCCCTCATCTTCATCAGAAGAATCATTGGGGGATGAGATGATTGGACCAAAGTCCTCTCTCTCACCACCAGCTTGAGGTTCTTGGCTGCTGGTTTTCCTCTGCTCACTGGCAGCCTCAGTTGAGATGCCAGTGGGCTGAGTTGCCATGGTTGAGGTCTTAATGATGTAATCACTTTCAAAAGTGAGAGCCTCTTCCATATGGACATCCTGAACAGGTTCAGAAGTGTCCACCTCAGTAGTAGGTGACTGATGTGGGATAGACTGAGGAGAGTCAGAGGTACTCATCTCTCTTTGAGTAGGGGAGGAGAAGAGAGACTCATGGTACTCACTGAATCCTAAGTCTTCATCAGTATAGAAGGATAGGTTGGGAATTGGTTGGTTGAGATCTAAAGGCTGGGGATGGTAGCTGTCCCCTGAAGGTTGTTCACTTGAGTGTTGAGACTCAGAGTGAAGGCTTAAGGCTGTTGGGCTAGTGAGCTCATCAGGGTGAGCATGAGGAACCTCAGCCCTGATAGGTGAAGAAATGGGAGTGGTTTGCTCCTCAGGAGAAGTGGGAGCTCTAGTGTCCACTTCTTCCTGTAAGGTTGAGTATATGGGGGCCTGCACAGACTCAATAGCCTGAGCAGGGGTTCGTTTGGATTTTCTTTGGTAGGTGAGGGTGATTTCTGGTCTTTTTAGAGGTAAGGATAAAAGAGGTGTGGGTTCAACACTAGCTTGTGTTGCTAGGTTGTCACCTTGAGCAATGAGCTCTAACATTTTTGGGACTAGGGCTGTTTCTACCCCTGAGAAGCCTACAGTTGGCTTCTTCATTATTTTAAAGATGCCGGGCTTCATCTGTCCCAATTTAAGAATATTACTTGTTTCCCTCAACTGTGAGCCCAGTTCACAGTTGAGAATGTGTTGAACATATCTAGGAAACATGTAATACTCTAAGGAGTCTAAGTTTGCAAGTAAATTAGTATAAACAAATTGTGAATACCTGAACTTGACCCCCTGAACCATTCCATGAACTATAAAGGAGAGATCCTCAGGAATCTGGTCCCATCCACCATGCTTGTTTGATAAGCTGTGGATAACCACATGGAGCAGGTATTTCCACTGGGATGAGACCTTCCCTTT
The DNA here is from genome assembly GCA_025215565.1 of Flaveria ramosissima. Taxonomy (NCBI): domain Eukaryota; kingdom Viridiplantae; phylum Streptophyta; class Magnoliopsida; order Asterales; family Asteraceae; genus Flaveria; species Flaveria ramosissima. The sequence goes on along the minus strand of CM046035.1, from coordinate 58,392,736 downwards.
CCTGAAGGTCTTTACAGAGAAATCTCCCTCATAGCCCATCTGCTCAAAGGAATGATTAACAGCTTCCTTTGGGAAGGACACCTCACCTTCTTCATCATCCAGCTGCAAGTGTTGGTTAATGATGGCCGGAGTGATGAAGATTGTCCTCCCTTGCACTGTGGCAGACAGTGCCTTCTCCCCATCCATAATGACCTCTTGGCAGGTCTTCCAGAATTCAAGCAAGTGATCCTCATATAGAGTAGGATCAATGGTCAGGGAGGTGAAATAGTTGGATAGAGTCAAGAATTGGCAAATCTCTGAGAAACTTGCATCTTTCTCAGAGCTTAACAGAGCAACTTGATTATGTTGCCTGTGAAGTTGCATGGAGAAATCTGGGTTGTTTCTGCGGTTAGGTTGGCCATTTCAGAAGCTTAAGGGTGAAGAAAGGTAGAAAGCAAAGGCGGTTTAGAGAATTAGGTTAGAGGAATAGTGGAATTGAGGAAGATAGTGGGAAAGAGGGGGAACCGTTGGGTATTTATATGAAAAGGGATTTGAACCAAAGTTAATGAAAGAGGATAAACTTTGAAATCCGGAAGTCGGTCCCACCTCTGAAAAGGTAGTTTACTTTTGCTCAAAAAGTAGTTTTCTTGGAATTCGAAAAGCTTCCGAAGGTAATTTGTCTTCGGAAGTTTTGATTGAAAAAGCTTCCGAAGCTAAAATGGCTTCGGAAGATTTTCCTGAGAGTCTTGAAAATTTATGCTTCGGAAGAGAAATAAACCCTTGGATGCTTTGTATAGGAATAAACAAAGCTTCCGAAGGTTAATTTTGCTTCGGAAGGAAAAAGTCCTTAAAAATGAATAAGTGTCTGAGATAAGAATTTTAAGCTTCGGAAGATGAATTTTGACTTCTTCCGAAGGTAAAATCTCTTAGACAGTTATTTATTTTGAAGACATTTTTCTTCCGAAGATAAAACTTTATCTTCCGAAGTATCAGAAAATTTTCAAGAATCTAAGGAAAGTCTTCAAAAAGAATTTTACATCCAAAGAAAACATGAGCTTATGAAAGTGATGAACTAGACAACTTAGGACACACATATTTTAAGAAGAAATAATTAGAATTAGTTTTAAGAAAAAGTCTACTCAAAGTTAATCATCCCAATAGCTGATATCAGATACTTAAATCTCTGTTCATCAAAAGCTTTTGAACAGATCAGCATATTGTTCATCTGTATGAACTTTGACTAGTTTAATTAATCCCTTTTCATAGTTATCTCTTATTAAATGATACCTGATGTTGATGTGTTTGGTCCTTGAGTGCTGCACAGGGTTCTCAGTGATAGAGATAGCACTATTGTTGTCTATGTGGATAGGAGTCTCTTTGAAGTTAAATCCATAGTCCAGCATCTGATTTTGAATCCAAAGCACTTGAGCACAGCAGCTTGCAGCAGCAATGTATTCAGCCTCAGCAGTTGATGCAGACACACAGGATTGTTTCTTGCATTGCCATGAGACAACCCTTCCACCAAGGAATTGACATCCCCCAGATGTAGACTTTGCAGTCATGTTGCAACCACCATAATCACTATCTGTATAGGCATACAGATTGAAATTAGGATTCTTTGGATACCATAGACCAAGTGTTGAAGCACCTTTGAGGTATCTTAAAATCCTTTTCACAGTGATTAAGTGAGACATCTTAGGGTTGGCTTGATATCTTGCACAAATACATGTAGCAAACATGATATCAGGCCTGCTAGCTGTAAGATACATAAGAGACCCAATCATAGCCCTGTATAAATGTTCATCTACACACTCCCCCTCAAGATCAGGACCAAGGGAGTGGTTTCTGGCTATGGGTGTCTTAGCAATCTTACAATCAGTCATGTTGAACCTCTTGAGTATGTCTTGAACATACTTTGACTGACTTATGAAGATGCCATCTTCAACCTGCTTCACTTGAATTCCCAAAAGAAATTGAGTTCTCCCATTGAACTCATTTCAAATCTGTCTTTCATCAGCTTCTCAAAGTCTTTGCAGAGCTTTGGATTAGTTGAACCAAAGATGATGTCATCTACATATACTTGAACCAGCAATAAGTCATTTCCCTGTCCTTTGATGAAGAGAGTTCCATCTATAGTACCTCTCCTGTATCCATGTTTACAAAGATACTCAGATAGTGTCTCATACCACTTCCTGGGTGCCTGATGCAGCCCATAAAGAGCTTTGTCAAGCTTGCAGACATAATCAGGATGATCAGGGTCTACAAAACCAGGTGGGTGTTTGACATAAACCTCTTCATCAATCACTCCATATAAGAAAGCACACTTTACATCAAGTTGATAGACCTTGAAGTTCTTGGATGCAGCAAATGCCAGGAATATCCTAACAGCTTCTAGTCTTGCTACAGGAGCAAAGACATCAGTGTAGTCAATCCCTTCTTCTTGTGTGTATCCTTGAACAACTAGTCTTGCCTTGTTCTTGATGATGATTCCTCTATCATCCTTCTTATTCCTAAAAACCCATTTGGTTCCAATGGTAGTCTTCCCATGAGGAAGAGGACAAAGGTTCCAAACTTTCTGCCTTTTGAATTGAAGCAGCTCTTGTTGCATAGCTTCAACCCAACTTCCATCCTTTAGAGCTTCATCAACTTTCTTTGGCTCTATCTGAGATAAGAAACAAGAGTGAAGACAAACATTTGCTTCATGGGTTTGTCCTCTTGTTCTTACCCCTGTGACAACATCTCCAATGATGTTTGTGGTGGGGTGAGACTTGTGGATCCTTAGCTGAGGGATCACAGCAAGTTGCTGAGAAAGATCCAAATTTGAGAAATTTAGATCTGGCCTGGAAGATTCACCCTCCACATTATCACACTTATCAAGATTAACTTGATCCAATGAGTGTGTGACATCATTGATGTTGTCATCTATGGTATGGTTATTAGCATCAAGAAATTCCTGATCACTATCACCATCACCATTGTTGTCTTCTACAATTGAGGTGTCTTTATCTGGTTGAGAAGCCTCTGAGCTGGAATTTGAAGGCATACCAGATGTATCAGCTGAATTTGTCATTGTTGTGCTGATAGAAACCTCATTTGCTGAAGTAGTTCCAACTGGAGCTGAAGATGTATGAGTTGAGGGTCTTCCTAGCTCAAATCTTGGATCAGGATCACCTGTATTTAAATTTTCTGCAGATCCTGAAACATGCTCACAAGATTTGTTAAAACAGTTGGTAACTAAATCAAGATCAAACAGCCAATCCGGACCAGAACCAGCCACACAGGGTGTGTGCTCATTGAAAGTCACATTGGCTGACTCCTCAACTAGTTCTGAGATTGTATACTCTATAAGCTTTAGCTTGGGAAGAGTATCCAATGAAGTGTCCATCATCTGATTTCTCAGCAAACTTGGCAATTTGATCTTTGGTATTCAAGATGGTGCAGGGACATCCAAATGACCTGAGAAAACCAATGAAAGGTTTCCTCTTGTGCCAAAGTTCATAAGGAGTCTTACCATGTGTCTTAACTACTAAAACTCTGTTTTGCACATAGCAAGCAGTATTAACTGCCTCTGCCCAGAAGGTGATGGGCAGTTTAGAGTCAGACAACATAGTTCTTGCAGCTTCAATAAGTGTCCTGTTTCTCCTCTCAGCAACTCCGTTTTGCTGAGGAGTCCTGGGAGCACTATATTGTCTTGTAATACCTTTTTCATCACAAAATGTATCAAGGATTTGGTTCTTGAATTCAGTTCCTTGATCACATCTTATGGTTTTGACCTTGTGATCACATTGATTCTCAATTTTAAGATGAAATTCTTCAGAATCTCAGGGGTTTCATCCTTAGTTCTAAGGAAGAAGACCCAAGTGAATCTTGTAAAATCATCTGTGATCACCAGACAGTAAGAGGTCCTTCCTAGACTCATTACACTGGTGGGGCCAAAGAGATCCATATGTAACAAGTGTAGGGGAGTAGTGATGGAGTTCTTTTCCTTAGGCTTGTGAGATACCTTGTGTTGCTTCCCTTTCAGGCATGCAACACAATGATCATCACTTGTAAACTCTTTCTTTGGCATTCCAGTTACCAGATCATGTTTAATTAATTTATTCATGTTCTTAAAGTTTACATGGCACATTCTTTTATGCCATAGGAAAGACTCATCACTATTTGCTTTAGATAGAAAGCATGAAACTTCTCCAGAGGGAGATGTTTCTTGCAAATCCATCTTGTACATGTTCCCTTTCCTGGGGGCTCTGAGCAGGATATGCTCATGAGGAATGACCACTCCAGGTTGAGAACAATGCACTCATGCTCAGTAAAGAGCATGTTATGACTCTGATCACAAAATTGGGATACACTCAGAAGATTGTACCCAAGCTCCTTAACAAAGTTTACCTTCTCAATGCTGAGCTTACCATTTGTGACCTTGCCCCTTCCAGAAATGTAACCACCTTCATCTCCTCCAAAAGCAACTGGTCCTCCATCAATTCTCTCAAAATTATGGAGTAGAGACCTATTGCCTGTCATGTGCCTGGAACAGCCACTGTCAATTATCCAGACATTCCTGTTGTCTTGAGCTGTTCCTGCACAAAGAAGATGATTAGTTACATTTGGAAACCCAAGCCTTACTTGTCTTGGGCTCACTAAGTGTAATAGAAGGTAATGCAACAGTAATAGATCCTATGGTTGTACTATGGGATCTTCAGCTGTTGTTGATGGAGAAACTTCAGTCATTTGGTCTTTCTTAGACTTCCACACCACCTTTGGAGTCTTGGACTTGACCTTCAAAACCTTAGAAGCTTTTGAGACTTCACAAGTTTTGATGACTGAACCTTCGGAAGAGTCTACAGTCACTGCAGCAGACTTCAGTGCTTCGGAAGAACTCCTTTCTTCCGAGACCAATTTTACTTCCGAAGGTAATTTTCCATTTACCTTCTTCTTTGATTTGGAGCTTCCGAAGGAAACAGACTTTCCTTCCGAAGCTTGAGACTTCTTGAAACTCTTTGAAGTCTTTGTATTGGTCATGTGGACAGTACTTTTAGGATTGTATGGGCAATCCTTAGCAATGTGAGAAGTACTTTCACACATGACACATAACATTTTCTTCTTCAAACAAGTCTCCTTTTGAGAGCAAGACTGGCTTTGGTCACATCCCTTCTCCACCTTCATCTTGGTAGATGCTGAGACAGTTCTTTTGGGCTGTGAACTGTTCTTGGAGTTTGATGGTCCAGGCTGTGCAGCAGTGGTACACAGCAGCTCAGTCTTCTTCTTTGCACTGAGATGATTTGAACAAGAACCAGGACTCTTAGCTGAGGAGTCTTGGTTGATGTCTTCAGTCCTTACTACTTTGAAACCTGCAGAGATAAAAACTTGTTTCTGCTTAGCATCAAAAGTAGCCTTGATTTCTTGAGCCTTTTTGCTTTCCTCTTGCTCTTCCTGATCAAGTTCTTTCTCTTGGACTTGGTCATCACAGTTGATTTCTTCTCCTCAGAAGGATAGTGGCCCTTGGAAGAATCCTCTTCTTCACTCTTCTCAGAGGAATTCTTCACTATCACTTCTTCATCATCCTCACTTATAGGATCTATGAGAGGAAGCTCATTTCACAAGTTCCACACCTAGAGATCTTACAGACAAGATTGTGTGTGGAGGAGCTATCTCATTTGATCCTAGTCCCTGTCTATTTTGATAACAGACTTTGTTGTGCAGGGATGAGGATATCATGTTCTTGAAGGTCTCTTCTTCAAGAACACTCTTCTCTGCCTTGGCTTTGCTGATCACAAGCTCAGCCTGGCACTCAGTCAACTTAGTTATGAGATCTTTGATCTGAGTTCTAAAATCTGTATGTTCATGTTTTAGTACTGAAATTGTTTTCTCCAAGTCCTCTATCTTTAACTTGTAATCATTTCAGACTTTCTAAAATCAGATTTTAATATGTTTAATGACTCAAGATCAGATCTCATCTCTAAGTTGTAGGACCTGTATCTATTTACTTTAGCAATGCATTCAGGAGTACAGAGATGTTCCAATACCTTGGCTTCATCATGGTCAGCCATCAGTGCTTGGTTTGGAGAAGCATCTTCCACCTGAAAGCTCCAGTCAAAGCCTCCCTCTTCAACAGCAACAGCAGCATGTTGCTTTGGCTTCTCAGTCTGAGGGGCTTTGTCAGTGTAGTTTGGTCTGGGTTGTGTTTGGCCCCCATTTGCTTTAGGTGCCTTACACTCCCTAGCAAAGTGGCCCATAAGGTTACAGTTGTAACACTTAACTTTGCTTTTATCCAGCCCAAACTTACCACTGGTAGCATTGCTTGGAAATCTTCTTCCTGTCCTCTTGTAGAACTTCTTGGCTCTGTGAGTGAGGAGAGCCATCTGCTGAACTATCTCCATGTATTCCAGGTCATCTGGATGGATACAGTCCAGGTCTTCAAGAGTGAAGAGAGAGTTCCCATAGCTTTCATCAGTAGACACAAAGGCTTGAGAAGAACTTGTCTCTTGGAATGGGCTTCCTTGAGTAAAGTTCTCCCTTGGTGTCTCCGGGAAGGTGATGAAAGGACCCTTTTGTGAGTTGTCAGGGTAGCATATGAGATGATGTTGGGGTTCTATGCTGTCCCTTTCAACCACATGAAGGGCTGAACCCATTTGATTGTTGGAGTTGCCAGATGAACCTTGCATGTTCATCTCCATCTGGTATCCACTGAGAATCCCATACAACTCTGTCAGAGTAAGAGTTTTAAGGTTCTCAGTCCTCTTGATCACCACACAGTAGTGTGTCCATTGCCTAGAAAGTGAGGACATGAACTTCCTTACAATGTCCCTGTTCTTAAGAGGAACTCCTCCATCCACTAGGGTATCCACAACCTCAACATACCTGAAGTATTGTTGAGTCATGGTTTCACCTACTTTGAAGGTGAAATTTTCAAACTGCTGCTTCAGAAGATCCTTCTTGTTCTCATTGGCTTCAGAGGAGCCTTCATACATCAGCTTCAGTGCATCCCACAGCTGTTTAGCTGTTTTGCACTTCTTAAAGCCTCTGTATACAGAGTTTGGGAGAGCAGTCTGAAGAGCAGTCATGGCCTTTCTATCAATCTCTACTCTTTTTCTATCTTCATCTGAGTAGTTGGCCACATCTTTTGGAATCATACCAGCACCAGTAGCAGAGGGTGTGCTGGGTATGAAAGGTCCATTCTCAACAGATTCCCACATTCTTGAATCAAGAGACCTGATGAAGCCTTCCATCCTCATGCACCAGGTGTCAAAATCATCAAGAGTGATCAGTGGGGATTTGTTCATGGTTCCAGTCTCCATATCAGTCTTTGAGATGGAAGCCATTTGAAGAGTTTAGTTTTTGTGTGTGTGAGGGATCTTAAGATGGTTAGATCTTATATCAAGAGCCTGGAAAGCTCTGATACCAATTGCAGGACCGTTTAAGGGCTTTAACACAATTACAACACAACAACACAATGAGGAGATTAACTAAACTTTAATCAAACAGTGAAGTGGATTAACCAAGGTGATACAAAGAACACAAGTAAAGTAAAGAGACAGAACAAGAGAGTTTGGGTTTCAAGGAGGCAGTATATTGCTTTCTCAAGTTCTTTTACAAGTGTTACAAAGCATAAAGAAAGATACAAGAACTTGAAATACTTATACTACAACCTACACTCGGCTATACTTTGAAAGCCAGCTGGATACAATTGACTAGACACTAACAAAATCAATTGTAGGATCAAACGGCATATCTGCCTTTTGACCTTGTGACTATGACATGCCATAGCTCACATCCTTATACATTACAAAAGGATAAAGTACATAAAGTGTAAAGTTACAGACTCAAGACCTCAATGTACAGTTACCAAAAGCATGGACCTTTTCACCAACTCATGTAAGTTGGTGACTTTACAGAGATGCAGCGGAAAAGGTGCTTTATGAAACAGTACATCAGATAAAGCATGTGTACTAAAAGTCTTCGAAAGAAATCTGTCTTCATAGGTTGAAGCTTCGGAAGACTTTGTCTCTGAGGCTTCGGAAGGCTTCATGTTTGGCTTCGGAAGATATTGGTCTTGGCTTCGGAAGATTTTACACTTAGAGTATTTTCTAATGCATTGTGTAAAACTTCCGAAGCATTCTTCACTTCAGTACTTAGTGCATGTTGCAGAGACACTTTGGATGTTTTGGGTTGCATCAGACTTAAGGAATCCTTACACACGTATTGCAGGATCAGTCCTCTTTTAAGAAATTACATATGCGGGCGTAAACTATGCAAGAAGTGCATGCTGGCAGTCCCTGTCACTAACAAGTGTTAAGTTTCTCTATTAAGTCAATATAAAATTACCAAAACACCTCTAAACTTAAAAAAATAATATTAAAGTTTAAATAAAACCTAATTACCCCATCCCCACCCACCCACGCACCTCATCCATCTTCTTCATCTGCATTTTCATCTTCATCTTCATCTTCATGAATCAACTCCATAGCCATCTAAGAACTCAACCGCCACTAGTCATAACCACCATAACAGGTTGCTATCACCACCCCCACCCCACCCCACCCACCTCACCCCACCCCACCCACCTCACCCCTTCATCTTCATCTTCATCACTCAACTTCATCACCATCTAAGAAATCAACCAACACCACTCATTACAACCACCATAACCCATCACTATCACCACTACTGCAAGTTTTAAATCATCACCAAAACAAAACCCGATTTTGGTGTTGGAAAAATGAAACTCACGTAATGGAGACTTTTGGTTTCAGATCTGTCAGTTTTAGATCAGATCGAAGGATCTGCGATTGTTGTGATGATGATTTCAGGGGGTTCGTATGGTGGTCGATTTCATGATTTCAGGGGGTTCATAGGGTGATGGTGGTGGTTGGAGGAAAAAGAGCTTAGAGTGTGATGGTGTGATGATGATGTGGGGAGATGAAGATGATGGTGGTGGCTGCCTGACTGTCATCGAGGTGGCAGTGGGCCTGCCAGAATAGTTGGCGAAGGTGGCGGTGGGGCTGCTGGAATAGTTATGGGGGAGAAAAGGGTGGGTGGGTGTGGTAAATGTTTAGAGGGTATTTTTGTTATTTTTAAACATTTAACAAAGAAACTTAACCTCTATTAGTGACATGGACTGGCAGCGTGCACTCCTTGTAATTTACACTTATATAAAATTAGGTAAATTATCAACGGTTTTAACTTCCTCTTCAATGCGCAAATTCACAACAAATATTTGGTATTCAATTTTATTTATTTATGGCTTTACGTCCTTCTAACATGTGGGTTTGCGACTACGTTTTGATATTAGCTTTTACGTCATTTTATGCTCTCACCGCAACGCGTGGGTCATGATACTAGTTGGAGAATTTATTTTACAAAATAGTATCCATGTTTAAACTTAAAAGTTAATAATACACAATATTACTAGCCCGTGTAATATACAAGTTGAATAAATAAAAAATATTTTATAATTAATAAAAAATATTTATTAGTTATAAAATAATACATTAAGATAAGATATGATTAAAGTTATATATAAGTAACTAATTTAAATAATAAAATAATAATGTAATTTCTTTTAACTTAAGTTTTGTATAAAAACTTCAAAATTAACAAATTGCTTTTCTAAACATTTCGTTAAAAATAGCAGATTTTTTTAAAATAAAAGTAATTAAAAATAAATCTATGTTAGTTATATTTTTAGTCATAAATTATAGTAATTTTAGAGTATATTCAGCATATATTTTGCCTTAATTGCATGCATTTTTCAGTTATTTTATAAAAATAGTTTTGTGAGATGCAATCTACTTTGGTGTGTTTTGGTTGATTTTGTAGATTATGTAATTGGAAGCGAATATTTCAAATATTATGAAGAAATCTTAAATTAAAAGAGTGCAGGAAATTTTCTACTTTTTAGGAGTCCTAGTTTGAGTAATGTTTATCATCACAATCTTTTAAATATAAAATATAACAAAAACACAAAAAAGGAGGGGATTTGAAGAATCAAAGAGAAGATTATAAAAAGGACTTTTGGGGAAAGGCAACAAGGGAGATCGATCGATCGGAAAAAGGAAAAAAAAATCTTGGAGATTGCTTTGGGATCAACGAGAGGAAAAAGAATTCTGCGAGGCTGCATTGGAATTGATGAAAGGGAATTCAGCACTAGTGGAGGATTGATAATTATTGAAAATTAACAAGGAACTTCGGTTATTGGTTTTAGTTGTATTTTGGCTTCGTAAGTTTTTCTTCTTGTTTGGATATTAACCTAGCCGTTATGTCCAGCTAGAGCACTTTTGATTTCAATATTAAGGTTTAATTCCTATGATTTTGGTTTGAACTTATGTGAAATGTTTATAAAATACTTTTATTTTAATGATTTGTTTGTTTGTTTCTTGATCTTAAACCCGGATCTAATCCGGTTTATATATTAGATTGTTAATAAAATTGGCCACTTTATTAATTTTTCTAATAAAGTTCTTCAAGTTTTAAAACCCTAATCAAGTTTTGATTTTTGATATAAGGAACAATTAACGGTTTGAGTTTGTCTATGAATTCATCCTCGTTATGGAATCACACAATCTAGTTAAACATACCGAACGACGTGTGTGTTTAATTATAATTGATACTTCTATCATTGCAACCCGCACACTAAGATCCGAACGACATGAGCTTAGAGTAGTGGGTTGGCTCCAATCAATGAACTGCGATTGATTGGACATTAGATAGAGGGGATATCCGAACGACGTGATGCTAGTATCGATACAAACCATTAATTAAAAATTGTCATTGCACCGTAATCGTTAATGATCGTAAGCCAAATCAAATCAAGAAATTACCTTAGTGTTGCAATTAGTTTTTATATTTGAATTTACTTCATCATTTAATTAACTTTTTTAGTAATCCCTTTTTCATAATAAAAATACAAAAAAAATGTCAACTTTCGTTTTTCCAGCAGAACCTTAACACGGCAGCGTGAAATTTCCTTTATAGTTTTGACACGGCCGTGTCAGCTCAATGGAATTTTTCTACTATTTGCAATTTACTTTTAGTTTTAGTTTTTAATTAAAACTCCCACCTTCCTTAATCCATAATCAATCAAAGTAACTGTGCTAAAACGTTTTTGGTATAAAATAATTGACACGTGTCCCTGAGGACACGAACCCTACTTTCTCTCATACTATTCTTAGTGTGTGTGACGGTAGGTTCACATTTTTATAATTTATTTGCTGGATTCGACACCCAACAATCTATTTAAAACCTAAAGATAAACTAAAAATTGACATTTTTTTTAAAAACATAACTAATTATAAATCTGCTTTTAAAATAACCTGAGGTTTTTTTTTTGATAAATTGAAGTTTATTTAAAACATAAAATAAAATAAAAACAATCTGCTTCTTCATTTGAACATTCATTAAAATCGGTTTTAAAATAAATCGTATTTTAAAAATGTTAGTTGTTTCAGATAATTTCATCGTTTTTTTAATTTTATTTTTATAACGTGTATTTTTAACTACAAGATCTAGTCTTTAATTTATTAAAAAATATTTTTTTAAATCTTGATTTTAGAAAAATATAAACTTTAAAAAATAGAGAGAGATAGTCATGTAAATATTTATTTTGATTTATAAGGGCACACATAGATTGATTTGTGGAGAAGCCGTGAGTTACATGGGACTTTTTCTAACGATTTGGTTTTGATAAAAAAAGTTCTGAATATTATTTACGGTCATGTTAACCACGGGTTTGCGAATGTTTCATTTTTTTAATAGAATTGTATATGTTACATAGTCCACGTTTCATTTTGCTAATATTTAATGTACAGGTTCATGGTGATATTTCGACATTAGTTTTTCACACCTTAACACCTAGTGTTACAATACAAAGGCTTTAATACTAGTTGATATGAATCATGTTTGTATGTGTATTTCTGCTTCTTTTTTTCTTTCTTTATTTTATCTTTTGATTATTTCTAATTGATAAGGACTTGGACGTTTATTTTATATGTTTTTATAAATTATTGTTTTACTTTGATGGATTTGATGGACACTCATTTTTGTTCTTTATTTGGCTTAGCCGCCCAATCTTTCGCCACCGTTGGAAAACAAAACTTCAACTACTCATAATTGTAACGGATGCCTTCAGCGGTGTGGTTGTCATACATATATACCGTCAACAAACAATTTTATTATTTTTTTCTTTTAGAATGAGGATCCCTCAGTAATCCATCACAAAAGTACCCTGTAGCCTAATAGGTTGTTAATTAGGTATATATCAATATATTATATACACCATAATGAATAATCTTATAGCTGTATGTGGTGCTCTCGAAAGTTAGACATGACAAATGCGACATTGAATCCGTCATCTGAGCAACAGAAATGGCGACTATAAGTTAGTTGGAATCGGTGGTTTAAGAGTATAAAGAATGCCCACTGGCGTACACCTCAATCTAGCTCTGTTTTAATTTATAAGAACTAAAACTATAATTTGATTTATCTGGTACAAGTTTTAGCTTGTTAGACTAATGATGAAACATTTGAACTGAAAGTGTTTGCTTACTACGAGCAATCACTAGCTGAGGGAGTAGTTTTCATGAAGTATGGCATAGAGTTATTGTTATTGTATGAATTCTTGAATAATAATCCTCCAAATGTAATGTAATGCAATTTATTTTCAACATTTGAAATATAATGTAAATTGATGTATAAAGTTTAATTTTATATACGCATGATGTTGATAACTATTGAGTTCATCTTTATGTGTCACTTATACTGCCTATTTTAAATTAATCGATGGCTAAGAAAGACTAATATTTTCTAACGAGTTTGACCGACGAAGCCTTAATATCAGATACATGTGTTTTTTAAACACTTACTTTAATATAATGTGGATTTGTTTAATGTAAAATATAACAATGACTGATGTTTATTGGCTTATTGCGAAACGACACACAAAATCAATGAGTTGCACCGTTGTTTATTGCTAATATACCGCTAATTACCTATACAGTGAACTATCTGTCGGTAATTACTGTTGGATTACGGAGGAGGATGTGTTTGTCTGTTTGGTGAAAGATATTTCAAATGATAAATATATAATATTAATAATTAATAATATATAACAACAGATTTCTTACCGAAATTACTGTAGCTAATTTTTAGAACTAAAATTCCAGCTTCAGCTTTCAACCTTATTTTCAAAGATTGAAATCGCCAACAACGCTACAAAACAGCAACAGTAGCGTAGCAAACAACCACCATCATCTCAGTGTCATCTCTTTATTTATTTATGATGAGTAAAATCACGCCTGTTTATTGTGTACTTGATTTTCGTCGAGATTATGTGGTTTTTTATAACTCTCCCTAGATATTCAAGATTTAATTTGAATCTGTGGTTGAATTGGGTTAAAGCTATGGTGTTTGACTAGTGTATATTGTGCATTTGTGCATATTAGATGAATTGGGTTGTGACAAGGGTTTGTCCTGCTGTTAGTATTTTTGGTGGTTTAAGATGAATACTCCTATCGAAATAGGATTCATAAGGGTTACATCAAGTGTAATGGATGATGAGATTATTTAATATGTTAAATTTTTCTAGATATGAATGTTAATTAAGAGAGAAATATATTTTTTGTGAAATAAGATATATTAATTATAAATTACTACTTATCAACTATCAAAGAGTTGATGATTACAAAAGGGTTTTTGATTAATTATCAAATGTTGATAATTATTTTATTGACAAAGAGTTGATAGTTGTTAGATATAATAATATTGTCTATACTAATAAATCAAAATATATAGAAGTCATATGTTATTTATTTTACATTGTCCATTTAGACTCCACCTAGAATTTTGACACATGTTGTTAGTAGAATGAAAGTTAGTAATTTAAGGATACATTATATGCTAATAATATCAGTTATATACTTCCAAATTAAATAGATTTTTGGATAAATTAGAAACATGTTTCTTTTTATAAAAAAATTATTTTTTACAAAAAAATTAATGAAATATAAAGATTTTTAGAAACAAAGAACTTTCAGAAAATCACATTGTTTAAAAAAGTATTTTTAAAAAAAAACTGCGTGTTGAAAAAAAAAACTTTTTTAAAGCAAAAGTTTTTAAAGACAAAACTTTAAAATTTTATTGTTATTGTTTTATTATTTAAAGTAGTTAATTATACGTAATTTCAATATTTTATCTCAAAAAAATATTTATAATTTATAAATATTAATAGATAACTATTAAATTATTGTATTCATTCAACACTATGTATTACAAATGTTTCTATACTAGCGAGATAATGTTATTATTATATTCATACTAGTTAACTTATCTTATTTCATATCACTATAAAATAGGGGATAAATGGTTGTTTTGCTCTTTTAAGTTTGCATCCAGGCTCTTAGTGAACGATCTAGGTTTTGACCTGGGCCAATCCATACATATATGTATTTTGCTGCGTTTCTTTACAAATGTTTTCAACAGTATGTACGAAACCTAACAGAAACCATGGTATTGCACGGTTGTATATTGTGTCGTTGAGATGATTTGGATCTATTGATCTTCATATATGACTTTTGTTTACATTGATTATATATGACTTTGATGTTTACTTTTATAGCTGTTGTTTACAAATATTTATTGTATTGATGATTATATAAGACTTTTGTTGTAGAAATTATGTCAATATATATTAAAATTAAAGAATAGAAGCATCAAAAGAATGACATGTATACATGGGTGCTTAAGAGACGAATATCGATGGAGCGGATACATTCATATTATTTGTCGAGTCCAATAATAGATATGGTGAAACAAAAACAAAACCTTTTTGGGTAGCTATTACTACTATAAGACGTTGAATTTAAAGTTTAAGGAGGGCAAAAATATCAAAGCCGACTTGTTTAGATTTGGTATCATATATAATTATTTCATGTGTTGAAACCATGGTGAACAAAGGTGCGAGGTAGAAGATCGTCCATTTCAAGTACCAAATATGATGAATGGTGATGTTGATGATTGCACACAAATGGTATTGCATAAATATGGTATATACATTGATAAGGGTGGATGAAGCCCCTAATGCGGCTCAAAATAAATATAATGACATTTTAGAAGATGGACGAGCTTTTGTCGGGTGATTGTGAGAATATATTAATAATAGAAAGTTGCAACCCGATCGTTGAACTAGCGTCTCGTAGCATACCTAAGTCGACTTATAATTAGTTACTTCCAATCATTTAATAAACACTACCTAGGGGTTAGAAGCTACAAGTGATTTTTCCGAGGAAAAAGAAAAAAATTAAAATAAAAATAAAAAAATTGACACAACTTGGCTACCATGTGAAGGATTCATGCTTGTCAAAACCATTGCATAATGTTTTACAAAGATAATTCAAACTTGTCTCATTTGTGAAGTGTGTGGTGAATCTCGTTACAAGGCACATGGTAAAAACCTAATTTGGTATTGACATACATGTCCATTACTCCTACACTCATGAACTTTACATGTGAAAAAGGACAGCTAAATAATAACTTGGCATCATGGTTATCAAACCAGACAAGGTGTGATCGTACGTACATCCATGTGATGGTCTGAATTGGCATCACGATCATCCAATGTCTGTGTTCATTCTAGCATAACAAGCAAAAACAAGTCATTTAGGCATTGTAGCCTTTGACATTTAAGAGATTTAAAACATAGGTTTGTTTAATCATACTTTAGACAACTAGCAATTTTTGTAAGTAAATATGAACCAACTTTGATCACATACGTGATGCACTATATAGCTTATATTTGTAATACATAGTAATTTAGTTTTAGTACTCATGGTGTCATTTTGTAAGGTGTGACACTATACGACGTAATTGCTTCATGACTTAAATGTTGGGTTTTGTGTGGTCTTGATTTGGGCTCGTGCTAGAAGACAATTCGCGGCAGATTAATTAAATTAAAGACTTGGTCCGTTCTTATTAAACTGTAGCCCATTAAGGTTTTTTAGGGATTAAGTTGTAAAGCTCATCAGTCAAATGCTATGGGTCAAAGTCTGAAAGTATTGGTAAGGAGAAGAAATCATTTTTGGAAGAATAAAAGATTAAAAAAGTTGGCTTACATGGAGGCTAACTTATCACCTGCTGTGATAGATGGTAAAGGTAAATTAATGTGGGAGCGGATATTGTTGGAGAAAGTATTCAAGGAAACGATAGCACCTCCAAAACTAAACCCGATAGCACTCAAATCACACTTTAAATCGATTCACTACTTCCCAAACCTATCAAAAATACTCGACCACCATCTTTAAACCCTTTTACTTAGAAAGTTCACTTAAATGAATCAAAACGAAAACTCTCTATCCCCAGAATCCCTTATTGAGTGCCAAGGCAACGATAAAAGTTGTAAATGACCATAACACTACTCGTATTCAGTCAATATGAATCTAAACCCTAATTTCTTTATATAAAAGCATTACCATGGTTGCAGTCCATGGACGTAGGTCACATCGACCAAACCACGTAAATCTCGAGTGTTCATCTTTGTTCTTATTTTTCTCCCGGTTTCGTTTGTGTTTTTTGTTGATCTACACCCGGATCCCTAAAATTGGTGTGATGTCTACGTAGACGAGAGGGTGAGAGAGAGAGGGGGGGGGGAGAGAGAGAGAGATAGAGAGGGAGGGGAGAGAGAGAGGAGAGATAGAGAGGGAGGGGAGATGAGAGAGAGAGAGAGGAGAGATAGATAGAGAGAGAGAGGGAGTGGGGAGATGGGGAGAGAGAGGGGGGGAGAGAGGGAGAGAGAGAGAGAGGGAGAGAGAGAGAGGGGAGAGAGAGAGAGAGAGGGAGAGAGAGAGAGAGAGAGACGGGAGAAGAGAGAGAGAGAGAAAGGGGAGAGGGAGAGAGAGACGGGGGAGAGAAAGAGAGGGGGGAGAGGAGAGAGGGAGAGAGAGAGGGGGAGGAGAGAGAGAGAGGGAGAGAGAGAGATAGAGGGAGAGAGAGAGAGAGAGAGATGGGATATGGGCATTTAGTTATACATTTTGTTTTTCATCATGCCAAATAGTTGCTATTGTTATCTACATGTTATTGGATCTTGATATAACATGGCTCTTCTTTGTCATGTGGCCATTTCCGGCCTGGGTACAACACGTTATTCTTGCGTTACATAGGGCTAAGGCTCTCGGTACAAACCATAACCATCAACCCTTCCAAGAACCTGATAAGGGTACCTGTCCTGATTAGATTTTCTGTTCCGATTTCACGCTAAATGACATTTAACTCAAAAAACTACAGAACTAAAACAAACAGCGTCGCTCTTCAACAACCCGAATACAAGACTGAACAGAACAAGAACAACAGAACTGGAAATTAGTCTGATAGCCATAAATAGCTAGCAGCAGAACAGTCACAGTATATGATAGTTGTTTGACTTCCATTGCAAGGTAGTGTAATTCACTAATTTGTGTTATTCAAGTAAAGAGAAATTTAATTTGTGCTCATCTTATCTCTAATGATCAACAATCCAATAAAGATCAAAGTTCAACTTGATCTACACAAATAATCCAGATTGAAGTTTAACTTGAATTCACTTAGGTTCTATCACTAGATGATAATTCGTTTACTTTGTTCTAAACATGGAAATGAAGGCTGAATTTCGGTTTCATGGGAAACTAATACTACACAAAGTTACTACTTTTGGTGGACACGCGATCATAAGAACGACTTCTTGAAAATACTGAATCTTTATCGTTGATTCCAAGCTTGCATTGAAGAACAATATTATCATTTCTAAACGAACAAGCCTTATCTTCATCGATCTTCCCCATCCCAACACTGCAACTCCTCGGCACACCTTTGTTAGACGCATATGATTGTAATTGCTGGTGGTGATGTTGAACCATATACAGTTTCATGTCAGTGACCTTAATTTGAGCGCCTCTTGTACCTGTGACCGCAGCGGATATTGATCTTACGAGGGCTCCCTCAGGCTGTGGGTCATAACTAGATAAGATGCTGGTGCTGAAACTCCTTGGAAACTGTTGGCAGTTGGGGGTAGTGACTTCCATAGTCCTGAGAGGCCTGTTGTATGTATCAGAGAAGTTGGTGACACATTTAGCGTAAAGATTTAGCGCTTTCATTAAGGCCCTTATTGGTGATTTGATTATCCGAACAATGGTCATCGGCTTCTTGTGATTCTGTACTTTGTTCTTCATGATCATAGTGTTAAATTTGAATTTGATATCTCTTAGATGAAAAATATATATTTTATAGAAAACTTTGAGGTTGAATGATAAGAAAATGGTTCAGTTATATATAGGGATGAAGTGGTGAATGAAGTGCAGTGTTTTCAAGGAAACATCCACATATTGATGCAATTCAAAGTACACACAATTTTACTAATTTGCAAGGCTGCAGTATCAAAGAAAATTATACGTTTATGGTTTTTTAATATTTTTAATCATTAAACGTGGATATTATTTCGACCTTTTTTGACTTTTAGCATATATATGATATGGATTTTGTTCACTTCATTTGATTTATCTATATCTTTACTGTGTTGTATATTCTTCAAAGTGTTCACCGAATCTGATTTTATCATTACATGGCTATTAGTCAAAAAGTTATTATCTTCCTCTTTGTTTATTATATATATAGATCGTAGATGACTTAACACACGCCACTTGCGTTGTGGTCTTGTGATCAAATACTAAGAGGCAAAGGTTTGTAAATAAGGCCGGTCTCGAGAGTTTTCGAATAATTTTAGGCCCTAAGTGAATAGAAAAAATGGGCTCTATAATATAGTGTCAATAATCAGTATGTAAAATATCTATAATACGACAATAATTGTTTTACCAATAAATAAAAGTATTATTGTAGCAAAATAATTTAATTTACTTACTTAACCGAAGCGTAAGACTCTCCTAGCGTTTTATAATTGAGTTTAGATTGGATCGACTAAACTAATTTAAATGTTAATGGACCTTAAGTTTCAATAGATCAAGATAATCAAACTGCTAATTGGTTTGTTAATTAGTTTGTTAATAATCTATAGTTGTTTTTAAATTATATTTACATACTTATATAATATAATTTTTGTTAAATTTCAGACCCCTAATAAAATTGGGCCCCGGGCGGTCGCCCACCCCGCCCACCCTCAGGCCTCCCATGTTAGTAAACCAAAGTTCAAACCTGATAAATATAATTATGAGTCGTATAGGGTTGTGGTTCAAAGATAGATGACCTAATACGTTTGTAAGAGAACTTTTTATTTCGTCAAAGTGCACATATATATAGGACAAGACCAAACAAAAAGTATATTTTTAGACATGAAGTAAGTAATTTGGGTAAATCAATAGCTATGATGTTGTGATGTTTCCAAAACAAATTGAAAGCAAGTTACAGTTAAGTCAATGTATCAAGTGGAAAAAAGTTACTCACATTTTTTTCCTTATCTACTTTTGTTTGTTTATTTAACGTAAATAAAATAGCTAAGATGATGTGGTGATGCTTTCATAATAATTGAAAGCAAGTTACAGTTAAGTCAAAGTAATAGTAACAATTGTGTCCTTATCTACTTTTATTAATATTATTTGTAATCAACTCTTATGTCGTATGTAAATAATTTTAAAATATATATCATAAAATCAAACATTTTTTTCTATATGTAATTTATATATGGTATTACCACCACACTTAATACGTAAACTTGCACCTTGGACTTTACACACACTTAAATACGTAAACTTGCACCTTGGACTTCACAATGCATTTTTATTCGTTACACTTCTCAACATAAGAGCATTTATAATGGGCTTCTTATTTTATGTGAATCTTTGCTTATATTGAAGGGGATGATAGTTAGTGGATAGATAAAGAAAACGTTAATGTTCATCCCTATATTTAGGAAAACAGCGTGCAACCTCTATAAATATTTTAATATTTTTAAAAGTAGTTGATAGTGAAAAAGAGAGAAAAAATTATAAAGAGAAAAATAATGTTTTTACTGTAATTATAAGGATGCGAATGAGCTGGTGTCCCCATAACTATTCTCCTCTATTATTCGTCATGATGGGTTTGACGAGTAAACTTTTCTGTTTGCGGGTGCTAAGTCTTTTGGAAAGCTCTACCAATGCTACAGTACCTTTGTAAGAAATATCCTCACCAGAAACATGATTATTAAAAGAGTCACCAAAACCTCCTTGTGCTCAACCTCTCCTACAGAGCCTACTGATATGAAAATTCCAGCCCACCATCAAGCTATTGCTCCTTCTATAATAGAGGCCAAACAACCTCATAAAGGCTTCTTCTATCTTGGGTTCGACCAAAGAACTATTGCCCAAGATCTTTATAAACACACAATTGAATCACAATATTCAACACACTTGAACTTGAAACTTTTATAACACATTGATCGACTTCTTTTATTTGTTTACACACACACGCACGCACGCACGCGCGCGCACACACACACAAATATATATATATATATCTATATATATATAATATATATATATATATATATATATATATAATACATGTTTTTGATGGTTTCTAACTTTGATCATAAACATACTTGACCCCTTGACTTTACATAAATACATAATAGACACACAACATACTTTAGGCTATTTACTTATTTGACCCAATAACTTTAAACCCACATGGATAATGAATTATAATCCAAGATTTCCTCAAATTTCTTAATCCATGCCTTCAACGTCTTCATCTTCAATATCTTAAACATATTGTAAAGATCCTTGTCTTTAAACTTTGGTTTTCTACCTGTCTTATGCTTGATTTCTTGATCCAACTTTACAACACGAACTTTTTCTTGAACATGAACACATTCTTTCATGTTTTCTTTGACACGTACAACTCCATATTCTTAAATCTCCACAGGCTTGTCTCTTAGTGGTAAGTCACCAACTGCTTCTCGTTTCTTCCTTTTGTAACTTGATTCAACATCTCCAACAATCTTGGTTCCTTGTGAAAATACATCCTTTGATGTTGTATCTTGATACTCCATGCATCCCATTTATTCTTGAACATAGACGCCACCCTACTTCTCTTTTTTGTCTTCTTCAGGAACATGACTCCTTTCAGTAATTAAACCAGACTATTCTTGTTCTTCATGATTAAAAGCATTTAGATAATAATAACCAATAACATTTTCCTTTTCATCTAAGGATGTTTCCTCATATTTCTCATTATCTTCTGTAACTATTATCAAAAGAGTCGAGTCCTCATATTCATGCACCAAGTTTGACTCTTCTTGTGCTTCTTTTTCTTGTGGACAATCTCTTGCATAATGTCTAAACTCATGACAATTACACTTAACTTCCCTAATATCCCTTTTCAGTCAATTTTGACTTTTAGGGTAATCTTTCTTCTTTTGTAATGCTTTTCCTTCTTTTTCTTGATCACATTTTCCACCATACCAATTGCCTTGTGATGAATTAGATTTTCTCTTTCGAAACGTTTCTCATGACCAGACTTGTCATGACGTGTGAACAAAAGTTTTTCTTGATTGTTCACCGGGCCTTCATTCATTAAATTGATCATTTATTAAAATATTTCCGATGCTTAGAAGAATGTCTTGGAAGAGCATATGGGCAGAAACTTTTTATAAGTTGCATGTTTGTCATTCGTTTTCACTTAACTAACTTTTTTTTGTTTTAACTTAAAATGTAGAGACGCTTTAACTTTAATGATATTGAACGAGATCGTGAACGCGCACAAATAGAGGTTGTCATGCGTTCGATCTTTCTGAAGCGATTCAGAGACCGGAAAATATGGCAAAACAACACTTTTACCGTGTTGGAGAATACGAAAATGTAGAACAAGCAAGGGTCAACCCTCCAATAGGCATGAATCATGAAAATTGGAGGAAAACCGTTGACTGTTTCATGAGTGACGCGTACAGAAATGCGTCAAATTCAAACAAAACAAATCGTCAATAACAAAAAACATAAACCGATGGGAACTGAGTCAACAACAAAAATGACTTAAGTGCTAAGTGTATCATAGTGTGTTTAAGTTTTAGATTAAACGGGTCAAAACGGATCAAAATGGGTGAAAACAACATGATTTGAGTTTAGTCAAAATAACTTAAAGTTGGATGTGTTAAGTGTGTTAAGGTTATTTTGACTCTTTATCGCTTAAATAGACTTAAATTATCTAAGTTTTGGATTAAACGGGTCAAAATGTGTGAAAACAACATGATTTGAGTTTAAACGGGTCAAAATGACCCTTTATAACTAAAGAAACTTAAATTATCTAAGTTTTATTTCAAAGGGTTAAAACAAGTCAAAATAGGTGAAAACAACATAATTTTAGTATGTTTCTATAAGTATATTAAGTATGTTTTGTTCATTTTGATCCGTTTGACTAAAGTAAACTAAAATCATCTAGTTGTTAGTTTAACATGTTCATTTTTGACACTTAATATAGTTAAAATTGAATGTTTTACATTATAATATATACTTTGTCAAAATATAGCAATTTATAATGTGTATTTTGTCTTTAGGATCAAATTTCAAGTCTCATTTAAAATTTGAATTTTATGTCACAACATACACAGTTTATTGTTTCGCAAAAGGCTCCAAATCAAGGCGAAGAAGATGATTCGGATGAGGGGGATGAATAGCATATTTGATAAGTAGGTTAAGTTTATTTTTGAGTAGTTTAGGGTTAATCTACTTATGTTTAACTTAAACAATATTTAACCTAGTTATGGTTAAGTCTTATGTTTAGTTTTATGACTAGATTACTTAATATTGTTTATATAGGTGTGAAAAATGCATGTCGTTTATGAACACTAGTTTATTTTGTGTTATTGGGAAATCTAGATTTTTTATGTGTATGAATGGGTTGAAAACCTGAAAATTTAAAAATATTTTAAAAAATATTTTAAAAAATGACCATTAGCGGCGACTTTTCACCGCTAAAAGTCTCCCGTGAATTTTTTTATTTAACAAAATAGCGGCGTCAATATCGCCGCAAGCGACTATATTAGCAGCGACATCATTAGCGGCGAAAATTAGTCAATAACGACAAATTAATAGCGGTGACTTATTAGCGGCGACATGTCGCCGCTAATACTTTTAGCGGCGATTTTATCCATAAAAGCGGCGACAATTGTAGCCACTAATGGCCGAAAATTTTGTAGTGTAATAAATATGCGAAATAGTTCGTTACACATGCCAAACACTTCTATAACTCTAATTATAATAGGGAGTGAAGGTTTTGGAATCATTAGTTAAGGTGAAGGTGAAGTTTATTGGATCTAAATTGAACTGATCATACAAAACTATCATATGAACTCTAAATAACAATAACGTTGTCACTAATGGTCAGTTACAACAAAAGTAACTTGAAAGTTATGATACAATAAAGTGCACCTAATCAAATAAAAAATGATTATTAGCAAACTATCAACACAGGATATGTGATTGAACATAGCAACCGATTAGTCACAAGCAAAGAATGAATACATGCAACTATCATAACGGTTAATCAGTTGCAACTAAAGATTACATGGCACCCTTTCTAATCACTTATGATTAGGGCTGCAACTGAACTGAATGTTCAATGAACAATTCGTGATTGTTTGGCGGCGTGAGTTTGTTTATGTTCGTTCGTTTAGTAAATAAACGAACACGAACAAGAAAATTTCATTCGTTTACTTAAACGAACGAACATGAACACAAGCCGCGTTCGTTCATTTATGTTCGAAAACGTTCGATAATGTGTTCGTTTATGTTCGTTAATGTCCGTTCGTGAACGTTCGATAATGTGTTCGTTTATATTCGTTAATGTGTTTGTTTATATTTTTAATTTTTATGTCAGTTATTTTATGACTATTACATCAAATATTATAAATGTTAAGTACTTATTTATTTTTGATTGATTTTGTGTAATGTTTGTAATAAAAAATATAATCTTATTCTAAAATAAATTTATAATCATTTATATTCGTTTATGTTCATGAGCTTTTTTGTATTCGTTATGTTCATGAGCAGTTGTTTGTGCTCGTTTGCTTTTGTTTGTGTTCATTTGCATTCAGTAAGTGTGCGTGAATAGTTAATGGACATATTCATTTTTTTAATGAACGAACACGAACAAAGAATCTCGTTCGGTTAGTGTTCGTAGACAGTTCACGAACAAATGTATTTTTTAACGAAGAACAGTATTGTTCGTGTTCATTCGGTTCGTTTGCAGCCCTACTTATAAAGTCGCTATCAATGTTAGTTAGGAATTTTTAATGTCATTATTAACAGTATTGACAACATAGAATGCATGCTCCTTTGTATTCTCTTCCATTTAATTTAGTTTGTTTAATTTGATTATATGTTTATTTCCACTACGAATAGATTTTATGTGATTAACCCGAAGTAGTTTGTGTGTGTATTCCTTTGTTTTGGGAGGAGTTAAATGTTTTTATGGTCCCTCGTTTTATATGGTTTTTATCATTTCAGTATTTGTGTTTTAGTTTTTGCAGTTTCTATACATGTGTTTAAAAAATCACCGAAACAGTCATTACATTCAAATGCATAGATAACGCCAGTTACCACCAAAGGTAAAACCGTCATTTTCTTTATTAAATCGCTATTTTCCGTCCCTGGTTTTATGTCATGTTTATCATTTCAGTACTCGTGATCACCTACATTTATAATGTTACGATGTGTTTTTGTTTTTGGAGATGTCAGTGTCTTAGCTAGTTATTAAAGTTAATATTGTTGTAAATAAATTTTTTATTTTATAATATATTTCGGTGTAAACAAAATTTCTTATTTTTTAATATGCATTTTATCCACGGCATCACACAGGTGTGAATTTGCTAGTTAATAACAAAAACATACTTTATTCATAACACCCAATCGATCTTTTTTTGTCACCTACTCCTTCTAGACTACTTTAGATAACTTTAATAATCATAACAGGGGAATCGTCTTAGTCTTTCTCCATTGGTGATTTCCTGCCCTTGATAAGTGTTTTGATAAATTATTAATGAAAATGAAAGGAGAAACGACAAAGACACAAATCAGAAAAAAGAAGAAAAGAAAACGAAGCCACATATGTGGATGCAGGGCAAAACCATGTAAGAACAAAAGCAAAACAGACCGGTGCAAAAAGCATATGAAATCAATATTGAAAACAATTTAGGCAATAGAGAAATTGAAAGCCTAACAAACAAAATAAACAAGCAACTTGCTACAAAGCCTAACTAATAATTATACAACCATTAATATTAACCAGCAGCGTGCCATTATTTTTGAAAGTTTTAAAATCAAATATAGATAATAATCATACTTAAATTATCATTAGTGGTGTTGAAGAAGAAGAAAGGACGGTGCTAAAGAAGAAGAAAGGATCGTGCTAAAGAAGAAGAAAAAGGATGAACGTGAATATGATTAATCGCGAGTACTGAAATGACAAAAATGATAAAAACCAGGGAGGAAAATAGCAATTTAATAAAGGAAATGACGGTTTTACCCTTTGTGGTAACGGGCGTTATCTAGGGATTTGGACGGAATGACTGTTTCAATGATTATTTTGAAAACCGCATAAACTAAAACACAAGGACTAAAATGACAAAAATGACATAAAAACAGAGAAAAAAAATATTTAAATCTTTTGGGAGAGTGTGTGTGGGCTCATGGGAACACCACCCCTCTCTTGTGGATAGTTGTGGCTACACTTAAGTTAAAAATAACATGTCATCTTCTAATTGGTTGGTGTGTGTGAATCCACGGATATCACTCCCACAATTGAACAACTTCGTTATTATTGTATGAAATTAAATTGACATTTTTTAAAGTGTTTAATTCTTTGTGTTGTCTATTACTAAGTTTTGTTTTGTTTTTCTTTTACTTTTAATTTTTGTTAGGTGTCTTTGGATCACATATGCTATGATTAATAAACCAAAACAACAACCTTTTTTTAAAGAGTACATTTTGGTTTTGATACATATAGTTTAATCATTTCAACCATTTCAGTTAAAAAAGTAATATTTGCGGCCTCTACGTATTATGTTTGGAAAGAAAGGAACTCTCGGCTGTTTTCAAATGATAGAAGGACTCCATTACAGCTGGTGGATGTGATTTTGAAGACGGTTCGGCTGAAAATTTGTTCATTCAAGTTCAAAGATAAACCGGCCAATCACAGGATCTTGTCTCGTTGGAAGATTGGGAACCAGGGGCAGCAGATATCTCACGAAGATAATGGCTAGGATGCTGAGCCATGTTTAATTTTTGTTAATTTTTGCTATTTGAAGTTGATAGCTTGTTTCCTTTGTTTAGTTGGGTTTTGTTAGTTTTCTGTTTAGAGGCTAAGGAATGCCTTAGTGTTGAACTAACATGACAAACTGTCATGTTACTTGTATCTTCATATTTTTGTTTACAATAGAATTGCCGGGTAACCCTTTACCTAAAAAAAATCTTGTTGAGCTACTAATAATGTACATCTCATTTCAAAATGGACCAAAAGTGTAAAAAACAAAAAGATTATTACTCCAATAGCAAGACAAATGTTTTAGGGTTTTCACTTTCAATCGAACACACTAGGGTGAGTCTTGACCCAAATTGCCGAAATCGAAGCGGTGAACTCTTTTCTCTCTCCATCACCAACCTCAACTATCACCATGAAGCTTTTGCCCATTCTTTGACCACAATCTTGTTTTTTTTCCACCATCATTCTTTGATTTTTCCACTTCAATCGCTATGTATTCCTAGTGGATCGCACTGTTTGATGTTGGGTTATGAGTGTTGTCGTTGATTTCCCATTATTCTTATCCCTTTTGCTGACCTGGGTCTTCAATGATTTCACTCTTATGAGCTTCAAGAGCAAGATTTCACCTTTTTTTGGGTGTTAGTGAAGAAGATCAGCAAAAGAGCCATCATGGTCTTTGATAAAGATGATGAAAGTAGTGAAAATGAACAATGTGGGTCCTTTTGAATTTTGACCAGAGAAAAAGGTGCTATCAAATAACAAAAGATGTTGAGATAGTTTTTGGGAGTCTTCTTTTTCATCCACACGCTTCAAATTTGTTCTGTTGTTGAACAAAATTGTCTTGTGATCTTTTATTGTTGTTGTTGTTTTGGGTGTTCATCTTTGCACACAAGGTGTTTGTGAAAATGCCTATGTATCATCCTTCTACTGGTGGGCAGGTGTTGGATCTTGAAACAGCGGTTAAAGATGGCATTTTGGGTGGTGATGGTGGAGGGGTTATCTGCAGTGACGTCACAGCACCAAAAGTGGAGAAACTGGATCTGAAGAAGATGATTGAACAGCTTGATTTGATTGAGGTCCCATCTGTATTCATATGTCCAATTTCACTAGAACCAATGCAAGATCCGGTGACCCTTTGCACTGGACAGACTTATGAGAGGTCCAACATTCTCAAATGGTTTAGTTTGGGACACTTCACTTGCCCCACAACAATGCAGGAGCTTTGGGATGACTCGATCACACCGAATTCGACACTCAGCCATTTGATCCACACTTGGTTCTCCCAGAAGTACTTAGCTATGAAGAAGAGGTCAGAAGATGTTCAGGGGAGATGTTTAGAGCTCTTGGAAACATTGAAGAAAGTTAAAGGTCAAGCAAGAGTGCAAACACTTAAAGAACTGAAAAGGATTGTCACAACACATGAATCAGCCAAGAAAACTGTAGTTGACAGTGGTGGGGTAAGCTTCATATCTTCACTGTTAGGACCTTTCACTAGTCATGCAGTTGGATCAGAAGCCATTGCAATTTTGGTCAATTTACAGTTAAACTCAGAAGCCGTAGCTAATCTGTTACAACCCACCAAGATTTCATTAATGGTTGATGTTTTGAATGAGGGTTCAACAGAAACCAAAATAAATTGTGCAAAATTGATGGAAACTTTATTTAATGGCTCTGAAACTGTCCCAAGTTTGAGTCTTTTAGTGGGAGTTTTTAGATTAGTGAAGGATAAAAGACACCCAGCTGGGATATTGGTAGGGCTCAGATTGTTAAAGATCATCAGCTCACAACAATCATTAGGAAACTCGATTATAAGCATTGGGGGTGTTGCACATTTGGTTGAAATGTTGCCTCATTTTAACTCTGAATGTTTAGAATTATCTTTATATGTTCTTGAAACTCTGTCTTCCATCCCAGAGGGTGCTTTGGCTCTAAAGAATTGCTCTAATACAATTCCCAACTTGGTCAAATTGTTGATGAAAATATCAGAGAATTGTACGCAACACGCATTATCGATTTTATGGGAAGTTTGCAAGCTATCCCCTGAAGAATTTGCTGCCGTTGCAGTCAACGCTGGTCTTGCTGCGAAACTTCTTCTTGTAATTCAGAGTGGTTGCAATCCAGGGTTGAAGCAACGGTCAGCCGAGCTTTTGAAATTTTGCAGCTTGAACTGTACATCTAGCATTTTCATTTCAAAGTGTAAGCTAAGTAGCTAAGAAGCACACTGCAATGAGAACAAGACTGGTCAAAGTCAAAACTCAAAACCTGTTCATATGATGCCTCTAAGATTGGATCTAGAAGACCCTTCATCTATCATGTGTATATCCAACTAAAAACATCATAAACCTGTGGATTTGGCCATAATTGATCAATGATTCAATGAATAAATCATCTGAAGGTATCATAAGGAAAGAGTACATATGTTTGCAGTGGGATTGGGGAAGATCATGTTGTTGAAAGCTTTGTTTGCATTAATGATGCCAGAATGTAATATCTACAAAGCTGATTGTGTTTGAAGTTGTAATCCTCCCTTAAATCTTATTATCCTTTGGGGGTTGTTTCCAAATCTTTGATGAATGCTAGTGTATCTTCATAGTTGTTTGTGATTTTAATGTAACATTTAAATCTATCTTATTATGATGTATGGTATGGTTCTCTCTTAAATTGTGATTATGGTGCTAAAATATAATTATAAAGAAAAGGTTGTGATTATAAGAGCTTTTCAGTGGTTCGATATATGATAGTATGATATAATATGCATTATATATGCATTTTTATACATTTTTTAACTTATAGACAAATCTAGCAAGTTATTTTTAACAAGATTATACATTGTTCTTGTCCAGTTTGAAATAACCACCACCTTAATTACTAGTAAATTATTAATAGTGGGTCGGAGAAAATAGAAATATTGTAACTTAAGATTTATGATTATAGAAAAACACAGTTGGTATAACTAGTCCAAAGAGGAGAATAAGAGTACTTGTGATACTTGGTTGATTTTAAATATATGTTTTAATAAACGTATGCGTTTCGATTTAGATAGTTATATGGTTACAATTCTATCATGTCTTTTCATTCTGTATCTGTTTTACGGTGTAGACGCATGTGACCTACCCTTCTATGTCATGCGGTATTGGCTTTAAGGCTTGCTTCTCTTGCAACTTGAGTTGGTCAAGGTATTGTTATGAGTCAAGCCATAGAAGGTATCAGGAGATTAAATAAGAAAATGTTTATGTTTAATTAAATAAGAAAATGAACGACTATACCAGACTATCAGCATGAAAAGAAAAACCTATTCATCCTCCAAATATAAAACCAGTATAAAATATGATTAAATAATCAAGACTCTTATAATATCCGACCGCTAGTTAGATCTAGATTTGAAAAAAAGGGTCATGGGTGTAAGTAAGTAAATGGTGTGTAGGGGAAACGAGGAACCATATTTTTGTTGGCATTTGTGATTTTGGTATCTTTGACCAAGACCCCACCTCACTCACGTTTTTAAATCAGGTTTCTGCTGCTTCTTTAATAATTTTGTACTAATTTATTAATCTCCACACACATTCGAATTAATGAATACTTTTATAAATACGTGGGGTTTATGTGCCTTCAATTTTATTATGATATTACTAAATGTAATCACACACAAGTATCAGCATGTGAGATGGTATGATACCATTAGAGATTCCTAGCTACTTTGACCAGATTGTAAAGTTTACACTTTATATGTCTGTCATTTCAAATTATTAGTCTTTAGTAGCTAACAACTATTATTGTATTGTATCTTGACTTGAATATTTTAAGTAAGAAAAAAGTTATGTTGCTATATTTCTATTATTTTCTAACAATTTGATCATAACATATGAAAATAGAAAAATGCAAAGATGTAAGACCACGGATTTAAAATGGATGTCATGTAATCTATACTACACTATAAAGGATTTAACAAAAACATAATTAACATCTTATTCAAATTTAAGACACATAGAAGAGTACTTTTAGTATTTTTGAATTTTGTTATTTATGGCCAAATTTTGTTAATAAAAGAACGACATGTTAGTTATTATTATTATTTTTTTAAACTTCAGATTAGTGGTTAGTAGTTGGAAACACCAACTTACGGATTATTCACTAATGTTAGGGTTGGAACCTTGGACTTTCCTCAAAAGATGCAAAACCTCTCATCTTTTACTTGAACCATTAGATCAAAAGATTAATTATTATATAGGTATTATAATTCAAAAATCTTTTCACATTTAATGATATATTATTCAATAAATTAAATTTTTGATGGTATAAATAATGATTAAAATCCGACTTATAGATATTTTATCACCTCAACTATAGGTGACATTCACAAAATAATTATTAGAAGCAAGACATTAAGGTCATACAAACGTTAAGAATAATTAAAGTAATCAAGGGTTTAAAATGGACACGCTCCGTTTATACAAGAACATAACAAAAAGAATCAAATAAACCCAACTAACAGACTAATTAATAAGTGAGCCATGTTTTTTAAAGCTAATTACTGGCATGAGTTTAAGTCATTAAATTGGATTTACCAAATAAAAAATGTTGGAAGGACATGCTAGAGTATTGGATAAAATGCTTTATTTTTAACAGTAAATGTACGACCATGTTTTGAATGATTGGTGTTATTTTAATCGGGCTCATCTATCCGTTTCTCAGCCGGGACCGCACCCTAACCCCCTCAGGAGCAAACTCATTGCTGAGAAAACCCATTGGCTCAACTCTAAGCATTTTTTGCTCAGAATGAGACTTGAACCCATGATTAACTCACTTTCACTAGTTGAGATTAGGATGATTGGTATTGGATAAAATGCTTAACTCTTGAAACCAGAAATTACACAAGAATGAAAGATTCTTATGATTGAAACAAATCCATCTTCGAGAAAAATCACACTAAAACTTGTAATATTTGACCAAGAATATTCTTTATTTTTGGTAAGTATTTTTTCCAAAAAAGATCTAAAAATTATTTTTAAAAGAAATAAGAAAAGTTAATAAACTAAAATGAATGTTTTAATAGATTATAATTTTTTGTAGAAATATTAAAAAGTCTTTTCAAAAGAAGGAAAACGTGTTATTAAAAATAAATAAAGTTCTTTAATGTAAAAAAAGTTTATTAAAAAAATCAAAATGTGTGTTTAAAAACACAAAATTTATAAAAGAACACTTTTTTAAACTGGGAATTTCGATGAAATGTTCAAAATAAAAAGGTAATAAATTTAAAAAGTATAAAAAGTAATCACAAGAATCAATTTTCTTAATTATTAGTTGAGATCAAATTATAGGAAAGTAATTTATTACAGATTTATTTAAGTATAACCATTTTTTTACTTTTTCAAGTTCTTTAATTTTTTTGGCGTTCATAACTATTATACGGGACATCACTTTTTATAAAAATTATACCATTAAAATCAGTGTATTTTTCATACGAATACAATATCGTTATATAGAAAGATAATAATATTTTTGTTACATTTTTCAGCTTATATGAAATTTTCTCATTATTGTGTTTATAGTGTATTTCATTGTGTATTTTTGTTAGTCATTCTGTTTTCTAAACACTATTATACTTTTTAAATCATGAAATCTAAAAAAATATAATGCTTAAATAACAAATAATTAATCTAATATATTAAAATTACTAACGAAATATGCAAAATGATTTAAAACGTAAAACACAATGATAAAATGTCTCATTGTGTTTTTGCTCGTCATTGTGTATTTATATTTATATATACTTGAGTATGTTCGGTTTTCTATTACTGTTACGTTCCTTCGTTATACTTGTGTTTATATATATATATTGATTAATTTTGATGTTGTGTTTTTATATATATTGATTAATTTTGATGTTCGTTGATCGCAACTTTATTTAATTGGGTATTTTAATAAGTTTACATTCACTGGGCCAAGCACAGTTGTAGTTGTTGGGCCAAGTCCACAAAAGTTGGGCCCTATCACAGGATCATAGTTTCCTTAGTTACCGTAGTATTGTATGGTTAGTATTGTATATGAAGTGTATTGTTTAGCGCAAGCTGATGGTTGGTATCTCTTAAGATTAACTTAAGTGGTTATGAAGGAGCTCTAACAAGTGACGACATCGTAAAGAATTGAGATTTGTCCACTTTGTTACGTGGACAAGTACACATATGGATTTTCCATTAAACAAACCAAATCTAGAGAATCGTTTTATGAGTAAAGGTGGTTGGATTCGAAGTGGGTTGACATAGTATAGTAATATATCATGCACTCAACTAGGGCTTTATTGTGTATAATGCACTAACTTGTCTTAGAAAATTTAACTAAATGCACTTATTCAATCCTTATACAGGCTACAGATGGTGAAACGTAAAGGTAGGGTCATTGCTGGCAAGTCTGGGGGCTTATGCCTAAACAAAGGAATCAAGAAAACGATCATTTTCTTCAAACCCTTTGAGGGTTAGTGTTTGTCGTCATTTAGTGAACAAGTGATCTTGCGATGCGGAATCTCAAGCTATCAAGAATGAAAGCCTTTAGGTCGACAAGGATTTGGAATCCTATAAACCTAGTTTAGATTAGAATATGCGTAGTCTTCCCAATCGGGATTGGTCCATAAGGTAATCGTTAAAAATAAGAGTAGAAAGTGTATGTCATGCACATACCTCTTTTGGTAACGGGGTTTCAGACTTTTCACGTGTCTTATGATAATCTTTGTAAATAGTTGTCATTTCTCAGTGTCTAAGGATAAAGGTTTGTAATATCTATGGATGTAAATCTAACAGTCAATCAAAAGGGTTTGATAATCCTAGGGTTAGGGTGATAATTGTTGTTTGCATTTAGTCAACATCCTGTTAATTTCACCTTTATTGTAGAAGGACCTTAGATGTTGCATGCGATCACACGGGAAAATTTCATGGATTTGTTTCATGAATTTGTCATTGAAGAACACAAGTTGTCTATTAACTCATTATAGGTAGAGCATGACCTAAGGAATAAAGTCAGGTAAGAGTCCTATAGGTTCGATATACTAAGGAATTTAAATGAGGGTTTAAGGTCAATGTAAAAGTTATTTCTCTACAATGTGGTTACTTATACATAATAAGGGATTTTTGCTAGATCTAGATAATGTATCTTAACTAACGTTGCGCACATCCAGTTAAAATGTGAATCAGGGCATTTAAGATGAAAGAGTTAACAGTTGGGAATGCAATTCCTTGTACTTGAATGAGGATGATTTGTGATAAGCCAATAACAATCATACTCATCACATGTAATAACTTTTTCCATTGAGGATTTGTTTAAAGAAACAAGGATCTATGCGGTAGGTTCTAAGGTTGCGGGGTCTATCCGTTAATGATGTTATTGAGGTGTTAGCTGATTTTAATGGTTATAGACCGGGACCTCGACATAATAGATGCCAATCGATCAACTTTTGACAATGTTAACCAGGAAGAACGAGAATTGTGATGATTAAGTGAACTATGTTAAAGAGGAGTTTAGGTGAGGATGATCTATTAGGGGCTTAGTTGAATTTATGTAGTATTTTCTTGATGACTCTAGTCAATACAACTTGCTACTTATACATGTTGCATCCTCTTTAATTGAGTTTTTATGGGAGTTAAATGCCTTGTTAAATGCTTTTTACTTTTGCTAGATTGCATCCAACTATACGTCTTGTATTATTAACGCTACTAGACAACGGGTACTTCCTCTACTTGCATATTGTCATTGTTGATACTATCAAGAGGCGTTGAACAACTTTCTCAAAAGCACAAGCTATGCCAAGAACATGTTTAACTCACTTGATTACATGCCTCACCACTTTTCTTGATTGCTTCTCTCTTAAATGCAACATAAATCGCTAATTCTCCTCTTAAGCTACTACCATATTGCACTACTTGCGAACCTATGAACCAATGTTGTTATAGGGTCAGTTATAAAACATGTAGCTCCCGATCATTCCAAACTCCTTAATTATGAACAATATAGTTTCCACAACATTAGATAGTAGGATCTTCACTCTGAGTTCTAAAGTGAGGGTGTTAGGGTTATATTCTATAGGGGGTTTCTAAAAGTGAGAAAGGTTTTAGCTGTAATGATGGTTTACTAGGGTACAGTTCGTATTTTATCTAGCTGCATGTCCGTCATCATGTTGTAGTTAGGTTTGCTAATAAGAGCTCATATTTCATTTGTCGACCCTTCTCGTGAATCGCTATTGTGAAGAATAAAATCCTTCAACTTCCAATTAAACCTTTGCCACATGGATTCTTCCTTTGGCATTGGCGGCAACAAAGTATAAGGTTTTTGAAGTATTCTTTTGTCTTCATATTCCTGCTTTAGTTTGTTGCTTGGGTTAATTTATACTGAATAGTACATCTAAAGTCCCATAACCAGGTCTTCACTTGAGGACTAAGAAGTTGTTTTCTTCCCCATGATCAACTTTAACACTTCAACTTTGGATTTAAGAGATTAAGGATCAACGCTCCTTCTTTTAAAATGATGACACTTGGAGATTCATGGTAAAATGATCAATTTAAAACTTCGGTAATCAAGAGTGTAAGCAATAATGCTTGTGAAGAATGTTACTAGGTAGTTAAGGGATTGTCGATGCCTATGTCATTGGTTAACAAGGGGGCATAAGAAAGTGGTTTTTTTAAATAGATCTCATATAAAATAATATTATTAAAGAGCCAAACGATTTATTCAAAAGCCCTTACATAGGTGATGTATGGGTTAACATCTTCATGAAATAGGAGGTTATGAGTAGAACAACTCATTAAGAGACTTGAATATCTAGGTAGGATGGATGCAATATATCTTCAAGGTTCTTGTTCATGAATCCATTTCTTCTGTTTGATGGAGGTTCAGTTGAAATGTCCACATGAGTGTGGAGCGCTCGTCATAAATTTTAGCATGTATCCGCCCCAAAAGTTTAAGTAAAGTGGGAAAAATCATATGAAACTCACCTGAGTGTTGTTCTCACAGTTGTCAATTAGATGCTTCGGGTTTAGTGTGCTACCAACTAGCAAGCCTCCTTGATGTTGCTAGAACTTGGAGATGTGTGAATATCTTGAGATGACGAGGGAGAGCTTAACCTGTAATGGACTTGTGCTTGTTGATATGGATCCTTATAGTGGTCGATTGATGCCTCAAATGGGGCTAAAATATGCAGGTTCAAATTGAGGTTCAAAGATGTGTTTGAGAGAAAGATTTAGAGGGTGTTTTTGGGATGAAAGAAGGATAAAAAGAAGGTGATAATAAGGGTGGGGGTGATCGGACCAAATGGGGGAAGAATAGAGAAGATTTAGTGGCCCATAACCTTGGTAATGATGGGATATGACAAGATACTTGAGGATTTGATGTCAAAAACTACAAGTTACAAGATTATGGAAGAAATGGTTGATTGCATGTGTGGATTGGCCAAGTTGGGTGGCTATAAGATGGCAAAATTTTTATTTTTATATATTTGAATGAATATGTTGTATTTTTATAAAAAAATTTAACAATGAATATTTAAGTATGTAATTTGTAGTTTTCTTTTTCTTTTTATATGTTTTTATTGTTTGTTATTTTATGCATAAGAGTTTACTAGTCAAATAATATAAAATATATGTATTCATCTATATATTATTATACTAGGTTATTAGCCCATGTATTACACGGGTTAAAAGTTATAAATATATAATTTAAAAATGTAAACATAAATATTTAAACTTTATCCTTTTTATTTTAAATCAATTATGTAAAAATAAGGATTTGTGATCATAAGGTTTAAAGAGTTTAATAAGGTTTGAGATGTTTGATATAATAGATTCAAAATCCCTAGAATGGTTGGTGGTAATTGAGATTGTTAAAGAAAATAAAAACTTCACATTTGTTGTTAAAAAAAGTTAAAAATAAAATAAAACTTCAAGTAATGAATGTAGCATGATTTGTGATAATTTTGTTATAAAAATTTTAAGCGGGAAATATTTTGTGAGATGAAATCTAATGATGACATGTGTCACCACATGTAATCATTTATTAGTATAGATTTCATTAATATATGGTCCATGATTTATCACTTAGTATATATACTTTATGTGTTTTATAAGTTCACGTGATATGATAAGTTTGAGTTAGTTATTTACCTTGTATGTGTGCATTTATATTTACATATACTTAAGTATGTTTGGTTTTCTATTAACGTTCCTGCGTTATACTTGTGTTTTTCTATATATAGATTAATTTTGACGTTCATTTTTCGTAACTTTATTTAATTAGGTATTTTAGTACGTTTACTGTTTACATCAATTGCACCAAGCACAATTGTAGTTGTTGTGCCAAGCCCACAAAAGTTGGGCCCAATCATGGGCTCATAATTCCCATAGTTACCGTGGATCATCCATTGTTATTGAGTGTGCCATTTGGGTTTCTGAAAAAAAATTTCAAACCCAAAAAATCAAGGCTGTCACAAGTAACAAATATATTTTCTTATTAATCGTTCAAGTGCTGTCGAAATCCCTGTTAAAAAGTCTTCTTCTCTGGTGTTGTACTCGATCAAGAAGACTATTTTTCTCCACTACAAAAGGTAAGTACTATTCTTCTTTTTAATCAAGTATTCTTCATTGTTGCAGTGTATAGTTGAACTCATGTGGTTCATTGTTTCTTTATATTTTTATTGTCTCATTGTTCTCCATATTTTTATTTGTTCACCGTTACACTGAATCTGTTCCATAAAAGTATGAATTGTTATGGTTCACTATTTCACTGTTTTGGATCAAGAAGACTAGTCTACCACAATTTATCTCTCTGTTTCTGTTCATTGGTTTAAATTAACATTCACAGTTTTTGAACTGTTTCGGTTCACTATAAATATTTTTCATTTTAACTGATTGGTACACGGTTGATTAATAAGACTAATAAATATTAAAACTTGTAATATGTTCGTGGAACCATAGTTTTATTCATTGTTTTAATAGGTTTGTGTTTTGATTCACTGTTGATCAAGAAGTCTAATCAATATTAAAACCTTTAATTGGTTTAAAGTTTTGATATATTAGATTTTATTACGTTCTTAATCTGACGTTGGACCACCAAAAAATGGGTCCTGATTGAAAGTATAATTCCTGGTAAATCCCAAAGAAAAAAATTCAGTTACTTGCAAATTATGTCAAAAGGTTAGTTACTAGTGATGGGATTTTTAGAGCTAAGATGCATCAAATAGGAGGTAACAAAAATGTTAAAACTTGTTTGAAGTGTCCACAAGAAGTGAAGATGAGTTGAAGGCATATGTTATGAACCAAAAGGAAAAGAAGAGTAATCAAGGCTTGCATGACTTGAAAGATGATAAGGTAATGGAGATACCTAATATCCAAAACAGAAGGAAGAAGACTAATGTTAAAGGGTCATAGATCTTATATTATTACATAGGTATGTTACATTATTGTTGCTATTTTGTATATTTTTAAAGATTTATGTTTGGTATGTTATTTTTAAGAAATGACGTTTTGTTTTGTATAGGTAAGATAAAATGGTACAAACAAGCATCAATGATGCTTGTAACAAAGAAATATGAGGCGAAACCATACAATTGTTGTTGGAAAGATTGCACAAGCACAAAACGGGCTTTGAGAAACATGTTTACAAGTGTAAAAAATGGAGGAGTGGTAAATGGAGAAAGAAACAAAAAGGGATAAGTAGGGGTGATCAAATCGGTTTTCCCGACTGAGATCGGGTAACCCGGAACCGATACCGAACCCGATTTGAAGAGAAGACCAGGACCGATTACCGTACCTATTTCTAAAAATCGGGTATTAGGTTATGTCGGTATCGGTAAAAACGGGATCGGTACCGCAACCGATACCGATGATTCGATCTTCAACCTGATTAGCGATGGTGATGAATTAGATGAATCTGTGAAGGATTAATTTAATTTCTCGTCACAGACTAATTGAATTCTTTAACTTTCTGGCCACAACTTTGATGATTCTTTAACCTTCCTACCATACCCTTGATGAATTAACAATCATAGAGGTAAATAAATTTCCAATATCACATTGTTAAATTTATTTTTAGTCTTTTATGTCTGAAGTTAATTTGATACTTGCATAAACAACTTGATTTGGAGTTGAGTTGAGTTGAACAAATTTTATCTTCACATGGATGTTGGTTTCTGCTGATTGTATTTATTTGTTAAACCAAATTGAACAGCTTGACTTGTTTTAAATTGAATTACTTGATAATTGTATTTTTGTTGGAAGTAGCGTTTTCGATTGATAATGATGTATCAGGCACTAATATGAAATTATAATGAGACTAATTGTTTTAACTTAGATAGTTAGATTACATACATTCTTACATATTTAACAAATTTAATAAAAGGGTTCATATATAAAGTGTGGTGTTAAAATGTGCGGCCTAAGTTGGTGCCTTAGTGGGAAGCATAAATGAAATCGAATGTGCAGTTTAGAACTGATTTTATGGAGATCTTTGATCAAGTAACAAATCGTTAAAGTGGGATTTTTTTAGATGGGTCAAAATGAACATGTAGTAATAATAATAATAACAATAATAATAGGAAATGGTAGTCTCATGTGATTGTTTTGTATATGCAGGTATTGCCATAATACGGTTCGGTATTTCTCTAATCGGTTTTTGTCGGTACATACCCGATACCGATCTCGAACCCGAAATTGACTAAAAGCCAGTACCGAATACCTATACCTATATATAAGATCGGTTCGGGAGAAGGTACCATTTCGGTTCGGTAATAGGTAATTTTCGGGAATTCCGGAACTATGCTCACCCCTAGGGATAAGAGCTAATGACAATACATTGTGTTCACGCCTACTTTCTGGACCAGTGTCCATTTCACTCTCAAGATTACTTGCCCTCTTGTTTGAGTGCTTCAACTCTCGACGACGAAAGGAAACCCGCAATGGGTTATATTTATGAAGAGTGGTGGAAGTTGTGCGGCAAAAGAACCCCGAATTTGCAACGGTTAGCTATATATTAAGGTTCTAAGGTTGACCGTAGTGCATCCCGGTGTGAACAGTTTTTGAAGCACCTTTGAGCATGTGAAAAATTCAATCTTTAAAATGTATTTATGAATTTTGATTCTTATTAACCAACCATCAAATGCTTGACGTCTTCATTATCCACGTTGCAAAGAGGACACAACATATCCGGGATATTGATTCTTCGTCTCGTCAACGCCATCCGAGTTGATAATCTATCACGCTCAGCCCTCCAAGAAAGAAGATTGACTTTTATGGGGATCCAAGCTTCCCGTTTCATCTTAGTAGTAATCGGACCCCTATCATTGTTTTTAA
The DNA here is from genome assembly GCA_025215565.1 of Flaveria ramosissima. NCBI lineage: Eukaryota > Viridiplantae > Streptophyta > Magnoliopsida > Asterales > Asteraceae > Flaveria > Flaveria ramosissima. Next base: position 58,353,227 of record CM046035.1, on the reverse strand, counting down.
ACAGCTTTTTACAATCCGTCACCGTTAAAGGACCTGTAGAACCATCATTCCAAGCCCATTTGTCAATCGAGCCGCTGATCTTGTCATTTGGCAAGACTTGAAAGATTAATATAATATTTAACTTGAAAATTTATCTCTTAAAAGATTTAGTTTATTTTAAATTTTAAATAAATCTTAACAAGAGAAAAAATAGGAGATACAAAGGTTATATATACATATTTTATAAAAAAAGAGGGGATGGATCTTTCTCTTGGGGAGACTTCCACGTACAACAAGAAGCAAAGGGAAGAAACAATTGAAGTTTAGTAAATTTTCAAGTTGGGTTTTTTTTTCGTTAGTGTTTTTTAGATTTGTTTCTTTATTGGCTTGATTGATCTAGTCAACATGTTTGGCTAAATCAATTTTAGGTTTTAACACTTGGGCTTGTTTCTTTGATTTTGATTCATAACTTATGTGAAACGATTATGTGATTATTTATTTGAATGATTTGTTTGTGTGATTCTTGATCTTAAACCTAGATCTACTCCGGTATATATTAGGTTCTTAATAAACCCTATTAACTTATAATGTTTTGTGTTTCCCAAAAATCATTAAAGAGTCATTCAATCTAGTTAAACATTCCAAACGACGTGAGTGTTTAACTATAATCGATATTTCTATCACTACAACCCGCAAGCTAAGATTCAAACGACGTGAGCTTAGAGTAGCGGGTTGGCTATAACCAACGAACTGTGTTTGGTTAGACATTAGATGGGGGGATGTCCGAATGGCGTGATATCTAGTATCGATACAAATCGTTTGTATAAATCATCATTGCACCATAATCGTTAATGATTATATGCCAGATCAAGTCAAGAAATAACCCTTATGTTAAGAATGTTTTAAAAATTTTGATTTTTCTTCATATTTTATTAGTTTCAATAATTTTTCGTCATAAAAAACCAACTTTATTTTTATTGACAGAACCTTAACACCGCCGTACAGGATTTCCTTTGTAGTTTTGACACGTCTGTTTTAGCGTGCTGTAATTTTTTATACTTTTATATTTTTTTTCCTAATTTTAGTTTTTAAAATCCTCTCATTTTACTTTATTTTCATAGTAAGTGTACTTGCACTTGAATCGTTTTGGTATAAACTTGATTAACCCGTATCCTTGAGTACACAAACCCTACTTCTACACATACTATGTTTAGTGTGTATTATGTTAGGTTCACATTATAATATATTATTTGTTCTATTCGACACACAACATAAACGTATGAGCTCACCTACTTTAGTTAACATTCTATGCATGTTTATTCGGTACCAACTAAGACGAATAACTCATCGTTACTTTTTTCACAACTAGGTTACAATGGCACTTAAAGTTTCTAATAATACCATATTTATCTATACTATATTATAGTGCATTTGAGAAGGACAAAATTATATTTTTTTCATTCCTTTTTAAGAGTTTAGGAGGGAAAGATTGTCTTTTATTAATTTGACTACCCTTATTATCATTAACACCATGACCATAATATGATAACAATTCTTGACTTTTAAATTAACTTTTCTATTATTTTTTAATATTTTTAAATGACTTTCTGAATCACTAACGTGTCACTGTTCCGTCTGATAATCTCCATCACTTGAGTACGAAACCTTGGGTTCTAGGATGATACGTCCCCGAAGGAAAACTCGTACGTCAGTCTATTCCCTTCAATTTCAAATATAAGACCACTTTTACGATAAAACCTACCTTAGGTGAGAAAACACTTGGCCAAACCTAGAACTCCTTTTGCAGAACCGTTTAAGGGCTTAAACACAATTACAACACAACAACACAATGAGGAGATTAACTAAACTTTAATCAAACAGTGAACTGGGTTAACCAAGGTGATACAAAGAACACAAGTAAAGCAAGAGACAGAACAAGAGAGTATGGGTTTCAAGGAGGCAGTATATTGCTTTCTCAAGTTCTTTTACAAGTGTTACAAAGCATAAAGAAAGATACAAGAACTTGAAATACTTATACTACAACCTACAGCCGGCTATACTTTGAAAGCCAGTTGACCTTGTGACTATGACATGCCATAGCTCACATCCTTATACATTACAAAAAGGATAAAGTACATAAAGTGGAAAGTTACAGACTCAAGACCTCAATGTACAGTTACCAAAAGCATGAACCTTTTCACCAACTCATGTAAGTTGGTGACTTTACAGAGATGCAGCGGAAAAGGTGCTTTATGGAACAATACATCAGATAAAGCATGTGTACTAAAAGTCTTCGGAAGAAATCTGTCTTCATAGGCTGAAGCTTCGGAAGACTTTGTCTCTGAAGCTTCGGAAGACTTCATGTTTGGCTTCGGAAGATATTGGTCTTGGCTTCGGAAGATTTTACACTTAGAGTATTTTCTAATGCATTGTGTAAAACTTCCGAAGCATTCTTCACTTCAGTACTTAGTGCATGTTGCTGAGACACGTAGGATGTTTTGGGTTGCATCAGACTTAAGGAATCCTTACAAACTCCCCCTAGGCTAATGCTACCAAAACACTTAGAAGATCTTCAAATGTTGGTAGTCTTCAGTACAATCAAGACCATTCCTTTCTTCATTAGATGGTCAGGATCATCAAGACTCTCATAGTATCTTCTCATCTCAAAGAGATCATGCAGAGGTAAGTTGATTATGTCTTGCCATGAGTAGACATTCTCAACACCTTGATCTCTGATAACATTTCATCTTTCTGGATTGGTAGAGTAAGTCCAGGACAAGATGGGTGTCTCAGTAGTTAGAGGAGCCACTTGAATAGGAGTTGATTGGGCTGCCTCATCATGCACTTCCTCAGGTTGATCTGATTCAGCCTGAGGTGCAGAGGTAGATGACTTTGGCTTTTTCTTTTTAGTCTTTGGTTTAGAAGCCATCCTCTTCTTCCTCTTGGATGTCTTTAACTGAGAAGACTGGTCTGCAGCACCATGTTGATCATCAGTGTCTTTCTCAGTTGGGTGTTCCTCCCTCACAGGTTCAGAAGGAGAGGGAGTTTGACCCTGCCTAGGATCAGAAGATGAAGCTTGCTGAGGCTCAGCTGGAGGTGCTGGTTGAGGTGTCTCTGGTTGTTCAAACTTGACCTCCACTTCAGGTGGGACTTGACTTGGAAGAGAGTGCAAGTCAATGAGTTCTCCACTTTTAATCTTCTGCTTGATCACCCTAATATGCTCATCCATAGTGGATAGAGACATGGGGCCAAGTCTCCTTCCGGAGAATCCATATAGCTTCAAGAAGCTCACCATTCTTTGTCTGTCGGCAGACTTCTTTGCATTCTTTGAATGGATGGCTCTTGACTTTGCAGCTTCTTCCCTTAGCTTCCTTTTGGTTGTTTTTCTTTCTTGGACTAGCTCAAGCTCAAGTTGCTTTAGGTACTCGAACTCAATGAAGTCATAGGACAAGGGAAGAAGTGCATCTGCCTGATAGAAGCCTGTGGCACTCAGGTAGTTGATCATCTTGATCCTATCTTCTTCTTTATCTACCTGAGGTTCTTGTGGAGCCACATCTTCCTGTGCAGGACTTTCTTGAACTGGTGAGAGAGTGGGAGCATGCTTGTAAAGTCTTTTCTGTCTCTTCTCCTCTTTGAATTGGAGAAGTAGCCTTGCATCCTCTTTCTCCTTCATCTCTCTTGACACTTCCATGTCAGCCAGTTCATTTAACTCTTCTAAGGGGAGGGAGATGATTTCATCAATGTCATAGTTCCTGGTCTGTAAGTAGGTAATCCTGACTGCCCTTAACTCATCATCTTGAGTATTTGGTCTGGGGGCAGCCCTGATTGCAGCTTGCATGAAGCTAGATGACCCAGTAGAACTTTCTCCCTTAGTCTCCTTTTCCTCTCTCTCTCTTCCTCCTCAATTTCCTCAGGAGTCATTATCCTTTTCCCTTTGTCACCAACAGACCTTTGTGACTCAGGGTGGATTGAGGCTTGGCCTTCATTGCTTGGTGTAGCTTCCATGCTCTGGCCAGAGAGAGGCTGAGAAACACCTTCACCAGCAGGTGTCTCAGATGGAGTTTGGACCTCTGCAGCAGTTGTTGATGATGAGACAGGGGTCTCAGGTTCTGCCACTGGGCCTTCAGTCAAGGTTTCCCCTATGAAACTAATCTTAGGGTCCACCTCAACATCCAGTTGACCGATGACATTGCCTGATTGCCTAAGTCTCCTTCTTAGAGTGAACTCTGCAAGGATCCTGTCTTGGATTCTTTGAGCCAGCCTGTCAGCTTGTCTTGAATTGCTTGGATTGACAAGTGGCAAGTTGACTAAATCCAGTCTTTCATAGAAGCTCAGGCTTTGGAATTGAAAAACTTCTTGTTGGCCTTGAACTCTGTGAAGTATAAGGGCTCTTCTGTCATCATCATACCTCCACCTTATGATGTATTGCCAGTTCCTTGTGGTGGAGATGAGACAGCCCTTGGTATACCTTCCTCAAAGAGACTCCTGATGAGAGTCTATAGAGTCCACATTAATGTGAACTTGAGGAAGTTGCTGAGAATGCACAACAGCAAGTGAGGATGGTGAGTCCTCTATGTCCATTCTCTCTGAAGAACTCCCAGGTTCTGTGGTTGTAACAACTTTCTCCCCCTTTTTGGTAGCATCACCCACTTGCATAGGTGAGCTGGAGGATAAGTCAATCACTTCCACAGGTTCTTGTGTTCCTGGTTGAGCTCTCCTTAAAGGTCTCCCAGCTAGTTTTTCCTTCAGATATGAAATCTGGAGTTGCTGATCATTGACCCTGTTTTGGGGTAGTCACCTGAGATTCCAAGTGACTAACCTTAGAGACTAAATAGGTGCATGTTTTTGACAATTTTCTGCACCTTTAGTCTCAAATTCCCCTCATCTTCATCAGAAGAATCATTGGGGGATGAGATGATTGGACCAAAGTCCTCTCTCTCACCACCAGCTTGAGTTTCTTGGCTGCTGGTTTTCCTCTGCTCACTGGCAGCCTCAGTTGAGATGCCAATGGGCTGAGTTGCCATGGTTGAGGTCTTAATGATGTAATCACTTTCAAAAGTGAGAGCCTCTTCCATATGGACATCCTGAACAGGTTCAGAAGTGTCCACCTCAGTAATAGGTGACTGATGTGGGATAGACTGAGGAGAGTCAGAGGTACTCATCTCTCTTTGAGTAGGGGAGGAGAAGAGAGACTCATGGTACTCACTGAATCCTAAGTCTTCATCAGTATAAAAGGATAGGTTGGGAATTGGTTGGTTGAGATCCAAAGGCTGGGGATGGTAGCTGTCCCCTGAAGGTTGTTCACTTGAGTGTTGAGACTCAGAGTGAAGGCTTAAGGCTGTTGGGCTAGTGAGCTCATCAGGGTGAGCTTGAGGAACCTCAGCCCTGATAGGTGAAGTAATGGGAGTGGTTTGCTCCTCAGGAGAAGTGGGAGCTCTAGTGTCCACTTCTTCCTGTAAGGTTGAGTATATTGGGGCCTGCACAGACTCAATAGCCTGAGCAGGGGTTCGTTTGGATTTTCTTTGGTAGGTGAGGGTGATTTCTGGTCTTTTTAGGGGTAAGGATAAAAGAGGTGTGGGTTCAACACTAGCTTGTGTTGCTAGGTTGTCACCTTGAGCAATGAGCTCTAACATTTTGGGACTAGGGCTGTTTCTACCCCTGAGAAGCCTACAGTTGGCTTCTTCATTATTTTAAAGATGCCGGGCTTCATCTGTCCCAATTTAAGAATATTACTTGTTTCCCTCAACTGTGAGCCCAGTTCACAGTTGAGAATGTGTTGAACATATCTAGGAAACATGTAATACTCTAAGGAGTCTAAGTTTGCAAGTAAATTAGTATAAACAAATTGTGAATACCTGAACTTGACCCCCTGAACCATTCCATGAACTATAAAGGAGAGATCCTCAGGAATCTGGTCCCATCCACCATGCTTGTTTGATAAGCTGTGGATAACCACATGGAGCAGGAATTTCCATTGGGATGAGACCTTCCCTTTCCTGAAGGTCTTTACAGAGAAATCTCCCTCATAGCCCATCTGCTCAAAAGAATGATTAACAGCTTCTTTGGGAAGGACACCTCACCTTCTTCATCATCCAGCTGCAAATGTTGGTTAATGATGGCCGGAGTGATGAAGATTGTCCTCCCTTGCACTGTGGCAGACAGTGCCTTCTCCCCATCCATAATGACCTCTTGGCAGGTCTTCCAGAATTCAAGCAAGTGATCCTCATATAGAGTAGGATCAATGGTCAGGGAGGTGAAATAGTTTGACAGAGTCAAGAATTGGCAAATCTCTGAGAAACTTGCATCTTTCTCAGAGCTTAACAGAGCAACTTGATTATGTTGCCTGTGAAGTTGCATGGAGAAATCTGGGTTGTTTCTGCGGTTAAGGTTGGCCATTTCAGAAGCTTAAGGGTGAAGAAAGGTAGAAAGCAAAGGCGGTTTAGAGAATTAGGTTAGAGAAATAGTAGAATTGAGGAAGATAGTGGGAAAGAGGGGGAACCGTTGGGTATTTATGTGAAAAGGGATTTGAACCAAAGTTAATGAAAGAGGATAAACTTTGAAATCCGGAAGTCGGTCCCACCTCTGAAAAGGTAGTTTACTTTTGCTCAAAAAGTAGTTTTCTTGGAATTCGAAAAGCTTCCGAAAGTTATTTGTCTTCGGAAGTTTTGATTGAAAAAGCTTCCGAAGCTAAAATGGCTTCGGAAGATTTTCCTGAGAGTCTTGAAGATTTATGCTTCGGAAGAGAAATAAACCCTTGGATGCTTTGTATAGAAATAAACAAAGCTTCCGAAGGTTAATTTTGCTTCGGAAGGAAAAGGTCCTTGAAAATAAATAAGTGTCTGAGATAAGAATTTTAAGCTTCGGAAGATGAATTTGACTTCTTCCGAAGGTAAAATCTCTTAGACAGTTATTTATTTTGAAGACATGTTTTTCTTCCGAAGATAAAATTTTATCTTCCGAAGTATCAAAAATTTTCAAGAATCTAAGGAAAGTCTTCAAAAAGAATTTTACATCCAAAGAAAACATGAGCTTATGAAAGTGATGAACTAGACAACTTAGGACACACATATTTTAAGAAGAAATAATTAGAATTAGTTTTAAGAAAAAGTCTACTCAAAGTTAATCATCCCAATAGCTGATATCAGATACTTAAATCTCTGTTCATCAAAAGCTTTTGTGAACAGATCAGCATATTGTTCATCTGTATGAACTTTGACTAGTTTAATTAATCCCTTTTCATAGTTATCTCTTATTAAATGATACCTGATGTTGATGTGTTTGGTCCTTGAGTGCTGCACAGGGTTCTCAGTGATAGAGATAGCACTATTGTTGTCTATGTGGATAGGAGTCTCTTTGAAGTTAAATCCATAGTCCAGCATCTGATTTTGAATCCAAAGCACTTGAGCACAGCAGCTTGCAGCAGCAATGTATTCAGCCTCAGCAGTTGATGCAGACACACAGGATTGTTTCTTGCATTGCCATGAGACCACCCTTCCACCAAGGAATTGACATCCCCCAGATGTAGACTTTGCAGTCATGTTGCAACCACCATAATCACTATCTGTATAGGCATACAGATTGAAATTAGGATTCTTTGGATACCATAGACCAAGTGTTGAAGCACCTTTGAGGTATCTTAAAATCCTTTTCACAGTGATTAAGTGAGACATCTTAGGGTTGGCTTGATATCTTGCACAAATACATGTAGCAAACATGATATCAGGCCTGCTAGCTGTAAGATACATAAGAGACCCAATCATAGCCCTGTATAAGTGTTCATCTACACACTCCCCCTCAAGATCTGGACCAAGGGAGTGGTTTCTGGCTATGGGTGTCTTAGCAATCTTACAATCAGTCATGTTGAACCTCTTGAGTATGTCTTGAACATACTTTGACTGACTTATGAAGATGCCATCTTCAACCTGCTTCACTTGAATTCCCAGAAAGAAGTTGAGTTCTCCCATTGAACTCATCTCAAATCTGTCTTTCATCAGCTTCTCAAAGTCTTTGCAGAGCTTTGGATTAGTTGAACCAAAGATGATGTCATCTACATATACTTGAACCAGCAATAAGTCATTTCCCTGTCCTTTGATGAAGAGAGTTCCATCTATAGTACCTCTCCTGTATCCATGTTTACAAAGATACTCAGATAGTGTCTCATACCACTTCCTGGGTGCCTGATGCAGCCCATAAAGAGCTTTGTCAAGCTTGCAGACATAATCAGGATGATCAGGGTCTACAAAACCAGGTGGCTGTTTGACATAAACCTCCTCATCAATCACTCCATATAAGAAAGCACACTTTACATCAAGTTGGTAGACCTTGAAGTTCTTGGATGCAGCAAATGCCAGGAATATCCTAACAGCTTCTAGTCTTGCTACAGGAGCAAAGACATCAGTGTAGTCAATCCCTTCTTCTTGTGTGTATCCTTGAACAACTAGTCTTGCCTTGTTCTTGATGATGATTCCTCTATCATCCTTCTTATTCCTAAAAACCCATTTGGTTCCAATGGTAGTCTTCCCATGAGGAAGAGGACAAAGGTTCCAAACTTTCTGCCTTTTGAATTGAAGCAGCTCTTGTTGCATAGCTTCAACCCAACTTCCATCCTTTAGAGCTTCATCAACTTTCTTGGGCTCTATCTGAGATAAGAAACAAGAGTGAAGACAAACATTTGCTTCATGGGTTTGTCCTCTTGTTCTTACCCCTGTGACAACATCTCCAATGATGTTTGTGGTGGGGTGAGACTTGTGGATCCTTAGCATCAAGAGAATTCCTGATCACTATCACCATCACCATTGTTCTCTTCTACAAGTGAGGTGTCTTTATCTGGTTGAGAGGCATTTGAGCTGGAATTTGAAGGCATACCAGATGTATCAGCTGAATTTGTCATTGTTGTGCTGATAGAAACCTCATTTGCTGAAGTAGTTCCAACTGGAGCTGAAGATGTATGAGTTGAAGGTCTTCCTAGCTCAAATCTTGGATCAGGATCACCTGTATTTAAATTTTCTGCAGATCCTGAAACATGCTCACAAGATTTGTTAAAACAGTTGGTAACTAAATCAAGATCAAACAGCCAATCCGGACCAGAACCAGCCACACAGGGAGTGTGCTCATTGAAAGTCACATTGGCTGACTCCTCAACAATTCTAGTTCTGAGATTGTATACTCTATAAGCTTTAGCTTGGGAAGAGTATCCAATGAAATGTCCATCATCTGATTTCTCAGCAAACTTGGCAATTTGATCTTTGGTATTCAAGATGGTGCAGGGACATCCAAATGACCTGAGAAAACCAATGAAAGGTTTCCTCTTGTGCCAAAGTTCATAAGGAGTCTTACCATGTGTCTTAACTACTAAAACTCTGTTTTGCACATAGCAAGCAGTATTAACTGCCTCTGCCCAGAAGGTGATAGGCAGTTTAGAGTCAGACAACATAGTTCTTGCAGCTTCAATAAGTGTCCTGTTTCTCCTCTCAGCAACTCCGTTTTGCTGAGGAGTCCTGGGAGCACTATATTGTCTTGTAATACCTTTTTCATCACAAAATGTATCAAGGATTTGGTTCTTGAATTCAGTTCCTTGATCACATCTTATGGTTTTGACCTTGTGATCACATTGATTCTCAACTTTTAAGATGAAATTCTTCAGAATCTCAGGGGTTTCATCCTTAGTTCTAAGGAAGAAGACCCAAGTGAATCTTGTAAAATCATCTGTGATCACCAAACAGTAAGAGGTCCTTCCTAAACTCATTACACTGGTGGGGCCAAAGAGATCCATATGTAACAAGTGTAGGGGAGTAGTGATGGAGTTCTTTTCCTTAGGCTTGTGAGATACCTTGTGTTGCTTCCCTTTCAGGCATGCAACACAATGATCATCACTTGTAAACTCTTTCTTTGGCATTCCAGTTACCAGATCATGTTTAATTAATTTATTCATGTTCTTAAAGTTTACATGGCACATTCTTTTATGCCATAGGAAAGACTCATCACTATTTGCTTTAGATAGAAAGCATGAAACTTCTCCAGAGGGAGATGTTTCTTGCAAATCCATCTTGTACATGTTCCCTTTCCTGGGGGCTCTGAGCAGGATATGCTCATGAGGAATGACCACTCCAGGCTTGAGAACAATGCACTCATGCTCAGTAAAGAGCATGTTATGACTCTGATCACAAAATTGGGATACACTCAGAAGATTGTACCCAAGCTCCTTAACAAAGTTTACTTCTCAATGCTGAGCTTACCATTTGTGACCTTGCCCCTTCCAGAAATGTAACCACCTTCATCTCCTCCAAAAGCAACTGGTCCTCCATCAATTCTCTCAAAATTATGGAGTAGAGACCTATTGCCTGTCATGTGCCTGGAACAGCCACTGTCAATTATCCAGACATTCCTGTTTGTCTTGAGCTGTTCCTGCACAAAGAAAATGATTAGTTACATTTGGAAACCCAAGCCTTACTTGTCTTGGGCTCATTAAGTGTAATAGAAGGTAATGCAACAGTAATAGATCCTATGGTTGTACTATGGGGATCTTCAGCTGTTGTTGATGGAGAAACTTCAGTCATTTGGTCTTTCTTAGACTTCCACACCACCTTTGGAGTCTTGGACTTGACCTTCAAAACCTTAGAAGCTTTTGGAACTTCAAAGTTTTGATGACTGAACCTTCGGAAGAATCTACAGTCACTGCAGCAGACTTCAGTGCTTCGGAAGAACTCCTTTCTTCCGAGACCAACTTTGCTTCCGAAGGTAATTTTCCATTTACCTTCTTCTTTGATTTGGAGCTTCCGAAGGAAACAGACTTTCCTTCGAAGCTTGAGACTTCTTGAGACTCTTTGAAGTCTTTGTATTGGTCATGTGGACAGTACTTTTAGGATTGTATGGGCAATCCTTAGCAATGTGAGAAGTACTTTCACACATGACACATAACATTTTCTTCTTCAAAGAAGTCTCCTTTTGAGAGCAAGACTGGCTTTGGTCACATCCCTTCTCCACCTTCATCTTGGTAGATGCTGAGACAGTTCTTTTGGGCTGTGAACTGTTCTTGGAGTTTGATGGTCCAGGCTGTGCAGCAGTGGTACACAGCAGCTCAGTCTTCTTCTTTGCACTGAGATGATTTGAACAGAACCAGGACTCTTAGCTGAGGAGTCTTGGTTGATGTCTTCAGTCCTTACTACTTTGAAACCTGCAGAGATAAAAACTTGTTTCTGCTTAGCATCAAAAGTAGCCTTGATTTCTTGAGCCTTCTTTGCTTTTCTTTTGCTCTTCCTGATCAAGTTCTTTCTCTTGGACTTGGTCATCACAGTTGATTTCTTCTCCTCAGAAGGATAGTGGCCCTTGGAAGAATCCTCTTCTTCACTCTTCTCAGAGGAATTCTTCACTATCACTTCTTCATCATCCTCACTCATAGGATCTATGAGAGGAAGCTCATCTTCACAAGTTCCACACCTAGGAGATCTTACAGACAAGATTGTGTGTGGAGGAGCTATCTCATTTGATCCCAGTCCCTGTCTATTTTGATAACAAATTGTTGTGCAGGGATGAGGATATCATGTTCTTGAAGGTCTCTTCTTCAAGAACACTCTTCTCTGCCTTGGCTTTGCTGATCACAAGCTCAGCCTGGCACTCAGTCAACTTAGTTATGAGATCTTGGATCTGAGTTCTAAAATCTGTATGTTCATGTTTAGTACTGAAATGGTTTTCTCCAAGTCCTCTATCTTTAACTTGTAATCATTTTCAGACTTTCTAAAATCAGATTTTAATATGTTTAATGACTCAAGATCAGATCTCATCTCTAAGTTGTAGGACCTGTATCTATTTACTTTAGCAATGCATTCAGGAGAGCAGAGATGTTCCAATACCTTGGCTTCATCATGGTCAGCCATCAGTGCTTGGTTTGGAGAAGCATCTTCACCTGAAAGCTCCAGTCAAAGCCTCCCTCTTCAACAGCAACAGCAGCATGTTGCTTTGTCTTCTCAGCCTGAGGGGCTTTGTCAGTGTAGTTTGGTCTGGGTTGTGTTTGGCCCCCATTTGCTTTAGGTGCCTTACACTCCCTAGCAAAGTGACCCATAAGGTTACAGTTGTAACACTTTACTTTGCTTTTATCCAGCCCAAACTTACCACTGGTAGCATTGCTTGGAAATCTTCTTCCTGTCCTCTTGTAGAACTTCTTGGCTCTGTGAGTGAGGAGAGCCATCGCTGAACTATCTCCATGTATTCCAGGTCATCTGGATGGATACAGTCCAGGTCTTCAAGAGTGAAAAGATAATTCCCACAGCTTTCATCAGCAGACACAAAGGCTTGAGAAGAACTTGTCTCTTGGAATGGGCTTCCTTGAGTAAAGTTCTCCCTTGGTGTCTCCGGGAAGGTGATGAAAGGACCCTTTGGTGAGTTGTCAGGGTAGCATATGAGATGATGTTGGGGTTCTATGTTGTCCCTTTCAACCACATGAAGGGCTGAACCCATTTGATTGTTGGAGTTGCCAGATGAACCTTGCATGTTCATCTCCATCTGGTATCCACTGAGAATCCCATACAACTCTGTCAGAGTAAGAGTTTTAAGGTTCTCAGTCCTCTTGATCACCACACAATAGTGTGTCCATTGCCTAGGAAGTGAGGACATGAACTTCCTTACAATGTCCCTGTTCTCAAGAGGAACTCCTCCATCCACTAGGGTATCCACAATCTCAACATACCTGAAGTATTGTTGGGTCATGGTTTCACCTGCTTTGAAGGTGAAATTCTCAAACTGCTGCTTCAGAAGATCTTTCTTGTTCTCCTTGGCTTCAGAGGAGCCTTCATACATCAGCTTCAGTGCATCCCACAGCTGTTTGGCTGTCTTGCACTTCTTAAAACCTCTGTATACAGAGTTTGGGAGAGCAGTCTGAAGAGCAGTCATGGCCTTCCTGTCAATCTCTACTCTTTTTCTATCTTCATCTGAGTAGTTGGCCACATCTTTAGGAATCATACCAGCACCAGTAGCAGAGGGGGTGCTGGGTATGAAAGGTCCATTCTCAACAGATTCCCACATTCTTGAATCAAGAGACCTGATGAAGCCTTCCATCCTCATGCACCAGGTGTCAAAATCATCAAGAGTGATCAGTGGGGATTTGTTCATGGTTCCAGTCTCCATATCAGTCTTTGAGATGGAAGCCATTTGAAGAGTTTAGTTTTTGTGTGTGTGAGGGATCTTAAGATGGTTAGATCTTATATCAAGAGCCTGGAAAGCTCTGATACCAATTGCAGGACCGTTTAAGGGCTTAAACACAATTACAACACAACAACACAATGAGGAGATTAACTAAACTTTAATCAAACAGTGAACTGGGTTAACCAAGGTGATACAAAGAACACAAGTAAAGCAAGAGACAGAACAAGAGAGTATGAGTTTCAAGGAGGCAGTATATTGCTTTCTCAAGTTCTTTTACAAGTGTTACAAAGCATAAAGAAAGATACAAGAACTTGAAATACTTATACTACAACCTACAGCCGGCTATACTTTGAAAGCCAGCTGGATACAATTGACTAGACACTAACAAAATCAATTGTAGGATCAAAAGGCATATCTGCCTTTTGACCTTGTGACTATGACATGCCATAGCTCACATCCTTATACATTACAAAAAGGATAAAGTACATAAAGTGGAAAGTTACAGACTCAAGACCTCAATGTACAGTTACCAAAAGCATGAACCTTTTCACCAACTCATGTAAGTTGGTGACTTTACAGAGATGCAGCGAAAAGGTGCTTTATGGAACAGTACATCAGATAAAGCATGTGTACTAAAAGTCTTCGGAAGAAATCTGTCTTCATAGGCTGAAGCTTCGGAAGACTTTGTCTCTGAAGCTTCGGAAGACTTCATGTTTGGCTTCGGAAGATATTGGTCTTGGCTTCGGAAGATTTTACACTTAGAGTATTTTCTAATGCATTGTGTAAAACTTCCGAAGCATTCTTCACTTCAGTACTTAGTGCATGTTGCTGAGACACTTAGGATGTTTTGGGTTGCATCAGACTTAAGGAATCCTTACACCTTTGTTTGTTACAGGTGGGAATTGAACAAATACGGGCACCCTTCTAACACTCACACACGCATCAAGAATGTTTTGAATCAGGTTTAGGCCATAAAATGTGAAAACCAGAGAAACTACCCGGTAGATGAGGTGGCACCCAAGGAAATATGATAATACCATCACTACACCCAGTTGACAAAAAGACCTTAGATTGGAAAATTTTCACCGCTTTCCCCGGTTAAACAAAAAAGAAATCAAGTGACGTCCGTGAAATTTGACCCGAAAACACCACCCTCGTTTCGAGGAAAACGAAAAAACCCGGGAATCAGACGACTCCGGGTCCTCTTAGAAGACTTGATTAGCAGGTTCGGTTTCGAATCGGGTGTCACCCGACTAGTCGGACTCGATTAAGCCGAAATCGATCATCCCAACACCCGATTAACACACCCCATCAACACAAACTGGAAACTGAAATTCTTTATAGTTTTTACTGCTTAAACAACCGTGATTGATCAGGAGATCTGCAGTAATCAAGCTTTTCTGCGTGTATATCGATGGAGGCACACACTTCTATGTTGCTCTCATCATTTCATCTCTTCTAATGATCCCCTTCAACCTCTCGATCATTCGAAATTGAATTCAACCCCAAATTTCTGAACCCACCTTCGATCGACAAAAGGAACAACAAAAGGATGTTCGGCCATGGAGGGGAATCACCTTCTCGGTAAGCACAAGATTCATTCGCAATAGGGTTTCAAAATCATTACTTGAGATCACTGAAACTGATGTTCATCTTTCAGGTATGAATTGCTTAGTATGGTGAAGAAGCATTCGAATTTGATAGGGAAAACTGTGGTGGATGAGGAAGATGCTTCTGATGTTGAAATGGATCAGAAGTTTTGGCATGATGTTTTGGATTTGTATTTCATTGGTGGGAGGGAATCAAAGGAACAACAGGATGATGATCTCTTGTTCTTTGTTAGAAAAATGGTATTGCCTTAGCCTTAATCTTATACAGTTAGACAATCAAATGCAGTTATGAAGTTTCTTCTTTTTCCATGATGATGTGCTGTTGGATTCAGAGCTTACATGGGTATGGGTTCAATGATAATATTGAAGGGAATTCTCCTTACTTTGTACGCAGGTGGGCTGCCAAGGTAAATAAATTGATCAATGATGCTTTATCCTTAGATTTTAGTAGATTCAAAGTGTTGAGAGTGATGTTTGTTTTTATTTTCTTTGGTGACAGTTGGATGATTTAGTAGGAGAGAGCTCAGTGATTATAGATTGGAGGCGTTCGATGTATTTGAACTTAATTGCCCACACTTCATATAGTGTAACAGTTGCGATTTGCAGGTAGATTATTATCTTCTACACTATGTCAATCTGTTATAGATGAAGTAACTAAAATAAGTTATTAAGGGAGTATTAAAATTCACACTTTGCAAGTGTTGCAGCACTACAGTTAAAATTGGGATATTAGACTCCAGTTGTCTTGTGAATCATTAGTCTGCTTTGATCTTTTGAAAATTATTGTAGTTCTACTTATACAGTTGGTTGTAATATCAATCAAATGATTGGATATAAAATAGTTTCATGGAAGGACGAGCTATTAACGTTTGGAAGACTATGGTGGGTTTGTTACACTGCAACAGTGAGCCTATAAGAAACCAGTGCTCTTTTTTTAGAATCAATTGATAAATATTAGAAAAGTATATTGCATTAGCAAATTAGAGAATGTATATTACCTGTTCTAATAGCTCGTATATATACTAGTGATAGATGCATTTTACATGTATTGATTAATGCAATAGTTGATTTTATATCCACTTATATCTTTACTACATGAGTTACTAGATCTCATATCATCTCTAAGAGTCTAAGCAATGAATTTAGTTTCTACGTAACTAATTCCATACAATGAAATTTTCCACAAATAATAGCAGACAACAAAACACCATTCATCTCAACTTGGTTGTGGTAGTTAAAACTGAAGCCCTGACAGTTTAAATAATGCAACCCAATAACAAACATTAGGGTTTCCATTAAATATTGTAACTATAATCTAGGCTCTTTCTGCAATACTATATTTCCTTTTTTTTTCCTTCCCTTCTAAAAGGGTATGTTTTATTTCAGTCATCAATCTCTTCAGAATCACCAGAATAACCAAGGAACACCACTGTCTCCTATATATAAGGTAACTTTTCTGGTCAAACATATCTTGTTTGCAAATATCCTTAAATATGTTATATTGTTCGCTCAAACCCTTTTTTGTCATTCTAAGTACAGTTTATGTAGTTTTATGAATGTATAAATTTGATAGGAATTTGAAGTTGTTACTGGCGACTGATTACCTTCATTTTTCTTAATTTTTATTTGTTATAAAAGTGCTCTTACACATGTTTTCTTTGAACTTATCTTCAGATAGTGAAAACAGTATATGCATCTCCTAGTCGTGTAAATTTTCACTTGGACTCCAGAAAGGCAAACAAACTTATCTCTTTCTATCCTGTTTATTATTATTATTATTATTATCATTATTTACGACTTTAATATATTTTGTTAAAGTTGAATTATTTATATTGTATGTGTGTATCCAGGAAGTAGAGACAAAACCTGCATATCCTGATATATGTTTTGCTGTTGATGACTTCGATTCTACCTTTGACGCTGTGGTATGTTTACAATAGCGGTAGCAATTTCGATCCTTTTTATAACGAATGGGTTGATGTGGGTTATGTTTCATCCGTAATGGGTCAAGGGGTCCAAATGAAATATCAGCATATAAGGAAACTGGTAAATTGGTCAAATGTCACCCAAAGTATGTTTTTGATTCATAAAAGCTTCTGAAACAATTTATTCAAACTTTAGTGACTAACTACATTTTAGATAGAAGCTTTACAAAAAAGAGTGGTGAATATCTGACTTTTTACTGCTATATAGTTTGTTTTTCGGTTACCTTTTTTCATTCATGTTCTGATATTTGATATTTTTATATAAACACTTATAAGAATATATCACTGGTTTATTAGTTATTTCCTTTTTCAGGTTTTAACAGATACAGACCATTGTTACTGTGTACTTCTTAATGCAGTGGGCGGAGCAGCATTTCCTAGTGATAGTCCACCACAAGATAATGTGAATGCTGAACAACCTAAGGTGTATTCACAAGTGCTTATTTGGATATGAAGAATATTACTTTTTATGTGTATTTTTACAATTTCTCATTGTAGTTTTAATCTAATGTCATCAAATATCTTAATAATAATATGTATGTTTAATTAAATGGATTTGATTGTAATTCTCACTTCTAACGAGGTTGTGATTTGGGATCACAGATTACTCTCTTCTCAGGATTCGTCAGCTACCAAATGGTTCGTGAAGCTTATGATGGTAAAATTAACTAATAGTATTAATAAATCATGTTGGTGAATTTTGAATTCTATATTATTTTTTATTCAAAATCTAATATTTATAATATCAACTGATCCCTTGCTGCATTTTCTTCTTTTGCTATATAAGGTCACATCAATCACATTTTTGTTAATTCAAATTATTATTATTTATATGCGAATATTTACAGCGGGGAAGTCTGGATTTGGAAGCCTATTGCCGTTTGGTAATTCAGCAGGCAAAACAGATAGAATATACATGAAAGGTCCTGGAGGTCGTGGGGAAGTCGAAGTTGCAGTTTCTGGGGTTGCTGGTATACATATCACTTACTCTTTTTTCATTAATCAAATCGTACCCATTTCAACCTGAACCTCTTTCGACCTGTCCGTCATGGCACCTCTAATATTAACGGTGATGCTGCAATTCTCAGATCAGAGCCTAGATGAATCCGGGCCGCACTCACCCATGCATATTTCACAAGGAGGAAAATTGAGGATTGGTGCAATGGTAAGGAAAGCTGCATCAGTTGCACAGGTGGCAGCAAAAAATGCGTATGCAGTCGCTTCTTCCACAAGGAATTCCGATGGAGGGATGGTCCCACTTAAATGCTGTCTCATGTCGGTATCACTACCTTGGGAACATATTGCTTATGATCTTCTTTTCAAGGTCAGTTTCTCAAATAGTTCTTTACATTTAGTTAATCAGAGGTTTAAAAGGTGCATCCAAACTCATATTTCCATTGTTTGTTTGCTAAAACCAGGGAGGTGGGCCAGTGAACTTGTAGGAATGTACCCACAACTTGATTAGGGCACATATGTTAATTGTTTGAATATTATGCGAGTGTATTTTATTTGTTTCTATGAATATTATTTGTAAAGATGATAGGGATGGTTCAACAAGTTTCATGTATTTTATAGGTTTTTATGTAATTATACTACTGAGCCATGGTGGTTGATAGCGGGCGGTGGTGGTTAATAATGATTTATGTTGCTGGATGGCTGTTAAACAGCTTTGAGAATACTGACATCTTCATGTAAGTGTTTTGATGCTCCTCTTGAGTTTCATTTAGTTGACCAAACATGACGCGTACATCTCTTTGAAAATCACGTAGTTTCTTTTTGATGGTTCAAACCTTACCCCATACTTTGTTGACCCGACTATATAAAGTAGAAAGTGGAGTACTTCTGGGTGAGGCACGAGTGTAGGTTTTTGAGATTTCATCTTCACTTTTGCCTTCATTAGCTTATCTGAAAATGATGTTGTTTTAGAGTAGTGATATTGAGGGGATGATGAAGCGTATTACATGATGGTTTTCTAGGAAGAGATTTGTGACAGTTGAAAAGGTTTGTTAGAAGCATACCATAGGAACCATCATGTTTGATACTGGAGAGTAGACGTGACCTGCGTTGGACAACAATTCAGGTGACACTGAATTTGATTACCTTCTAGAGATTGTACAACATCTAGGCATTAGACGCGTTGACAAAAGAGTTATTTCCTCTTTTGCATTAGACATTATTATCAAGAACCTTGTTTCAAAATGCAACTTTGAGAGGTAGATCTTTTAGGCAATCAACATTTGAAGAGGCGTGCGGCTTAGGAATGGTTTTCACAACTTCTAACCTGGTTATGGTAGTCTGAGCCTGCTATAATAAAGGGGAGAGCGGTGAAAGAGTGTTGGGAGGAGTCAAAGCACCAGCCTTCATAAGGATTGCCAAGTGCCGCATCGAACACTCTCAAAGCATATGGTGTGTGATGTACCTACGTCGTGATTTGAACCGTGTTGAATTTACTATGGTATACATACGCTGTGTAGAATTCTTGAACGTGTTGGATTTACGTGCACACCACCTGGTAACCTTTGTACCCAAAACATCAATGGATTTACCCGCATCCTTCACCATTTAATGCACCCAAAACATCAATGGCAAATATTTGAGCTCATTTACACAACACCACCTGGTAACCTTTGTACATTGTGTGATCACTGAAACTGGGAAAATAATGTGCAATCGTAGAAACAAGCTTAATATCCCTCATGTTTGATGCCTTTCCCCAGAAGCTTTCTCCGCTTCTTTCTCTGGAGTAATTTAGGAGTAGGAGCAGCATAGATTTTCAGTTTAAAAAAAATGCAGGTTTCATTAGATTGGATACCGGTTTCGAATCTTGATCATGTTTAAATGTGCACATCTAAATTTAATAAAAAAAAATGAATAACATGCATACATCTAAAATACAATCCGATGGCCCAAGAACACCCATAAAAATTTATTATAGGCCCAAGCTCAACAACACCCTACACACGTATAATAGGATATTAATTTTTTATAACATATATCAAATAATAGGGATGTGCAAAGTCGGTTATAGATCGGTTTTGACGTCTTTAATAACCATAACTAATTGGTCAGTTATGACCTTTTCCATAAATAATCGATCGGTCGGCTATAAAAGGGATAAGTGTCGGTTATGAGTTGGTTTTGTTAATTTCGGTTAATCACTCACTTAAGTTCAAGTTAAATCTAATATACTCCTCACAATTTAGGCACACCCTTGTTAAGGGCATAGCTACAATTGTCAAGTAAAAGCAACTATCATTACTATGGCAAACTAACTACGGTGTAACTTCAGCTTGCGAGTGTTTTATCTTCAGGGAGTCTTGGGATAGCTAGTATTGCCTTTGGGTACATTTCATTTGACTATTTGGACTTAAAGTAGTATATTTATATGATTAACGGACAGAATTCTAAATAACCATCAAATAATGCTTTGTTTTAAATCATTTAGTTACAAAACTATATTAATCAGCCTCTAACAAAATAGTACACATATATAATGCAAAGATAGACTGCATAATTATTTTATATATTTAAAAGTAAAAAGTTATAATGAGCTTTTTGTAAATTTAAAGTTTAGTTTCGGTTAAAGTTCGGCTATGGAACACCCTTGGCTATAACCATAACCGATCTATTAGTTCATCATAAAATCTTAACCATAACCGTTGATTATATCAGATTTTGGCTAAATTTGATGTGATTATAGTTCGATTATTGGTTAATGGTTAGTTACGGTAAACACTTGCCCCCGTCGAAAAATATCACTATGGCCTCTTGTATTTATGTTCATGCGTTGGAACAATAAAACTAGTCAATAACACTATACCAAATTATTATATTTAGTGAAAGCTACGCATTCTCTTGATAGTCCTAATTCATAGGGGATTTTTGGTTTAATTTGATGTTTAAATTGAATCTACTACCATGTACACTTGTTATGTTTTTATTAATTATTCCAGATGCAAAATCCTTAATATTTTGGCTAAGTTTATAAACTTTTTTGTCTTTAAAATGTGCGTAAGAGTTTTGAAAACAAAAAAGAACTTAAAGAGCATCACCAACTCAAAGAATCTGGTTCCATACTCTTGATAGTTACATCAATCTAATCCATAATAGAAAGCAGGGCCGGTCCGTAGATTTCCGATGCTCTGTGTGACAAGTAAAAAAAGACTCTTGAAATTAGAAACTTATATATGACAGGGGTGGAACTTAACTTAGAGGCCAGAGTATTAAATCACTGGGTGCAAATTGATGGGGTGCAAGTTATTCGTTATAATCGGTAGTCGGCTGGGTTAAAATCATTGAGTACATAACAAAATAAAATAAGATTTAAAATTTTATAACTTAATTGGGATAACAAGACCCCCTCTAGAACATGTTAGTGACTTTTAAAATGTTTATTACTTTACTAGGCGCTCTATAAATTTAATCAACGATAAGATTTCTTTAGAATATATAATCGACGACCGATACCCACATGATAAAAACATTAAACCCATTAAATGTTTGAGTCATATGCAGTCGCCCACCTGGCACAACCTCAGAGTCGGTCATGATACAAAGGATTTGACACGATCATATGTTGAAGGAATAGATGTCATGATGTGACAAACATGAGTCATCGTATCCTCACGTCTACGCATGGCGATTTGATCATTATTAATTAACCGATAAGCATGAACAAAGCATCTTAATATTCTCTCAAACATGGGCTAGTAGCCGCACTAACAACTTACGTGGTCTCCTAGAATATCTTTGTGTTTGAATACATACAAGTAATCCGTGTTTGTATACTTTATAGGGAATGATAAAGTAATGTGTCGGAAGTAGTAACTTATACAATGTTCAATAAGTTAATCAAAATATAAGTTATGATGTAACTAGAACTATGCAAATGTGCACATAATAAGTAGTAACTTATGCAATGCTCTAACAACTTAATCCAAAACATTAGCACTTAATAACTGGTGCGGGCCTAAGTGTGTAGGAGCAAATCATATTGTCTTTAGAGGACCACTATTGCTTGTCCAAGGGGGCTTAACTAAAATGGTCATAACTTGGGTTAGAAGACTCCGTTTTGGGTGTGCGACAGTCAAAACGACCGTTGGATCGATGAGCACGTTCGGGTCGTTGTTCCGGCCCAAGAACGGTTTACTCTATAAAGTTTTTTTTTAACTTTTCATGTTACTTGTAGTATTTGTTGGATTTTGTTTATGCCCCATTTTTTTCCCGTTTATGTTTTGAGACCTATTTGAATTTTGGGTTGCTTTTTATATTCATGTAAACATTAAGAGATTATTAGTTTTAAAGTTTATGTAAATAATTTTTCTCTCTATCACTAGTGTGTGTTAGTGTGTGAAATTTCTGATTATCAGTATTATTTGAGAATCAACAATAATTAGAAGAGTTGTTTTTAGTATTCTTTATGAATCAACATGTTTAATTATTAATCTTGTTTTTCAGTCTACATCAATAATGTAACCAGAACTATCACGTTTATACGTCTAAAGTTCTACTGGTCGAGACCTCCTATATAGTGTTTAGTTTCGTCCCTAGTTAATTCTATCATGGTTCAATCCGTAAAGATTTTCGAGGGCAATAGAACTAGGATGACGGTTATTGTTACATGTGGGAATTGAACACTAAAAACTTTTTCTTAACATCTATTGTATGTTGTCATGAAGTAGATCTCAAAGCTCGTTTACAGTAGAAGATTAATATTTGTATTAAATCCATTTTATAGATAACTAATTGCTCTTATTGTCTATTGGTTTACAAACAAAAATAGAACTCAAATGGCATTTGTTCATTTCCACTATGGTTTGGTCCAATATTCTCGAGAATATTTAATCATAGAGAGAAAAGTTAACCATGTGTGTCGAAATGAACATACATCATTCCAAATCTTTATAAAGAAATTATTATTTCGTCTTATTTCAAGATACGATTTTCGTACTCTTGGGATAATTTTCTGACTTATTCGATTGAAAATTTCACACACATAATAATTTATTTAATCACAAATAGTATCATTATCAGTATAAAAAGTTATCCAGATCATACAAAATCAAAAAATCATAACATAAATTGATGTTCCTTTTGTTTAAGATTTAAAATTCGTTAAATATAAGCACATTCGGTGACGAAGTAGATACATTTTTAATTGTCGTCCAAAATAATTTCTTTTTGTTAAAACATTTTTCACTATTTTATATATGACCATGCAATGTTTTAACTGTGCAAGCTTTGAAACGGTTAAAAGTCGTTTTACCTAAACTATTTTATATAACGATGGTTCCATAATCATTCTTGTATCAATTGACAGTGAATTGAACGGTAATAGTAATAATTATAAAATAATAATAATGTTTATTTATTGAATTATATAATAATTACATGTTAATAATATTTGTTTATTGAATTATACATGTGTTATTAAATTATATTTGTTTATTGACTTCATATATATCTGGTCAACTTTGACACATCACTTTGATCTCTTTTAAGTTTATAAGATTTCGTGTTTACCTCAGTACAATTTTAATTTAAAAAAATTAATTTCTTCATAGGTACGCGTCGGTATGTGTCGGGTCAGGTATAAAACGTTTCCATGCATATTTTTATATCGCTTTGAGATGATATAGATTTCAATGTTCGCCTACTTTTTGATATAGGTTTTGTTTGGAAATTAGACGGGTTAAAAAAAGGTTTTAGTACAACGGTATAAATCTGAGTTACTCTACGTTTCAACGTAGATTTTGTTTGGAAACAAGTCGTGACGATCGTAACCTATGTGTTTTTTTGTGTATGCTTTGACGTGGTTTACGTTTCGACATAATTTTATTTGAAAAAAAAACAGGTGAAGTATAATATGTTTTCGTTCAATGGTATAAATTTCGAGTTACTTTAAGGTTCGACGTGAATTTAATCCGGAGACAAATTTGGTCGATTGTTAGTCTATATTATTTATTATGACGCGTACAATGCCCCCGCAACGTATGACTAGTAGAAAACTAGTTGTATAAACATAAAATCAGGATCAACATCACTGTTCTTCCATATCATATAAAATAGTTCACTTGGCTACTTGATATTAGTAAATTTAAGCAGATAACTAAAGTATTATCTTGTTGAATAGTTTAGTCTCAATTATATTCAAATATTGGGAAAGAGATGATCACGAGTATCTATTTTCCAGGTGTTATACATAGGCTTGTTAATTTATCAGGTGTTCGATATGTTTGGTGCTAAAGACGTCAATCCTGACCCAAATACCCTAAAATAGTTTCACATTTGTGTTGCTTTTCGATTTGATCGATTTAATCATCTGTAAACAAAATCACAAACGGCACATAAAGCTTATCCAGAAGTTACAACCCTTTTTCAAAATTTGAGTTAGTGAACAAGTTTATAATCTAAGGGACTGTTTAGTAGCTTCGTAATGGTTATTAAGCTCTAAATGATTAAAAGATAACCTTAATGCTGAATGGTTAAAAAGTTAAATCTTAATAGTACATATTAACCATTCAGCATCAACGTTATCTATTAACCATTCAGATGTTATAAACCATTAAAAGTGTTAGGATCGTGTATTGAACGAAATACTAACTGATTAACGTGTTACCGAATCAAATAGTGCGGAATCCTATTTGATTGGCGATCCAATCAGTGAGAACGCACGTAGAATCAATTATGGATTGAATCTAAACGTTAAGAACGATATGGAATCGATCTAGTGCGATCTGTGAACTTGGAACAGGTTCTTAGAGGTCTCTGGACGGCTAGGGTACGTCTGGAGTCGAAGTGATCTGAATTGTTACATTTTTCCACAAATTAAGTGGTATTTATAGGTTAGGGTTTCTCATTCGGGCGACTGAACCATTAGCATGGTTCAGTCGTGCGATTGAGCCATGCGGTTGATCCATTAGCACGACTGAGTATTCAGTCATGCAACTGAGCCAATCTCATGTTACAATCATACGACTGATCCAGTCTCCTGGTTCAGTCGTGCGACTGAGTCATTCGCATGAAGTTGTTCATGTGTATGGTCCATTCGCATGGGCCATTCGCATGAGAACTTCATATTACTAAGTTTGAATGTATTTATTAATCATTACATTATCAAGATTCATTCAAACAACCACAAACCTATATAATCATGTCAATATGCGTTAAACAACTCATTAATGAAATAATTAACATTATAAACACAACCAAACATTTACATTTTATTAAGTACCCAACTATTACATAAGTGTAAGACACTAAAGACATATTACATTCAGTTCAAAAACTAGGGACACATGTACCTACAAACTCCCCCTTGGACCTAGTTTCATCTAATGTCTTACATTCTTCATAACCTCTTCATACTTCTTGTACTTTTTTTCTTTTGTGACTCTTGCGTGTATCTCAAACGCAAAGCAGAGTCGTATAACATTCTGAAACTGTAGAGCTTGTACAATATCTTGAGAGTTATAGAATAGTGGCCACTTGTATAATGTGTATACATTATTTGCAGACAAGTTTGTGAGCCACATCGGGTCAAATACCCTGATAGTATCCATTTTTCCCTCTTTGTTCAAGACTATGACTGCCTCTTCTGTCCTCCAATCATAGTACCACCATTTGAAGTGTGGAGTGAAGTCCTGTGGCATTTCCCGTAGTGGGATCTTAGACATGGTGCACGAAGGACTCCACTTCAGCACTATTCTTGGTTTTCCAGTTATGACATTAACCTCTGACCTTCGGATATACCTCGTTGGTTGTTGAGGTTTGAAGTTGACCCATCTGGTATGGTACTCTCTCTTCAGAGCTGCTTCAAACCATCCAGACATATAGTGGATCAGCGTATAGCAATTTCAGCTTCGCTAACTGGTTCAACTCAAATCCAGGAAGAGTCTTCAGGTCGTGTGGAAACCTGAAGTACTCGATCCCTTTCTCACGTTTAACTGCATAAACGTTGAGATCTTCAAAGTATGCCCATGCTATGATTCTGCCCGACGCTTTGTGATGTTTCTTCACGTTGTACAACTTGGTGTAGACAGTCGACTTTGACGCACTACGTTGAGCTCTTATCTCTTAAAAGCATGCAACCCACTCAGCCTTTCTGATATTAACTTAAGCATCCGAGGCTTGGGCCTTATCTTCAGTCTTGTCCGACTCTTGTTCCAGTTTATCCAGAGTCTCCAAGGTTTCACTAACTAGATTGTCTCCCAGATTGGGAATGACATTACCCGCATTGTCAGTGTACTCTGGATAATGCTGGTCAGTGACATCTTCAATCTTGATTTCATCCACATCTTTGAGCTCGTCGTCACTTTCCACATGGACTGTTGGAGTGTCTTTCACGATCTCGTTGACATTGAGTTTGAACATTTCTGCTATTTGCTCGTCAGTGAGATTGTGAATGATCTCTCCTTCTTCAGGAGTGTACATCACCGATCTCCTGACTATACCCTACAGATCAAGAATCAACGTGAGCTGAGTCTTGATCTGTTGGAGGGGAGCAACATCATGTTCATCCCTTTGAAAGTTTGGATCTGCTTGATTTATACATTCAACACATCAATCATTAGTTAATAATCAAAACAGAATCATCAACATTAAATATAAACATTCATTTCATTAATGTGATACAAGATTTAAATACATATGATTTAAAATAACAAAAACAACTAAGTATTACTCTTGCCCTGGATCATATGCTCTTCTGCTGACGGGGCGGTTGTGGAGGCACCTTGATCTTGTGCTTTCTTCGTCCTCCTCTCACTTGCAGGTGTGGCACCCGCAGCAGATGTGTCATCTTCATCATCATCAACATCATCATCACCAGCATCATCACCAACATCAGTATCATCCTCAATGTCATCACCATCATCATCATCCTCATCACTGTCATCATCACTATCATCTCCATCTCCTTCCTTGATCTTTAAGGGCTCGTCCTTTGATCCCTTGAGCCGCATCATGATGGTCTTGTTGGTGTTCGCCAACTCCTCTATCCTTTTAGCTGATTGGGCATGCTGCTCCCGGAGTTGGGACATCTCTACGCGCTGTGCATCCATCAGCTGGGCCTGCTGCTCTATCTGCTGTGCCTGCTGAGATATCTGCAGAGATTGGGCAACAGTAAGGTCTACTAGCTGACGAATCTGAGTAGTCTTCTCGTCATCGGCAGCCAACAGCCTCAGCACCATACGGCTAAGTGCCGAGAGCTGTTCCTCTACCCCACTGGGAGGTAGAGGTGATCCAGATATATAGGAGGAGTATGATAACGGTCCGGCATGGTGGCTAGTGATGGTGGTGGTGGCAGTGGTGAAGATTGGGGGTGGTGTAGATGAAAGTGGTGGTGGAGTGGGTGTGTGTCACACCCCCGCTAAAAGCGGAAACACGGGGATGTAACGAGACCGGGATCGTCATAACACATGGTAAGCGATAGAGAGCAATATAAATAAATGATGACTTGCGTGTCATGACGACACCCGACAACAAGGGGACTTGTGTCGTGTTTAGTCAATGTTCACGACAACATAGCCATAAGCAACATGATAATGATAACACATATACACATATGATGAAAATGTAAATGTTAATTCCCACAACCCGGGAACAAGTTCAAATGTTGACAATTGTTTACATGCGATAACATTGTTCAAAAGATTGTTTATCAAAATGAGCTAAGTCCCAAAATGCATCCTAGGGTCTCCACTAAGGCAGCGCACCTAGATTCCTGGACTTGCATGATCACCTGAAAAGATATGCTTAAAACGGTCAACAAAATTGTTGGTGAGCTCGCAGGTTTATGTAATAAAAATGTAAGTGATGCTGTAATAAATAAGCGCGTCGGAATACCGTGAATACAGTTATTACACAAGTAAATATCACATGACATGAGCTTTGAAACCAAACCTAGCGACGTACACAAAGAAATTGTCGGCATATATTCACCCAAGGGCCCGTTCCTGGCCACTGATGGTACCAACTAGTATACCATCGAACGAGGGTGGGGGTGTCAACCCAGTAGTACTACCAATACCTAACCGTCGGTTCCCACACTGGAATTAAATAGTTGCAAAGATAGAACCACACAGCAGACCCAAGCATGTATCAAATAGTACTTGCAACACAGTATCACGTTGATTCCTTGTATGTAAAATGTATGTAAGTGTACAGCATAAAAATTGTGTAAGCATACTTTTCCCCCAATTTGTAAATGATTGAAATATTGTATAAGCGTAAAAGGGGCCACGAAACTCACTTGTTAGGTGGTAAGTATGTACGAGCGATGTATCCCAAATGTTGAATGCAAATAAACAGTCAAACACCTATTGACAGTTATTGTATAGCATTAATGATATGATATATGTATAAGCGCGCAATAATGATGGGTCGGTTCGGGTCGTATCGGATGGGTCACGCACAACACACACAGACTGACACACGTACTAGATCCTATGTAGATCAAAGTACAAGACATTGTCGCCACAAATGATGATGTTTAAGTAAAAGTATCGTTGTTTATTGAAGAAACATTGAATAAGTGTCAATAGTTATAAGTCAATTTGGTCGTTGTAAAGCGTTAGTTAAATTTGTTCAAAATAGTTTCTGTGCCCTTTCTCGCGTTGACTTTAATATTTGTGGCCAAACAATGGCATTATTGTGTTAGTGTTACCTCGACACCACACGACATACTCACGCTACGCACAAGGGTCAAACACAACAATTTCAGTCGCATAACAAGGTCAGACGCACGACTCAACCTCCATTCGTGCGAATCAACCTCAATCGTGCGAATCAGCTTCATTCGTACGATTGAGCCTTCATTCGTATGATTGGCCTTCAGTCGTACCACACAACACCCAATCGCACGACTCAACTTCCATGCGCACGAATCAACCTTCAATCGTGCGAATTAGCTACTTTCGTACGACTGAACCTTCATTCGTGCGATTCGACTCCAGTCGTGCGAATCACATTCATTCGCACACATTCAGTCGGTCACCTGACTCAATCGCACACAATCACTCAATCGCATGACTCAATCGCATACACCCAATCGCATGCATGACTCAATCGCACACAAACACTCAGTCGCATGACTCAATCGCATACACTCAATCGCACGCATGACTCAATCGCACACAAACACTCAGTCGCATGATCCAGTCGCACGACCCACTCAGTCGCACGGCTCAATCGCATGGATGACCCAGTCGCCTGATCTGCAGAATCGCGACTGTGGTCGGGATGAGCAGCCCCCGAGCTGCTCTAAACACGGGTTTTACACCACAAGGACCTCCAGAAACACTCAACAAACATACACAAGCATAAAACACAAGCAAAGAGACCTCACACACACCCATACGACCTTGTATGTTCGGGTTGAACCCGAACACCCGAAACCCTAGTTGGACAGCCGTGAAAAGGCTAGAAAACGGACAACCAAAGGCAACTACCTGCTAAGGAGGGGTAGTCTATGCTGTAGATGATGTCAAGACGAAGAAAACGAGACCTCTCGGGTCGGATTTGGTGCTAAAATGGAGATTTTGTGTGTGAAGGAGATGAAGGTGAAGAAGATGATGAAATGAGAATTAGGGCTGGAAAAGGGGTATTTATACCCAGCCCAAGTTTACAAAATTACAAGTTTAGTCCCTGCACTTAACCCCCGAGTTTTCCCAAATTTTGTTCGGTTGAAAAACGACTTTGTTAGGTGTTTTCTATTAATTGTAAAAGTTCATTTAATGTTATTATGACTTAAGAAATGGTTATATTAAAACATTTATTATATTTATAAAATGATATATTTAACGTTTTCAAAAATGAAAGTTTTAAAGGTCTTTTTAAGGTTCACCCACGATCTTTAACGAATGCACACACAACGATAAGTAAGCACACATGATATCCACATAAAGAGTCAAATAATGAGGAATGACCAAACATAGAATAGATGACGGACAAACACGTTAATTGACGGACCTTAAAGTGACGGATGTCACAGTATCCCCCAGTTGAGAGAATTTCGTCCCGAAATTCAGCTGGAGTTAGGTCCAAGAGTGTCATCCTCGAAAAGATGTGGATATTTGAGTTTCATCTGATCTTCACGTTCCCATGTAAACTCTGGCCCTCGTTTTGAATTCCACCTTACGCGAACAATAGGTATCCTACTGCGCTTCAGTTGCTTGACCTTTCGATCCATGATCTCAATGGGTTCTTCAACAAAATGAAGCTTGTCGTCAATCTTGATTTCCTCAATTGGCACGTGAAGGGATTCATCGGCCAAACATTTCTTGAGGCTTGACACGTGAAAAGTATCATGTACACCGCTAAGCTCTTGTGGCAACCTTAACCGGTAAGCCACTGGACCGATCCTTTCAGTGATCTCAAATGGTCCAACGTATCTTGGGGCTAACTTCCCTTTCTTTCCGAATCGAACGACTCCTTTCCAAGGGGAAACTTTGAGTAACACACGATCCCCAACATTGAATTCTAGAGGCTTCCGACGATTGTCGGCATAGCTCTTTTGGCGATCTCGCGCGGCTTTAAGTCGATCTTTGATTTGGAAAATCTTGTCTGTTGTTTCTGGATGATCTCTGGGCCTGTCAGTTGACTCTCACCAATTTCGGCCCAACAAACGGGAGATCTGCATTTCCTTCCATACAACGCTTCAAATGGAGCACATCCAATGCTTGTATGGTAGCTGTTGTTGTAGGAGAACTCAATCAACGGTAAATGAGCATCCCAGCTACCTCCAAAATCGATTACACACGCTCTCAACATGTCTTCTAGCGTCTGTATAGTGCGTTCACTTTGGCCATCTGTTTGAGGGTGATAGGCTGTACTCATGTCTAATCGAGTACCCATCGCTTTCTGTAGCGTCTGCCAAAAACGTGAAGTGAATCGGCTATCACGGTCGGATATGATTGACACCGGCACCCCGTGCCGTGTCACGACCTCTTTGATTACAATTGCCAACTTATCCATCTTTAGTCTTCTCGGATAGGCAAGAAATGTGCTGACTTTGTCATTCGATCAACAATGACCCATATCGAGTCATGACCGCTGTTTGTTCTAGGGAGTTTGGTAATGAAATCCATAGCTATGTTCTCCCATTTCCACTCGGGAATTTCAGGTTGCTGCAATAATCCCGATGGTTTCTGATGTTCAGCTTTGACTTTCGAACACGTCAAGCATTGGCTGACGTATAAGGGAATGTCTTTCTTCATGCCTGGCCACCAGTATAGATCCTTGAGATCATGATACATCTTGTCTGCACCAGGATGAATAGAATATCGCGTCTTGTGGGCTTCATCCATGACTAAGGTACGAACACCTCCCCATTTGGGTACCCATATGCGATCCATGAAGTACTGAATACCGTCATCCTTGCGAATCATCTGTTTATCTAACCCCCGGAACTCTTCTCCCGCAAGGTTTTCTTCTTTCAATGCCTCACTCTGTGCAATTTGAATCTGAGCTTTCAAGTTGGTTTGAATGGTCAATCCCAACGCTCGTGCACGTAGTGGTTTCACACGTTCTTTACGGCTTAAGGCATCAGCCACCACGTTAGCTTTCCCCGGATGATACCGGATTTCACAGTCGTAGTCGCTAAGAAGCTCTACCCAACGTCGTTGGCGCATGTTGAGTTCTTTCTGATCCAGAATGTGTTGAAGGCTTTTATGATCGGTGAAGATGATGCATTTAGTGCCATACAGGTAATGCCTCCAAATCTTGAGTGCAAATACTACAGCGCCCAACTCAAGATCATGAGTGGTGTAGTTCTTTTCGTGCACTTTAAGTTGTCGCGAAGCGTAGGCAATCACCTTGTCCTTCTGCATTAGTACACATCCCAATCCTTGATGTGACACGTCGCAGTAAACCACAAAATCATCTGTTCCGTCTGGGAGAGACAGTATCGGCGCGTTGCACAACTTCTCTTTCAACGTTTGGAACGCTTGCTCTTGTGCATATCCCCAGTCAAACTTCTTGTCTTTCTGAGTAAGCAGGGTTAATGGTTGCGCGATCTTTGAGAAATTCGCGATGAAGCGACGATAATAACCGGCCAATCCTAAGAATTGCCGTATCTCTGATGGTGTCTGGGGCGTATCCCATTTCTTCACCGCTTCGATCTTGCCGGGATCTACATGAATCCTGTTCTCATTGACCACATGACCCAAAAACTTCACTTCTCGCAGCCAAAATTCACACTTTGAGAATTTGGCGAAAAGTTTCTCTTCGCGTAGCAGCTCCAAAATAGCCCGAAGATGTTCTACATGATCCTCTTTTGATCGGGAATAGATAAGTATATCGTCTATGAACACGATCACGAACTTATCCAAGTAAGGTTTGCACACCCGATTCATTAGATCCATGAACACAGCTGGTGCGTTGGTCAACCCGAACGGCATGACCAAGAACTCGTAGTGCCCATAACGAGTTCTGAACGCAGTCTTCGGTATGTCGTCCTCAAAAACCCTTAGCTGATGATAACCAGAACGAAGATCGATCTTTGAAAAATACGAAGCTCCTTGCAGCTGATCAAATAAATCGTCGATCCTGGGGAGAGGATATCGGTTCTTCACCGTCAACTTGTTCAGTTCACGGTAATCGATGCACATACGGAACGATCCATCCTTCTTCTTGACAAATAGTACCGGTGCTCCCCACGGTGAATGACTCGGTCGAATAAAACCCTTCTCCAGTAGTTCCTGTAACTGACTAGACAACTCTTGCATCTCGGATGGCGCTAGTCGATAAGGCGTTTTTGCTACCGGTGTAGCTCCAGGAACCAACTCAATACGGAATTCCACCTGTCGTGGAGGAGGTAAACCAGACAAGTCATCTGGAAATACTTCTGGGTAATCCCGTACCACTGGAATATCCACCAGTTTCCTTTCCTCGTCTTTCTTTTCAACCACATGAGCCAGAAAAGCGTAGCACTGCTTTCGTAAACTCTGGCGTGCTTTCATGCAGGAAATAAGCTTTAAGCTCTTACCCGGTCGTTCTCCCTGAACCTTGAGTACTTCCCCGTTTGGCATAGGGATACGTACTACCTTGTCTCGACAGACAATCTCTGCTCCATTCTGCGACAACCAATCCATACCCACGATCACGTCGAAGCTTCCTAACTCGAAGGGTATCAAATCTATCTCAAAGGTATGATCCTCCAGCGTCAACGAACACTTCCTAATAATCTCATCGGCCTGAGCAACCCTACCATTGGCCATTTCTACGGAGTAGCTAGTTTCTAGCCTACTAGGACTCAAATCAAGTAATTGCACAAACTCAGAAGATATGAAACTATTGTCTGCTCCAGTATCAAATAATATAGATGCGAAGTGATGATTGAGTAAGTGCGTACCCGTGACAACATTCGGGTCCTGACGAGCATCATTAGCTCCAATGACGAATGCACGTCCCCGAGCTGCGTTTCCCTGAGTAGCCGGGCCTTGATTCCCAGCGATAGCCAACACCTGCTGCTGGTTGTTCCCCTGTTGACCCGGTGCCCGATTCAGCCTGGGGCACATATTCCTGTAGTGATCGGGGCTCCCACACTCAAAGCAAGCCCTTGCATTCCCGGCGGGGTTAACCGCGTTGACGGGTGCTACAAGATTCGGCGCAGTTCTGCAATCTCTGCCAAATGACCCGGGCGCCTACAGTTAGCGCACACCCGGCACTGCGTCCCTGGGGGATGATGATAATTGCACCTTTCACATTTGGGGTGCGGCCCCACATACTCTCTCCTGGCCTGAGACACGGCCACAAAATTCTGGTCGGCTTAGACCTCTTCTCAAACTTTCCGGCACTCGACCGGCTCGACTCCCCAACATCTTTCCTCTTCTCGGCCCCTCGGCCCAAAACCCCTGTTCTAACCATCTCATCAGTCAAGCGCCAGCTTTCAGAATTGCGCTCTGAATAGTAGGAGGAGCGGCTGCTGTGACCATAGCTCTAATTTGAGGCGCGAGTCCCCAAATGTACCTTTCGATCCTCTTTGATTCCGGCGTAACCAGATGCGGAACCAACCTTGCCAGCTCATGAAAACGATCAGTATAAGCTGCATGCCCTGCCCCCACCATAGCATGATTCCAGAACTCATGCTCCAGCTTTAAGAGGGCAGTATTCCTCGGTAATCAAGGCTTTGAACTCGTCCCAAGACATCTGCATCGCAGACTCTCTTCCTCGTGCTTGAATCTGGGTGTTCCACCAGGTTAGGGCTTTACCCTGTAGAGAACAAGTGGCATACTTGATCCTCTGGCTGTCGAGGCACTCACTGATGTCGATCACTGCCTCCATCTTTTCCAACCACCTGGTTAGGGCTATCGCCCCACCTTTCCCATCGAATTCCCTTGGCTTACAAGCCACGAACTCCTTGTACGAACATCCCCGACGAGCATTAACCACTCCAGTTTCGATACCGGCAGTACCACCATTTCCGGTTTCCTGGTTGCTCTCGTTTCCAGTCGGGTTTCCGTTTCCCGTCTCAGTTTCAATCCCACCTTGGGCTCCATCATCGTTGCCACCATCCCCGTGAGGGTGGTGTTGTTGAAGTGCGTCGCTCACTTGGGCCACAATAGTAGGAATAAGTGCGGCCAATTGCTGAGCGATCAGGGCTGCCATGTCGGCGTTCCCTGTTCCTTGACTGTTACTGGCAGGAGCATCGTTTGCTCTTGGTGCTCTGCCTCTGCCTCGGCCTCTGCCCCTTGGGGCTTCACTCCCGCCACTACTGCTACGGGTGACTCTTCGAGGCGGCATGTTCTAATCATAAAAGAGGTAACATATCAGCTTTAGTCACCATAAGATACAAAAGTATTCCACTTATCAATTCCAATGTTCATGTTCCGGTCAGTCAGACCACCATGCAGCCCATTTCAAGCATATTCTCGGTATACCGGTGATGTTTATATATAGGGTTCCCCGCAGCGTTCCCACCACACCCACGATGTACCGAGAATGATGCCCGATCCGGTTACATGACATCCGACTTTCCTTTACATCATATCCATAACAGTTCATCAAGTCCATGTATACAATCACGTTTAGTCTAGCGGAGGTTGTCTATTTCCTCATCTTTCGAGGTTTCAGACATATACCTCCTCAGAGTTAATCTCAATGTCCAAGGTCAAGCGCAATAGTATGATCTGTGATGATCTCTTCGGGTTTAATACCCGGATCTGATAACTAACTCGGCGCGCAGAGGGAACGGAAGATCCAATAGAAGCATCCCCATAAAAGAGTGAGCACAAGGGCTCTCTCATAGGGTAGAAAGATCACATAACAAATAGATGAACAAATCAAGCAGCGAGGAACACATACACGAGATATAATATGCATACAGAGTCCTAGCATGCAAATCTACATGAAGGTTCCTAGGTTATAGTCTAGGTCAAGCGTATTGCCTAATTCTCTATAACCAATGGCTCTGATACCAATCTGTCACACCCCCGCTAAAAGCGGAAACACGGGGATGTAACGAGACCGGGATCGTCATAACACATGGTAAGCGATAGAGAGCAATATAAATAAATGATGACATGCGTGTCATGACGACACCCGACAACAAGGGGACTTGTGTCGTGTTTAGTCAATGTTCACGACAACATAGCCATAAGCAACATGATAATGATAACACATATACACATATGATGAAAATGTAAATGTTAATTCCCACAACCCGGGAACAAGTTCAAATGTTGATAATTGTTTACATGCGATAACATTGTTCAAAAGATTGTTTATCAAAATGAGCTAAGTCCCAAAATGCATCCTAGGGTCTCCACTAAGGCAGCACACCTAGATTCCTGGACTTGCATGATCACCTGAAAAGATATGCTTAAAACGGTCAACAAAATTGTTGGTGAGCTCGCAGGTTTATGTAATAAAAATGTAAGTGATGCTGTAATAAATAAGCGCGTCGGAATACCGTGAATACAGTTATTACACAAGTAAATATCACATGACATGAGCTTTGCAACCAAAACCTAGCGACGTACACAAAGAAATTGTCGGCATATATTCACCCAAGGGCCCGTTCCTGGCCACTGATGGTACCAACTAGTATACCATCGAACGAGGGTGGGGGTGTCAACCCAGTAGTACTACCAATACCTAACCGTCGGTTCCCACACTGGAATTAAATAGTTGCAAAGATAGAACCACACAGCAGACCCAAGCATGTATCAAATAGTACTTGCAACACAGTATCACGTTGATTCCTTGTATGTAAAATGTATGTAAGTGTACAGCATAAAAATTGTGTAAGCATACTTTTCCCCCAATTTGTAAATGATTGAAATATTGTATAAGCGTAAAAGGGGCCACGAAACTCACTTGTTAGGTGGTAAGTATGTATGAGCGATGTATCCCAAATGTTGAATGCAAATAAACAGTCAAACACCTATTGACAGTTATTGTATAGCATTAATGATATGATATATGTATAAGCGCGCAATAATGATGGGTCGGTTCGGGTCGTATCGGATGGGTCACGCACAACACACACAGACTGACACACGTACTAGATCCTATGTAGATCCAAGTACAAGACATTGTCGCCACAAATGATGATGTTTAAGTAAAAGTATCGTTGTTTTATTGAAGAAACATTGAATAAGTGTCAATAGTTATAAGTCAATTTGGTCGTTGTAAAGCGTTAGTTAAATTTGTTCAAAATAGTTTCTGTGCCCTTTCTCGCGTTGACTTTAATATTTGTGGCCAAACAATGGCATTATTGTGTTAGTGTTACCTCGACACCACACGACATACTCACGCCACGCACAAGGGTCAAACACAACAATTTCAGTCGCATAACAAGGTCAGACGCACGACTCAACCTCCATTCGTGCGAATCAACCCTCAATCGTGCGAATCAGCTTCATTCGTACGATTGAGCCTTCATTCGTATGATTGGCCTTCAGTCGTACCACACAACACCCAATCGCACGACTCAACTTCCATGCGCACGAATCAACCTTCAATCGTGCGAATTAGCTACTTTCGTACGACTGAACCTTCATTCGTGCGATTGGACTCCAGTCGTGCGAATCACATTCATTCGCACACATTCAGTCGGTCACCTGACTCAATCGCACACAATCACTCAATCGCATGACTCAATCGCATACACTCATCGCACGCATGACTCAATCGCACACAACACTCAGTCGCACAACTCAGTCGCAACACCTCAGTCGCACGCAACTCAGTCGCACACAAACACTCAGACGCATGATCCAGTCGCACGACCCACTCAGTCGCACGGCTCAATCGCATGGATGACCCAGTCGCCTGATCTGCAGAATCGCGACTGTGGTCGGGATGAGCAGCCCCCGAGCTGCTCTAAACACGGGTTTTACACCACAAGGACCTCCAGAAACACTCAACAAACATACACAAGCATAAAACACAAGCAAAGAGACCTCACACGCACCCATACGACCTTGTATGTTCGGGTTGAACCCGAACACCCGAAACCCTAGTTGGACAGCCGTGAAAAGGCTAGAAAACGGACAACCAAAGACAACTACCTGCTAAGAAGGGGTAGTCTAAGCTGTAGATGTGTCAAGACGAAGAAAACGAGACCTCTCGGGTCGGATTTGGTGCTAAAATGGAGATTTTGTGTGTGAAGGAGATGAAGATGAAGAAGATGATGAAATGAAATTAGGGCTGGAAAAGGGGTATTTATACCCAGCCCAAGTTTCAAAATTACAAGTTTAGTCCCTGCACTTAACCCCCGAGTTTTCCCAAATTTTGTTCGGTTGAAAAACGACTTTGTTAGGTGTTTTTATTAATTGTAAAAGTTCATTTAATGTTATTATGACTTAAGAAATGGTTATATTAAACATTTATTATATTTATAAAATGATATATTTAACGTTTTCAAAAATGAAAGTTTTAAAGGTCTTTTAAGGTTCACCCACGATCTTTAACGAATGCACACACAACGATAATAAGCACACATGATATCCACATAAAGAGTCAAATAATGAGGAATGACCAAACATAGAATAGATGACGGACAAACACGTTAATTGACGGACCTTAAAGTGACGGATGTCACAGTGTGGTAGATATGGTGGTAGATAGGATGGATGTAGTGGTGGGTGGTGTGGTAATAGTGGTAGAGGGTGTGGTAGTGGTGGTGGTAGCTGTGGTGGTGGTGGTAGTAGAAAAGATGGTGATCAATGTGAATCTCCGTCTCTTACTCTTCATCCCATGCGGCTGAGCCATCCTCTTTTTCCTCGATCCCTTCAAGGAGGATGCTCCCCCTTGGCTGCTGGGCTGGTCTGGGGTGTAAGATGGATCAGTAACAGCCTCCCCAGACTCACCCTGGCGTCCACCTACCGCTCTAATCCCTCTCTCGGTGGCAACCACCTTGCTGCCCATCGTCCGAGTCAACGGCTCCTTGTCCGACTCGTCCTCCTCGTCAGGCTGAAAGTCCTGATGGAATCATGCCATCTCAGCTCCTCCGTGGGTGGATGATGGAGATATAACATCTGCGGTAGTGGCCCTAGATTGGGTGGGACCAGTATCTCCACCATCACCACAGTCATTATCATCAGAATCATCGGATGGGAGCACAATCGGCTCAGAATCTGAGTCACTATCATCGTGACGCCACTTCCTCTTTTCTGGCGCCACGTAGTCCACTCGAATCAAATGCCCAAATAGTCGTCTCACAGGGGGTTTCACCTGCTTCCCCCTGTAGACCTTCATCCGGCCCAAGGTGGTATCGTCCATCACCTCGAGCCACCATCGCGTCCTCCTTCTCCTTAGGTAGCTGAGGGAGCTTCTGATCAATGATCATCTACATGAATCTAGGGTACGTACAAAATCCCTCCTTCCCCTTCCCCTCAATGTTCTCCAACAGATAGTTGAAGATCATCCTAGAGAAGCTGAACGGGTGGTTCAGCACCAACGCTGCTTAAGCATTCTGGATCTGATCGGAAAGCTCGTCGAAACCCCCCTTCCGAGAAGCTATGCACTTGAGCAGCACATGGCAAGGTACTTGAACTGGGGGTACAGGTTGCTCTTGTTGAGCACACCTGCGTTGATGTCCCAGAGTACTTAGCCTCATGAAACATCTCGATATAGTAAGTGGTGTAACGGGTGGGACAATCACGTCATCCCCGAACTCTAGAATAGTCCAAGATCATCCTCTGTGATCTTAATAGCCTCGCCGAATATCGAGCTCATGATGCAATGGGGCTCAGAGGACCTGTCCACTACAGCGCTTTCCCAGAAAGCCTATTGGACTGAGCGGTAAGGAGTACATGGTGTCGAGATAGCTCGGAATATCCTAGATCTCTGTAGGAATGTGATGATGCCCGAGAACTCTATAGCATTCCTGGAAGTCAGATCCAGGTGAGCACATATGTTGTGCTTCGTGCTCATGGTCCATCGACTCGCCATCTGTTACACAGTATAGATAAACGTTAGTTTGTGTAAGTGAATAGCCATTTGAATTTCCTAATTTGAATCTTAATGGTCTGTCGTGCGAATGAACTATGCGACTTTAGTCGTGCGATTGAGCTCATACGCACGACTGAGCATGCGATTGTGTTCAGTTGGTTGTCATGTCATGTGACTGGATTCAGTCGGGTGAATGACCAGGCGACTGAGTTCAATCGGTTGACTGAGCCTCCGATTGGTTCAGTCGGCCGACTGAGCTCATTCGTATGATCCATTCGGCCGATTGAGCCATTCGCCAGCTCATCGTGCGATTGAGTTCATCTTGACGACCAGTCGCATGATCCACTGTTCGGTCGTCGACTGATTCGAATCTTGACCAATTCGTGAAATTAAACATTGTGTAATGGCTCTTTAGACTCGCAATCACTTAACTAATAACCTAATAACTTTAGTTTTAAACATTTTACTTGGTTTAAGTATGTTATTAGTCCATTAAAAGGTTCGGTTGTTGTGAGGGGTCGTATTTCACAGATTAGGCACCATTCCTCCAGATTAGATGAGATTTCAACTCATTGTACCTGTATAATGGCACACAAACGTCAGAATATCAATAGAAGTATAAAATCTTGGTCTGATGAAATTTTGGCAGAGTAACGGTAGGCTATGCGATATCGGGCGATTAGGGGGTGATGAGTCGAATGCGATCGACTGTGTCCTATTTATACTGAATCGGAGTTCAATCATCCGACTGGACCCATTCGCTCATTTCAATCGGGCGAATGGACCTCAGTCGTGCGATTGGCTTAGTCGATCACCTTCAGTCGGCCGACTGGAGTTCAGTCGGGCAACTGGCTCATTCGCATACTCTCATTTGGTCGAATGGCTCATTCTGATAAGCCATTCGGTTGAATGGTCCATACTCATGTCCATTCGGCTATATAAGGCATGAGTATGGTCCATTCGTACGGTTGGTCCATACTCATGGTCCAGTCGTGCGAATGGGTCATACTCATGATTTTTTGACTTTATGACCATTTGACATTTTACACCCTGTAACTTATTGATTAAACGTTTTAAGCACTTGATCATCTCAGACATGATCCTTTTAATTTGAATATTGTTGATCACCTCAGACGTGATCCTTTTAAAACAATTTGTCACCTCAGACGTGACTCAGTTGACATTTGAAAACATGTGTGGTCACCTACGTGACCGTTTTAGGTGATTTACTCCCCGATAGAATTCCATGGCATAGTCCGATGTTTAACAAACTAAATTGACGAAATTTAAACAAAATAAAAGAACTAAAACTGAAAAACAAAACTAAGACATGTTTTTGTGGTTTTGTGAGGGTTAAATCCTAAGATGTAAATCTAAAGATTTCATTTCCTGAAAAGGCAGCTTCAATTCATTTTGACCATACATGGACCAATTCAATTTGGAATCATACAGGAAGGTCAAATCATTCGGGACATTTTATCAACACTTTTGATGCTCAATTCTTGTTTTTCATCTAGAGTCGTTAGCAAGTTTAGGAAATCATACTGGTACTTTTAGATCCCCACATTGATTTGGACTTTCAAGAATTGTAGCCACGATGATTTGTCAGTATACTGGTCCTCTAAATCCATACACAGACTTTTGACACAGATTGGTGATAGTTTAAGGTTTAATTATTTCAACCAACATTTGTGGATCCCACGCTTATGTGGTAATCAACATTCCTCAGGAGATTTTTGAGCGGTCTACGGGTATTTTGACAAGAAGAAACTATTCTTATAGCTTTCAAAGAGAAGCCAAGCCTTAGGTCAGTGCCATCGCACAGCAGAGAGGCGGCAAACAACAATGAATTCTAGAATATCTAGGTTATGCTTATCCTCAGGTCAGTGCCATCGCACAAGAGAGGCACACAACCTATCTTCTTGTTAGAGCATCTTTATTTTTCTTTTGCACATAACGCACCAACAACATAAGTTATTAGCTTGATAGCGTTTGCTTTTCATTTTTTTCATCATGCTTTGCTCTATTTATGGTCATCCGCTCACATTTGTGGCGTTTATTTGCTCGTCACCCCTTATTGGAATATTATTGATTGTGTTAACCAGTGATAAGATGGAAACCTGTTAGGATCTGGTATTTGAACGAAACACCAACTGATTAACGTGTAAACCAAACCAAATAGTGCGGAATCCTATTTGATTGGCGATCCAATCAGTGAGAACGCAAGTAGAATCAATAAGATATTGAATCAAACGTTAAGAATCGATTAGGAATCGATCTACAGCGTTCATGAACTTGGAGTATGAACTTGGAGGCTTTTGGACGGATAGGGTACGTCTGGAGTCGAAATAGAATGAATGCTTACATTTTTCCACGAATTGGGTGGTATTTATAGGTTATGTGTTCATGTCGGGCGACTGAACCATTAGTATGGTTCAG
This sequence comes from Flaveria ramosissima, assembly GCA_025215565.1. Taxonomy (NCBI): domain Eukaryota; kingdom Viridiplantae; phylum Streptophyta; class Magnoliopsida; order Asterales; family Asteraceae; genus Flaveria; species Flaveria ramosissima. Next base: position 58,311,679 of record CM046035.1, on the reverse strand, counting down.
TCGTGCGATTGAACTATGCGGTTGATCCATCCGCACGACTGAGTGTTCAGTCGTGCGACTGAGCCAATCTTATGTTACAATCATACAACTGATCCAGTCTCCTGGTTCAGTCATGCGACTGAGTCATTCGCCTGAAGTTATTCATGCGTATGGTCCATTCGCATGGGCCATTCGCATGAGAACTTCATTTTGTTAAGTTTGAATGTATTCATTAATATAACATTATGTGTATCAATCAAACAATCACAAACCTATTTAACCAATTCAAACATCAACTCATTAATGAAATATTAAACATTATAATCACAAATAACCATTCTCATTTCATTAATATTCCAAACATTACATCAGTGTAAGACATATTACATTCATATCAGGATCTAGGTACACATGTATCAACAAAACCCACAGTCAGTTGAACAACTTAGTTTTATCTTGAGATCACCAACCAGGTATAATCATCTATTGTGTTGAATCTACCAACATATCATCTGTGGTCTAGCAACCTCTAGGTCTACTTTCTTTGTGTTACCTTAGTAGTTACCAGTTTTAACTATCATTTTTCCTTTTATATTGCTTAGACTACACAGACTATACATTATCTAATTTGCATCTATACATTTAAACTTTTAAAAGTCCAAAATGGTTTGTTCCTGTGTACTATCATCTTCCAAAGTTTTTGAATCGGTATCATAAATACGATCTGATTTCTATCAGCTAGCCTCTCCTTCTCCCTCTTTTTTTTAATGTTGTTCACTAAACCTATTCTCCCCTTAAAATTCTAAACCATAAACGATTTGTGCTTTTAGGATTTTAATAGGCGAAAAAATAACATCAATTTAAATTTAAACATAAAAAAATAATCAAGAAAATAAAATAAAATAAAAAATTTGACTAAAAACATCGGACTAAACATGGTCATTTTCTGGATTACATCACTTTTCTTTTTAACGCCGTTGACCTCTAAAAATATAGAAAACTTGGTTTGTCAAAAGTCTTTGTATAGAGGTCAGCGCGTTGAAAATCAGTGTTTATTTTTACACCACATCGATTAAATTCTTTTCAAAGCAGTCACGTATAAAGTGATATTTTATGCCGATGTGTTTGGTCTTAGGTTGTACCAGATTTTTGTACCAACTTGTTTAGTTACTGCAATTGCAGTAGAGTTATCAACAAAAATAGGAGTGGAAGAGAAAATCACACCATAGTCCTGCATTTGCTGTTGTATCCAAATGATTTATGAACAGCAACTTGCAGCAGCAACGTATTCTTCGGCTTCACAGGTACAATGCAACCGAGGTCGCTTCTTACACTGCCAGTCTACTAATTGAGTGTCCCTCCTCTCCCCCCAAGAATTGACACCCTGCTGATTTAGACTTGTAGTTCATTTTGCAGCCACCGTAATCCGAGTCACTATACGCAGTAAGCTCGAAGTCATCATCATGAGGATACCACAACCCAAGTGTTGGAGTACTCTTCAGATAACGGAATATCCTTTTGACGACCCTATCAGATGGTTAACTTTTGGCTTTGTCTGATATCTTGAACATAGACATGTAGCATACATGATATCAGGTCTTGAGGCAGTGAGGTACATGAGAGATCCAATCATTCCTCGGTACATGGTGGCATCCACCAGATCACTATTCTCATCGGGTGCTACATCATGGTTTGTAGTAAGTGGAGTCCCAACTGCAGAGAAGCATTCTCCATGTCAAACCGACTAAGAATATCTCCTACATACTTGGTCTGATGTAGGAATATTCCCTTTGGTTTCTGATCCACATGTAACCTGAGAAAGCCTTCATCTCTCCCATGGCACTCATCTCAAACTCAGCCTTCATTACTGCTTCCAACTCTTTACATAAATCTTCGTTCTTTGACCCGAAGATGATGTCATCAACATAGATTTGAACAAGCAGTAAATCACCATCTTTCTCTTTGATAAACAGTGTGCAATCAATAACACCTCTGCGAAAGCCATGTTTCACAAGGTGAGTCGAGAGTTTCTCATACCAGGCCTAGGGGCTTGATGAAGCCCGTATAAGCCTTGTCGAGTTTGTAAACTCTGTCCCGATGATGGATCTCAAATCCCTCGGGTTGATTGACGTACACTGTCTCTCGGATTTCACCATGAATGAATGCACTCTTCACATCCAATTGATATACTTTAATCTTTATATACGAGGCATAGGCAAGGAAGATGCGGATGGCTTCCATTCTTGCCACGGGTGCAAACATCATTGTAATTCTATTATTTCCCTTCCCTCCCTCGACTTTTCGAAATCCTTGAACTACAAGTCGAGCCTTGTTCCTGATGATGACGCCTTGGTCATCTTTCTTGCATTTCAAGACACCCTTTGGTGCCAATGACCTTAGCACCTTTAGGTCTATCCACCAGAGTCCATACACCTAACTTCTTGAATTGAAGAAGTTCTTCTTGTATGGCACTCACCCATGCCTCATCATTCAGGGATTCACTAACAGACTACTTTGGCTCAAACTGAGACAACAAAGCAGCGATATGCACCATCATGAAGGTATCCCCTTTTCCATTACCGAGGCAAATCAGCTGAGTACACAGCTATTTCTGGGTCTGAACTCCTACCTCACGCACATCCCCAATGACATTAATATATATATATATATATAGTATGATATCATATATATCGTATATTATATATGTATATATATACTCTCTATATTTATCATCTCTATATGTATATCTATCTATCTCTCTATCTACTCTCTATACCGCTATCTCCCCTCTATATTCTCTCTATCTCTCTATCTCTCTCCCTCTCTCTTCTCTCTCTCTCTCTCTCTCTCCATCATCTATCTCTCTCTTCTCTCTCTCTCTCTCTCTCTCTCTCTCTCTCTCTCTCTATATATATTATATAAGATGATAGACATTTAGGCGTGATCCAGGGGTGGGGGAACAACTACCTCAGAGTCAAGATTATGAACGTTTGGTTCTGTATCTGAGATAGTAGGAGTTTGAGGTTCCAAAGACGCAGAGGCATCACTATTTGATGCTTGTGGACTTGCAGGAATTGGAACCTGTTCCTCCTAATTGTTCTAGTCATTCTCCACAGCTTCATCTTCTGAGGAGGAATCACTTACTTCGAGTGCTCCCCCTGAGTGGTGAGACGAGTCACCTTGTGAACCAGATGATGTTGAATCTAGTGACGGTGAGTTCAAGACATCATACATCATCTTGGTTGCTAACTCTTCGTCAGAAGTGGAGAGAGGTATGTTGAAGGACTTGAAGAATCCATCATAGTCAAAAAAGAAGGTGGGTCCTTTTCCAGCAGGTGGGGTGGTGTATCTTTGAACGTCCACGTTACACCACACTTCAACTAGACCCGTTGAGTTGTTGTAAACTCTCTTGTTCGGTATGTTGTATCCTAGGAAGATACCTTCTTCAGCCATCTCGCTGAATTTTCCCTCCTGAGTCTTCTTCAGTAGGGTGCACAGTGCGCCAAACGGTTCGAGATACTCTAGATTAGGTTTACGTCGTTGTAGTAACTCATAACATGTCTTGCCATGGCGTTTAACTACCAGAACTCGATTTAACGTGTAACACGCATTTGCCACTGCCTCATTCTAGAATTGGATAGGCAGTTTCGAGTCTGCTAGCATTGTTCGTGCTGTCTCTATCAAGCTGCGATTCTTTCTCTCAGCAACGCCATTCATCTGAGGCGTGTAGGCAGAAGTGATCTGGTGCACAATTCCCTTTTCCTTGCAGTAAGCCTCCATCCATTGATTCTTGAACTCGGTTCTGTTGTCTGAGCGTACCTATCTTACCTTCAGCTTGTAGAGAGACTTCAGTGTAGTTAGTAATTCCTTGAAAGACTCAAATGTTTCTGATTTGGATTTCAGAAACATTACCCAAGAAAATCTTGAGTAGTCTTCAGTAACCACATAGCAGTACAAGTCGCCTGCAATGCTTCTTGTACTAACTGGACCAAACAGATCCATGTGAAGAAGTTCAAGAGGAAGCTCGATGGAATGAACTTTCTTTTCCTTATAAGACTTCTTCGTCTGTTTGCCTTTCTTGCACGCCACACAGAAATCCGGAAGTTGGAAGTTTTTGATGTTAACTCCTCTCACTATATCATTCTGGATCAAGTGATTCATCTTCCGTGGATTAATATGTCCCATTCTCCGATGCCAGGAGATGGAGTCTTTCTCAGTAGCCTTTGACAAGAAGCACTGAACTTGATGATCCATTGTGGAGGCCTTTGAAAGATCCAATACATAAAGGTCAAAATATCTTGAGGCAGACATTAAGACTTGGTCCTCCAGAATCACATAGTCCTTTTTCAGGACATAGCACTTCTTGTTGTTGAATATAACCTTAAATCCTTTGTCACATATTTGGGATACAGAAAGTAAGTTGTTTGAAGTTGTTGAACGTAGTTTACTTTATCAAACTTCACTTTCTGATTTCCCACTTCCCCTTGAGCTGTGATATACCCTCCTTTATTACCAGCAAATGAGACATGGCCTCCTTTTATTTGTTTGACATTTGATAAGAGTGCCCTGTTCCCAGTCATGTGCCTGGATGCTCCGCTATCGACAATCCACATGTTGGTTTCAGCACTGTAGCGAACACCCTGCACATTCAATTGAAAACATTAGTTCAGGTTAGGAACCCAAGCCTTTACTGGCTTGGGTTTTCCAGAGGCATCACACATCATAAATTCAACCCATTGACCTTTAGATGGTGAGGGAAGCTCAGGTGTCTTGTTGTCCTCATTATCAGACACTGAGGTTGACTTTTCTTTCCATAAACCAGCTTTGTGTAAGGCCTGTTTGTGATAAACAGACGACTGGCTAATGGGTTGAACTTTAGGTTCACTAGCTCTTCTAGGTGGAGTCAATGAGCTACTCTTAGAAGTCCATAACAATCCAATCAAGGATCATGTGATGTCCACTCCTCTTGTAAGTGATCCAGATTCCTCATGTACATCAAATGAATCTGGAACTAAACAAAAAGAGGCCACTTCAAAGGCAAAAGGTAAAATGCCTTGTGTTAATCTGGAAAAAGAGTTTGAAAAGGTAAATATAAAGTCTGGGTCAAACACAGTCAAGTCTGAACCTAAAAAGACTATTAATGTTAACCAATCACGTGTTTCATGTCAAAGTCCAGGTAAACAAAATGGAAAGGATGTTAAAAATGTTTAAACAATTAAATTTTTTAAACAAGATAAAACATCTAAAGAAGGAGAGTCAAAACCCAAACAGAACAATGTCACTCGAGTGTCACACACGTCTCCACAAAGACAGTTAAATCATAAAGTTGATAGCAGGTCATGCTACAATGTGTCCACACTCTCCACAGTTGTAGCATGACCTGCTATCAACTTTATGATTTAACTGTCTTTGTGGAGACGTGTGTGACACTCGAGTGACATTGTTCTGTTTGGGTTTTGAATCTCCTTCTTTAGATGTTTTATCTTGTTTAACAAATTTAATTGTTTAAACATTTTTAACATCCTTTCCATTTTGTTTACCTGGACTTTGACATGAAACACGTGATTGGTTAACATTAATAGTCTTTTTAGGTTCAGACTTGACTGTGTTTGACCCAGACTTTATATTAACCTTTTCAAACTCTTTTTCCAAATTAACACAAGGCATTTTACCTTTTGCCTTTGAAGTGACCTCTTTTTGTTTAGTTCCAGATTCATTTGATGTACATGAGGAATCTGGATCACTTACAAGAGGAGTGGACATCACATGATCCTTGATTGGATTGTTATTGATTGGTTTACTTTTAGTGTTCATCAAGGTCTTAGGTGGTGGTGGAACCACTTTATATCCCAAACCGTCCCCATTGTTACGCTCTCTCACTAAGTGTTGGACAATATGAGATGAACTTGTCCAACTATGCAGTTTTTGCTTTAATGAATTAACTTCTACTTCTAAAACTGCTTTTTGTTTCTTAGTGTCATCTAGGGAGTTAAGATAGTACCTAATGTCATTAGCTTGGTTAAAGGCTACTACTTCTGTTTCCCTAAGCTGTTTGTTCAATAGGTTTATCTTTTCTTTGTAACTATGCTTATTTTGTTTTAGAACTTTATTAGCTTCAGTGCATAGTTGCAAATCCTTTACTAAGCTATCATTATGATCTAATAACCTAGCAAATTTCAAGTCAATGCTCTCCCTAAATTTATTACAATCAGAACAAGCATGATTATTGAAAAGTTGATCAGTAGTACTTACCTGAGAAGGTTCTGATGAATCAACCATCAAAGCAGAGTCTGGTGTTTTTGGTTCTGGTGATTTTGACGTTGTTGTAGTTGTTCCTTCTTCAGGCATGCAGTTGACCTTAGTTGTAGTCTCTTCAATGTTTGACATCGCGAGTTCCACTTCAATATCTCATTCACTAGCTGAATCATCATCTAGATCCTCCACACTAGCAATGTTGGATTCTCCCGGAGAGACAAACCAAAAGCTCCAGTCCTGTCCCTCATCATCATGAGCGCTCAAGGCTTTAGGATCCTTGTTTGATGAAGTAGGACTGCTAGTTGGCTTATCTTGACGAGTGAAGGACGAAAATGGATTCTCGTTTCCAGTTTTCTTGGGCTTCACACACTCTCGTTTGAAGTGCCCCTTTTCTCCACAGTTGAAACAGGTCACCTTTGTCTTGTCGAAACGAAAGGTAGTGTCCTTAGTTGCAACCAAGTTTTGTCCGGTCTTCTTGACAAACTTCTTAGCTCTCCGGAAAGCACTTGCTAAGACCCACATTATATCCATCCTTCCAGCTCTGTCTCATCTACCTGCTCGTAGTCCTCGTCTGCCAGATGACAGTTTCCAATTTTCCCAGCAACTAGTCCATCATAGGAGTGGACTACAGCTGCTAAGAGATCCATGTGCTCTCTTGCTACTTCTACTGTCACATTACCGAGATTCTCGGTCTTCAGTCTTGTAGCATTTGCTTCAGATGCAATGTATTGGGTACTAGACGACCCTGACGTTTCTGACCCTGAAGTAGAGGCTTGAGAAGGACCAGCTGAGCTTGACACAAAAGCTGTCTGAAGTGGTGCTCCAGACGTTTTGGCTTGTGGAGTCGCGTTGTACAGTGCCGGATTCTGAGTATAAGAAGACTTTTGAGCTCTGTATTTCATCCTTAATGCTTCCTCTCTCAGCTTCAGAATGAAATCATTTATATCCAACTTCGCTAGCATACCATTCTGTCTGAGAAAGGAGACAAAAGAAGCTCATTCTCTGCAACCCATCTGCGAAGTTTGACACCTTGTCCTCCATGTTCGTTGTGACACCATGAGTGTGTAGCTCACTCATCAAGTGGTAGAACCTATCGATGATGTCATCCAAACTCTCATTACCCATCGATGAGAAGTTGTCGAACTCCTTCTTCAACTCTTTAGCCTTTATAGCTTTTAATGACGCATTCCCGTCATACCGTTTCTCCAGCTCATCCCATAGCTTCTTTGCTTGCTTGTTCTCAGAAAATTGATGGAAGATGTCCTTAGGAATTGACTGAGTAAGCAACGCATAGACTCTCTTTTCAGCATTGTACTTGACCTTTTGTCCATTAGTCATGCCACGTAGTGTAAGTTTGACTCCATCAACACCTACTGGCATACTATACCTCGTCTCAATTGCTTCCCACATATTGGGATCTACTCCATTTAAGTAGATCTCGAAACGTTGCTTCCAGTGTGGGAATTCATCTAAAGTGATTAGCTTAGGGGGTTTGTTGTGATTCCCTACTTCACTCTCCAGTATTAGTAAATTCTAAATACGTGAGTCTCTCCCTGCTGTGAATGCTGAGTATTGGTCCTCCATTGCGATTAACTTTGGTCTTTGGAACAAACTGTTTCACTTGTGCGAATGGAGCTGTGCGATTGGGCTATTCGTGCGATTGAAAAATGTGAATGGTTCAATCGTGCGGCTGAACTAATGCGGATGGTTCAGTCGGGCGAATGAACTGATGCGGTTGAACAATGCGAATAGACAGCTCAGTCGTACGAATGGAGGTACGAATGAGTCCAATCGTGCGTATGAGGGATGCGAATGTGTCCAGTCGTGCGATTGAGTCAATCGTGCGATTGAAGCTGCTGGATTTCGAAAATTTGTAGGTTTAAGGTGTTTTGGCCGCAAAAACACGAATTTTCACTAACCCTAATTGCCGTATGCCGGAAAAACCAAACTTTACGCGCACGAGACGTCTAAGACACCGTTTGACACGAAAAGATTACGTTTTTAGTGAAAAAACACAATCTTTATATAAAAAACGATTGAATCACACGTAATCAAGAGCCAAAGCTCTGATACCACTTGTTAGGATCGTGTATTGAACGGAATACTAACTTATTAACGTGTATACTGAATCAAATAGTGCGGAATCCTATTTGATTGACGATCCAATTAGTGAGAACGCACGTAGAATCAATTATGGATTGAATCTAAACATTAAGAACGATATGGAATCGATCTAGTGCGATCTGTGAACTTGGAACAGGTTCTTAAAGGTCTCTGGACGGCTAGGGTACATCTGGAGTCGAAGTGATCTGAATTGTTACGTTTTTCCACGAATTAAGTGGTATTTATAGGTTAGGGTTTCTCATTCGGGAGACTGAACCATTAGCATGGTTCAGTCGTGTGATTGAGCCATGCGGTTGATCCATTCGCACGACTGAGTGTTCAGTCATGCGACTGAGCCAATCTCATGTTACAATCATACGACTGATCTAGTCTCCTGGTTCAGTCGTGCGACTGAGTCATTCGCATGAAGTTGTTCATGCGTATGGTCCATTCGCATGGGCCATTCGCATGAGAACTTCATATTACTAAGTTTGAATGTATTTATTAATCATTACATTATCAAGATTCATTCAAACAACCACAAACCTATATAATCAAGTCAATATGCGTTAAACAACTCATTAATGAAATATTAAACATTATAAACACAACCAAACATGTACATTTCATTAATTACCCAACTATTACATAAGTGTAAGACACTAAAGACATATTACATTCAGTTCAGAAACTAGGGACACGTGTACCTACAAAAAGGCAGCCTTTCAATGGACATTAATAATCTACAAAACAATCCCTAAGTCCCAAGTTCAGTTTGAAATCGAGTCTACAACCCAAATGTCAACTTATGTCTGAATCAACTTGAGGTTTCAAAGCACGTTTGGACTTTCAGTTTCAAAATTTAGATTATGAGCTAAGGCCTTCGTGTGTCTTCACACTTTAATTATTTGGTTATATAGAACTAGACTAAAGACCCGTGTGATACTTGGGTTCAATCATTAAAAATTGCTTTTAATTTAAAAGGTTCGTAACTCAAAATATTATAGTTAATACTTTGTCTATCGATATTTATGTTTAATTTTTTAAAATCATTTATATCTAACATTAGTAGTTTTTTTTTATTAATGCTTATAAGTCTAAATAATATATAATATAAAATGAAATTAACTTATAAATAAGAATTTTGGGTAATACTCAAATTGTATTGAACATGAGAACATCTATAAACATTCGAAAACTTCTTTGTATACAAAATTTGATGTTCTATTTGTAATTTATCATCATTGTCTAATATTAATAATTTTAATTCATGTCTACTTGTAACTCGAGATAATACAACATAGAGCTTGAATCGGTGTCAGGACCAAACATACAATGATTACAAAAGATTTTGGCCTATCTTTGTGATTTTTAAAGTTTGGGGACCAAACATGCAATTTGATTAAACCACAGGGACCATTATACAATTTTCTCTTTTTGTTGAACAAAACATAAATCAATTTCATGCTTACATCAATTAAAACTAAATCAAAGTTTCATGCTTTCATAACAAAAACATAAAATAGTCAAATTGATGTTAAAAAACCAAAATACCCTAAAGTTTATATTGAAATCAAAATCAAATCCTTAAATCGTATGGACCACTACTACTGTTGAACTTGAAATCAAAATCAAATCCTTTGCAATCGAGATTTGTATATATGAGCATTAAATTAAGACTTTGCAGAATAGTTGTTGTGATTTAAAACTTGGGGTGTTAATGATATTAAATAGATCAATGAAGGCGTAAAAGGATCGGTGAGTTGAACTTGAAACATAACATGATTTGGGGTAAATCAAAACCATGATATGCTTGTAAATTGAAAAGGATATGAAATGATTCATCTTTCCATTTGAAAATCGATATCATGATTTGGGGAAAACGAAACCTTGAATTGATTATTTGAGACCCTTGATTTGATAATATATATAAAATCATTTCGGGATTGAAGACACGTGTGAGGTTTCTTCTCCTTTGCATATGACGAGTAAATTAGAAAACCTTTAATTACTTGTTTGAATAAGCAAGAATCCAACACGTTTCAATTCATAATTTTAGTGTAATACAATCTATAAAAACTCATTATATTATCTATTTGTTGGGATAGAGTCAACTTGTTCTTGGTTGGAAAAACAGTCAACTATAACTTGCAATCTTTTTTAGGGTTTTATTTTGAAATCATCATAATGTCCTTTGTAATGAGTTTTTTCAAAGTAGTATTGGTAGAAAATTAATTTAACAAAATGAGTGTTTTATAAAATATTTACCAAAATAGTTTTTTTAATGAAAAGTTAAATTTTCTTATTCATACTATGATAGGATAAAAGTATTTCTATTTTTACTAATGTTATTTAAGTAACATTAAAAGGATAAAGTTTCAATAAAACAAAAACAAATTTTGCATCTCTCATGATTTTGAAAAATATTTTATAATTGTTTTTATGAAGGTTTTCTTTTTCAATAACGTTTTCTCATACAAAAATACTAATACTCTTTCTTCAGTATTATTTTAACGTATATTTATAGAATACTTGTTCTAATATAGAAAAGATCTTTTTTTATAAAACTAAATGGTTTATGTAATTTTTTAAAATAAATCTATATATTAGATAATTGTTTTAAACATAAGTTTATATAAAGTAGTAATCATTTATATAAGTATATACATAAAAGATAAAAATAAACATCATATACATACAACGTTATTTTCGCCTTGCGAACCGGCTCGATCTCAACATATGAAGCTCGGGATCTAAACCATTTATTAAATGAGTCGTAAAATGAATTTGAGCTTGTTTAAGCTAAGCTTAATTAGAGTTTTTAGCGAGTCGGTCTAGAGTGGCTCACGAGACGACCCTAATTGTTGTTGGAAGTCTATTAGCAACATACATGCCATCGGTAATTAAGGATTACACTATGATTCGTAAAATAAAATAAAAATAAACCATTAACTTTTTTTGTTTCGTCATGATACTTATATAAAATATTTTTGAAGAATGCATTTTTTGCTAAATATAGTTTTTTTTATTATATCTATAAAGCTACTTAAAAATATTTTCAAAAAATACATATTGTTTATAGAATAAAAAATAAATGTGCCTACTTTTGTGTGAAATTGAAACAAAATTACAGTAAAAATTTAACTTTTCTATATAAAAATACAATTTAAAATTAAGTCTGAGTGAAATAAAATAAACCAAAATGTTTTAAAAAAACTTTCTCTTCTTAATTACAACATATGAACCAAATGGTTTTACAATTTTACTAACCTTTGTACTTGACTATTTTTAAATAATATTATTTTAAAGTGAATTAAACTTAATCAATAACATTATATTGAGAAAAAAAACACTTCCTTAAACACCTAGTAAATAAATATTCTATACACTATTTAAGGAAAAAAACTCACTTTGTAATTATAGTAATAATTAATTTTATTCAAATGAATTATGACTAATAATAAGGATAAATACATTTTTAGGCGAGAAATTAAAATAATGGATGCTTAAGAAAACGACACGTGTCACTAAAGATATTGTTTTATTAATAAGTATAGATATAGATCTTGGAACCAAAATTACGATGTTTGTTTGTAATATATTGCTCACTAAATTAGGAGTCATGTTGACATGAATTTTACCATAAACATATTATAATGGGACTAAAGCATCATACACAAATGAAAATTTATATGCGATCAAGATTTGAGTATGTTAATCAAGATTTGAGTATGTTATTACTATAATACAATGCAATATGATATGATATAATTATGAAATATAAGAAAACACAATTTGAAAATGAATAGGCTTCTAGCTTTTTGCCTAACTAGTGCTTGTCGAGAAAAGTTTATGCTCTGTTGTTCATATCTGAAAAATATCCACGCGTGTAAATATATATATTTTTGGTAAATTGATAGCTATAAACCTTTCCAAAAAGAAATAAAATAAAAAACGGATGGCTATTATAATTGATGTAACAATCTTTCTACTCTAATAAAATATATATATTGAGATGACACGTGTCAACATCACAATCATACTCACTAAAATTTTCCCGCCTATCTCTCATATTAAATAATTACCTTAATTACTAATAATATTATTTAACATATTTTTAAATTTAATAAATTAAGAAAGAGATCTATACATTAATGTTATTTATAATTAAGAAAAGAATATAAAAATAAATTTTTAAAAAGTTAATATAACTGTTTTATTACTTATAGTCATTTTTCATTTATAATTTCAGTCATATCATATCTTAAAATATCATTTATAATTAGTAAATTTTATTATATTAATATTTTATTTATTCAACCCGTATAACACACGGGTTTACTATAGTTAGTTTTGTTTATATTATTGTGTAATTTTTTCAGAAAATATATTTTAATCGGCTTGCAGTAACTTACATATTTTCATTATTCTATTTATCATTACAAATTATGTTGAATATAATATTAAATTGGTTATCTGTTTTTTTGAGATTATATATTTATATGTTGTAGAGGAATTGTAATAAGATAATCGCTAATTTAGAAAACTTGAGAGTCGAAAGTTCACTTTCAGAATGAAATTATTTGGGTTCACACTAAATATTCAATCGGATAAAACTCAAGTTCAGAATTCAAAGTATGAATTCGTGTGTGTGTCAAGATCGTGAACCAGAAGAGAATAAGAAGAAGAGTGTGACCAATATTGTATAAATTCGAAATATTACAGGAATGGGGTAACTGTATTCGGCAGTTTTCTCATGCAAATTTAATTATTTTAACTCCCGAGTTTCACATGTGAAATTTTAGGAAAATCAATTTTTCATGCATTTTTAGTAAAACAATATTTACCAAAATAAAAAATTTTCGAGCTGACCTGACAGCTTGACCCCGGCTAGGGGCTCTGCCCATTGGACCCCGCTAGAAGCTGCCGCCCCTTGGACCCCGCTACCGGGGGTGCTGCCGCCGAACCCCCGCCAAGGGGGCGTGCCCCCTTGGAACCCGATTACTTATGAGATATTCTATATCGAATATCATAATAAACTTAAACAAGCATGCACTCCGTATCTCCTGACTTGTTTGATGAATATTTGATCAAATTCAATTACACAAAAATATTTAACATATGTAATTTCTTTATGTTTTATATTCTTAATTAAAATTAGGGGAGTTTAAGATCGTATGTTAAAATTTATTTTAATAAATTAAAAGTTTCTTTGTGAATAAAATATGAATTACAGAAGTGTACTATATTTTAGCATATGTCGACAAACCATTTTTGTACTATATCAAGTGATGTCCTTATATGATTTAAATGCACGTCCTTCTAATTTTTCATTGGGCAGTGATGCAAACTAAAATAGTTTAATAACCAGTATTGTATAAAGTTTTATCTTTTTATTTTATGACGAAATATAAAAAATAATTAAACACCAGCAACATTTTATTTTTCCATTATTCTAAACGTGATGAAAAGTTCTTTCTAATTTCGTAATAGTTTTATGTATTACCTACTTTATAACGTAATATTATGAGCATTTATTTATATACTTTTTATTTAACATATTAATATATTTTATAATAATTATAATTATCAACATATGAAATTTATTATTAAGTATATAATAATAATAATAATAATAATAATAATAGTAATAATAATAATAATAATAATAATAATAATAATAATAATAATAATAATAATAATAATAATAATAATAATAATAATAATAATAATTGTGTGCTCCCGATATGAACGGGATCGATGAGCTTGAATCTTAGGATTCATATTGATAATAACAAAACTTGATGGTTCGATGCTAAAATAATAATGATGAAAACAAAAAGTGTTTAATGCTTGTTGTTTATTGATTTGATGATGAAATCATCATCCATGAAAAATGATGATATAATATTGTTGGTGATGGAACTAATTCCCACACTTGGTGGAGAATTATTCACCCTTTACAATGATGATATATGTTAATATTTATACTAATCTAGCATTTACAATAATTACAAAATAAACCCTAGACTAATATTTTGTTGCTTTTGTTCTCCAAGTCTTCAACTTCAATAATATTGGAAATCTTCAATTTCTTCAAAGGTAGAATACCCAACAATACTCCCCCTAAATTGTAGATTTTCGATGTGAATTGAAGCTTGATAATGATTCTTTTGAATAGTTGTTCAAAGCCAAGAATTTTGTTGTTGATGCGGAAACGAGATCTTCAAAACTTTAGAACAACCAATTTTTGTTTTTGTTTTGTTTTTATACCTTGCTTTCATAGCTTTAAGCTAAAACCCGAGTTCACTTTTTCTTTTTGATGTTGGCGGCCCAAACAAATAAACCCGAGTCCACCTTTTTCTTTTTGATGTTGGCGACCCAAACAAATAAACCCGAGTCCACCTTTTCTTGTTGTTTTAATGATCACAGCCCAATCCGTTAATCCTTGAGCCCAACTCATGCGAAACCTCACAATCCATCTTCCAAGAACCCTAATTTGCAAACCCTAATTCGGCAGCCCTATTCGGTTCGCAAGAGACACCTAATTGGCAGCCTCTTCCATTCGCAAACCCTAGCGATGCAGCCATCAATTATTCGCTTTCTTGCAAGGTCTGCATCGGATCTTGTATTGTTGAATTGATTGTTGATGAAATTGCTATTGTAGCATTATGTTGATGAATCCAAATCATTGGATTTCTCATGAGGAACAGACTAACTTTTTCTCTAAGTTTTCTTCATATCTTCAATAATTTTAGCAATCTAACCCTGAAATCTCATCAAAATCAATACGAATCCATCAACTCCAGCTCTCATACCAATTGTGTGCTCCCGATATGAACGGGATCGATGAGCTTGGATCTTAGGATTCATATTGATAATAACAAAACTTGATGATTCGATGCTAAAATAATAATAATGATGAAAACAAAAAGTGTTTAATGCTTGTTGTTTATTGATTTGATGATGAAATCATCATCCATGAAGAATGATGATATAATGTTGTTGGTGATGGAACTAATTCCCACACTTGGTGGAGAATTATTCACCCTTTACAATGACGATATATGTTAATATTTATACTAATCTAGCATTTACAATAATTACAAAATAAATCCTAGACTAATATTTTGTTGCTTTTATTCTTCAAGTCTTCAACTTTAATAATATTGGAAATCTTCAATTTATTCAAAGGTAGAATACTCAACAACGACAACAACAACAACAACAACAACAACAACAACAACAACAACAACAACAACAATAATAATAATAATAATAATAATTATAAACAAGCTGATGCTAAGTTTGAAAAATTACTCATGACCCGAGCTCAAGCTTTACAAATGAAACTTTATATGAGTTAGGCTCGGGCTCGATCTCAATCTTGATAGAAGTTGAAGAGACAATTTGGAGCCTAGGCTAGCTCTCGTTTAGACCTTTAATTTAGCTGAATAATGACATAATTTATGATGTTGCCCAATGCCCGTCGTCAAAACTATTTACGTGTTTTGTTTTTGTTGTCACCATTTGTTTATGCTTGTGGTTCTTTCTTCATGTAAAATATCAAACAATCCTTAACCTAACTATGAATTTCCTTAACTTTCTATATTTAAATTGGTTTTAAGATATTAGATAAATTACATGATTTGTCCTTATAGTTTGCATCATGTTATGGATTTAGTCCATAAACTTTAAATTTTATAAGTATAGTCCCTAACTATTAAATTTGTTTATCCAAAAAGTTAATAGGGATTAACTTTCTGTTAAAAATAATGTAAGTTTAACGTCTTACCCTTATTTTATGTAATATAATAACACAATCTAATCCCTTGATTTTTGTAAGCCACAAATATCAAACCAACCAACATCTTCCCGACTTTGTCCAAAATTCTCAAATGAACTTGAAATGAAATAAAGTTGCAAATCAGAAGGTTCGATGAGTTCTGTTATAGGTACGTTTAAAGACTCGCCTTCATGATTAATCCATGTATCATGCTCTGATTATAGTAGGGTAGTGATTATGGTGGTTGCATAGATGCAATTAGTCCAAAAGGTAAAAGTATAGGCCATCATCGGTGAATCTTTTAAGGGGGGCAGGGGGGTTGTTTGTAAGGCCCCGTTCCCGTGACGCCTACAGTTGGTCATTCATCGCACATAAAACATATAATTACATTTACATTTCATAAAGCATCGTAGCAGAAACATTTAAAAATGACATTTTATCTCATAATAAAAGATTTTGCCAAATAATACATCGTTAACCAGTTACAAAATATATTGTTGCATTACATCACAAAAGCCCTATATAAATGGATGCCACTCAAAAGAGCTGAGTAGCCTCGCGGCGCCATCCTTAGCAACATTACCTGCCAACTGGAAATACATAAAAAGTCAGCGTTGCTGAGTGAGTTCTAGTTTTATAATAAAACATACTTTACTTTCATTAAAACCGTTCGTTACTTTTGCATGATCACACATCATACGTACACATAAATAATATCATTATTATCTTCTTCATTCGTTCATTCATCATTACATCTTTTCTTGCGCATTTGATATCTTCCATACCAATACCATGTGCTACACCCCAAACTATATGGCTACTGGGCCGAAGTCTTTAAATAGACAGCTAAACATGGTGCCGCAGTACCAGGTTAAGCGGTAAAGGTTCTATACAAATGGTCGGTCACAAAGACGGACCCTAATGTGCATCCTCCCGGGGTAGCGAACCCGCACACCGTTGGGCTAACGCTTTATAATTGGCGTGTCCCGATATCCAATGCCTGCAAGACTTCATTACTTTCGTTCATTTATGCATGCATTCATCTCATGTTCCTCTTTTCATCATCTTTCACTTTACGTTACATAATACTTTCAATTCATTCATTAACGTAACACGTAAAGTCACAGGAAAGATAAACATTCATCATAATCAGAAACATCAACAAACACAATCATCCACATCATACAAGGCATCATCATACATACACAACATACATCATGCATAAATATGCAACATCATCATCATGCCCAACATACCCTCTAATGTCTCAACAGTCATCTTACATGAACTTACGGGAATTTCCATGTCAAAACTTACATTTGCACCTTCCCCCGAAATTCAGTAATTAAACTATACTTTTCCCCGGGTACAAAAGCTCTACTTGGGCGTATGGACACCCTTCAGTCGCATGGCCTCCAGGCGACTGAACATCACCATGCGGATGAACACCTATGCGGATGGACACCCAGCCGTACGAATGGACCTCATGCGGATGGACACCCAAGCGAATGAACACCCATGCGAATGACCTTATGCGGATGGAACTGATGCGAATGAATACCTATATGACTGGGACTAATGGGAATGAGTACCTATGCGACTGGGACCTCAGTCGTATGACTCCCCATGCGACTGGCCCCCAATCGTACGAATGAATCCCCAGTCGTGCGAATGAACCCTCAATCGTGCGAATGAACTTCAATCGCACCTCAGTCGGCCGTATGGCCTCCAGTCGGTCGCCTAGCCCTAGCTGATGCAGAATGGAGTTCATCCCGAACCCAATCTGCCATTTTCGACCTCCAAGCTCATCCAAATCCATTCTAAGCCTAAATCAACCCTCCTAAACCTTAGGAATGCATACCACAACACCATTCAAGCACACACAATCCCGGAAACAAACTCTAAACGTTTCACACGCAAACACATACAAATGGGTCAAACACACTCACATACAAAACGGGTTTTATATGCTTTCCAGCCTCAAAATCGTTTGAAAACATGTAAAATAGGGGTCCTAGAACTCACACAAACGACCAAAATGAGAAGAGCTTCGATTGGACTCGCTACACGACGATTTTGCCCGCTCGAATCTACACGAACCAACCTTTTTCTCTTTTTTTTCCCCTTTTCTCTCTTCTTCCTCTCTATGGCTGAAAATATGGGTGTGGGGAGAGGGTAAGGGCTTCCCTCTCCCTTTAAATACCTCCACTCACCCAACTTTCTCTCATTGGCGAGTTTGGTCCCTCGACTTTGGACTTTATTTCTTTTCTTCTTTCGTCAGCTTCAAAATAAATAACCGGGTGTTACAAGTCCACCCCCCTTAAATAGGTTTCGTCCCTGAAACCTATTATTCCTCGAACAAACGTGGGTAATGTTGCCTCATCTCTTCTTCAGTCTCCCACGTCGACTCGGATCCTTTCCTGTGCTTCCACTGTACACGCACAAGAGGAACCGTTTTATTCCTCAGCCTCTTCTCTTTTCGATCGATGATTGCCACTGGTTGCTCCACATAATTGAGCCGTTCGTCTACTTCGATATCTTCCAGTGGAATAATCATATCTTCATCTGCCAAGCACTTCCTTAGATGAGATACATGGAATGTCGGGTGAATTCCACTTAACTCATTCGGTAACTCAAGTCTATAGGCCACCTCTCCTACTCGAGCAATGATTCGGAAAGGGCCTATGTACCTCAGCTTAACTTGCCCCGCTTTCAGAAATGAATGATACCCTTCCAAGGTGAGACCTTCAACATAACCCGGTCACCCACCTGGAACTCAATCGGTCTGCGTCGTTTATCAACATACGACTTTTGTCTATCTTTGGCTGCCTTCATGAAGGCTTTGATCTTTTCAAGCTTCTCAGTCGTAGCCTCGATCACCTCGACACTCTCAAACTCCTTCTGACCAATATCACCCCAACAAACGGGTGTTCTACATCTCCTACCGTATAGCATCTCGTATGGGGGCATACCAATGCTGGCATGATAACTGTTGTTGTACGAGAATTCAGCTAACGGTAAGTGGTCATCCCAACTTCCTCCAAAATCGATAACACATGCCCGAAGCATGTCCTCCAATGTCTGAATGGTCCTTTTGGACTGACCATCAGTCTGGGGATGATAAGCCGTGCTAATATGTAATCTCGTCCCCATAGCGTCGTGGAATTTCTTCCAAAATTTAGATGTAAACCGGGTGTCACGATCGGACACAATAGACATCGGCACACCATGACGAGTTACAATTTCCTTTATGAACAGATCAGCCAACCTATCAGATGAATATGTCTCGTGAATCGGTAGGAAGTGAGCACTCTTCGTTAAACGGTCAACAATCACCCATATAGCATCATACCCTTTCGGGGTACGCAACAGCTTTGTAATGAAATCCATGGTGATGTGCTCCCATTTCCATTCCGGTATATCCAAAGGTTGGATCTTCCCGTACGGCTTCTGATGCTCGGCCTTCACTTGCAAGCAAGTAAGACACTTACTCACATACTCCACTACGTCATGCTTCATACCCGGCCACCAATAATCATTCTTCATGTCCTGGTACATCTTTGTAGCACCAGGATGAATAAAGTATTGAGTCTTGTGAGCTTCATCCATGATCTTCACGCGTAGATCCCCAAAACGAGGAATCCACACACGTCCGAATCGGGTTCTAACACCGAGTGTGTTTTCACCATACTCTGCGACCAGACCTCTCATTCTTTCAGAGTTAAGATGATCTTCTTTCAATGCTTCACCTTGAAACTCCTTGACTTGCTTCATTACATCGGAGGTCATGATCAGCTGATAAGCTTTCACCCGAATCGGCTCGGGTCTCTCCTTTCGGCTAAGGGCATCCGCCACCACGTTGGCTTTGCCCAGATGGTAATGGATCTCGAAATTGTAATCCTTTATAAGCTCCAACCATCGTCTCTGCCTCATGTTCAGGTCCTTCTGCTCGAAGAAGTACTTCAAGCTTTTGTGGTCAGTGAATATGGTGCACTTCGTCCCGTAAAGATAGTGCCTCCAAATCTTTAACGCAAAGACCACGGCTGCTAGCTCCAAGTCATGAGTGGGATAATTGACCTCATGAACCTTCAACTGTCGGGATGCATAGGCTATAACCTTTCCCCTCTGCATCAACACGCATCCCAAGCCCGAGTAAGAAGCATTAGAATAAATCACCAGATCTTCACTTCCATTGGGTAATGATAGAACATGAGCTTGAGTCAACCTCGCCTTCAGTTCCTCGGACGCCTTCCCTTGAGCTTGACCCCATACAAACTTCATATCTTTCCGGGTCAACTTAGTTAGTGGAGAGGCGATCTTAGAGAAGTCTTGAATGAATCTTCTGTAGTAGCCCGCCAAACCCAAGAAGCTACGAATCCCGGATGGCGTCTTTGGTGACTTCCATTGCATAACCGCCTCCACCTTTGCCGGGTCCACCATAATCCCATCAGGATTCACCACATGACCCAAGAACTGAACTTCACGCAACCAGAACGCGCACTTATAGAACTTGGCGTACATCTTCTCCCTTCTCAGCGTCTCCAAAACCTTCCAAATGTGACCGGCGTGCTCGATTTCGCTCTTCGAATAAATCAGGATATCATCAATAAACACCATCACTGATTTATCCAACATCGGCCGACACACTCGATTCATCAGATCCATAAAAGCAGCTGGCGCATTGGTAAAACCAAAAAACATGACAAGGAACTCGTAGTGACCATAACGCGTGCGAAAAGCTGTTTTAGGAATATCCTGCTACTTTATCTTCAGTTGATGGTAGCCAGACCGAAGATCTATCCTTGAGAACCAACTGGCGCCTTGAAGCTGATCGAACAAATCGTCAATCCTCGGTAACGGGTACCGGCTCTTCACTGTCAACTTGTTCAGCTCATGGTAGTCAATACACATCCTCATGCTACCGTCCTTCTTCTTCACAAATAAGACCGAAGCACCCCAAGGAGAGATACTCGACCTAATAAACCCCTTGTCGAGCAACTCATGTAGCTGTTCCATCAACTCCTTCATCTCTGTCAGAGCTAACCGATACGGTGCCTTTGCAACAGGT
Source organism: Flaveria ramosissima (assembly GCA_025215565.1). Taxonomy (NCBI): domain Eukaryota; kingdom Viridiplantae; phylum Streptophyta; class Magnoliopsida; order Asterales; family Asteraceae; genus Flaveria; species Flaveria ramosissima. Next base: position 58,290,488 of record CM046035.1, on the reverse strand, counting down.
TGGGCACCCGGTATCAAGTCAATCTGGAACTCGATCTCACGGTCAGGTGGCACTCCTGGTAAGTCTTCTGGGAACACGTCTGGAAAGTCACACACAACCGGTACATCAGCTAGTTGTGGTGTTGGCGTATCCACATCCTTTACATAGGCCAAGTAGGCACTACATCCACGCCTCCCACACTTTCCCGCCACCGCCATCGAAATTACTTTCGGAATCGTCGTGACCCGATCACCATAAACCGTCACCGAACTCCCGTCAGGCGCTGTCAACCGAATTATATTCTTGCGACACACAATGTTCGCCTCGTAATCCGCTAACCAATCCATCCCAATAACCAAATCGAAACCACCTAAGGTCATCACGAACGGTCTAACAGGAAACTTATGGCCTTCTAGCTCCACATCACAATTCTCTATCATCTCAGAAATCCTGGTAGACTTACCTATGACAGTTTCTACATTAAAGGGCGCATCGACACGTCTACTACTAACAGGCAGCTTAGCATAGAAAGCAGCAGAAATAAAACTTTTAATAACACCAGAATCGAATAACACAGAAGCTAAAGTTTGGTTCACTAGAAACGTACCGAACACAACGTCAGGGTCCGTCGTAGCCTTCTCCTGTGTCATGGTGAATGCCCTAGCACTCGCCCTCGGTCCTTCACTCCCCGTCTTCTTCACCCCAGAACCCTCAGCCCTCGGCTTCTTACAGTCTTTACTCATATATCCGCTTTCCCCACAGTTGAAACATCTACCCGCACGACAATCCCTTGCCATATGCCCCATCTTCCCACACTTGAAGCACACATTCAATCCCAGCCTACATTCTCCCACATGCTCCTTTCCACACTTGCCACACCTCTTCGATCCCGCACCCGATGTGGCCACACGACGGTCATCCACCTGTGCCTTCTTGTTACCCGTCGAGGCATCACCCCGACCAAACCTTTTCCCGTTCCAGTTCCGATCACCACACCCTTCTTGTTCGCTTCAGTCACCACCACCTCCCGCTCGTCATATAACCTCCCTGCCAAGTCGACCGCCGACCTAAACGTGCCTGGCCGGGCGGCGATCATATGCCTGCGAACATCCACCGGCAAGCCCTGGACGTACCTCTTGATCTTTCGAGACAGAGGCATCACCAGATCCGGCACCAGCCGTGCCATTTCGTTGAATTTGGTGGTGTACTGCTGGTGTGTCATGGTCCCCGCCTCCAGCTGTAGGAACTCTCTTTTGATCTTATCCATCTCCCTATGAGGACAGAACTCCTCAATCACCATCTTCTTCAACTCCTCCCACCTCATCCTTCCTATCGCCCGGTTACCCTCGGCTTGGACAATATTGTCCCACCAACACAGAGCCGAGTCCATAAACGAGTGGGTAGCAAACTTCACCTTTTGGTCCTCCCGGCACTCGCTGATATCAAGAACAACCTCCATTTCCCTCACCCACCAGTGAGCAGCAGCAGTAGTGCCGTTACCAATGAAAGTAGGGGGCTTGCATCTCATAAACGCCCCACAGTTACAGCCTCGTGCCACCTCTTGCACAGGCTCATCTTCCTCTTCCTCTTCTTCATTATCGGCGAAAATCGTTTTAGACTCTGGTTGCTTCTGTCCCCCCGAGGACCTGTTTCTCTCCTTTCTTTCTCCTTCCTTTACAGCCTTGATAACTTCGGTCACCATATACGCTAAGATTGTCTGCATGACCTGATACACCTCTTCAACAACAGCCTCCTTTACCGAGGCTCTCAAGTTAGCACTCTCATCCCCAACCTCTGGATGAGGGGTCTCAGGTTCTTCAGGAACCACTCTTTCAACTCTAGGCCTTCCTCTTTTGGGTCGCGGTTCAGCACCCGGCCCACCACGACCTCCACCCCTAGAACCTTTTGAAGATCTACCACCGGCCATTCTTTAACACACTAAAAGATTCAAACACCAACACGGTCATTCAAGGGAACAGCTTAGTTTATGTCAAGTATAATAAGTCCCTAATTACAGTGGCCAGTTGTGATTAGCCACTTACTTTACTCTTCATACCCTGAGCATTACCTATCCTGACTACATCATTATCTAAATCTACATACAACACATAGACCACATAACATGCGCACATAATACCGGTTATCATTAAGAAAATACCTGATGACACGCAGCTACTCAGATTGGCATCCCATTCCCATTTTCGTCCCATTTTCAGTTTAAGTTAAGGTTTATTTTGAAAATTTACCCATTTCACTTAAACTTTGGCTCTAATACCAACTTGTAAGGCCCCGTTCCTGGGACGCCTACAGTTGGTCATTCATCGCACATAAAACATATAATTACATTTGCATTTCATAAAGCATCGCAGCGGACACATTTAAAAATGACATTTTATCTCATTATAAAAGCTTTTGCCATATAATACATCGTTAACCAGTTACAAAATATATTGTTGCATTACATCACAAAAGCCCTATATAAATGGATGCCATTCAAAAGAGCTGAGTAGCCTCGCAGCGCGATCCGCAGCAACATCACCTGCCAACTGGAAACACATAAAAAGTCAGCGTTGCTGAGTGAGTTCTACTTTTATAATAAAACATACTTTACTTTCATTAAAACCGTTCGTTACTTTTGCATGATCACACATCATACGTACACATAGATAATATCATTATTATCTTCTTCATTTGTTCATTCATCATTACATCTTTTCTTGCGCATTTGATATCTTCCGTACCAATACCATGTGCTACACCCCAAACTATATGGCTACTGGGCCGAAGTCTATAAATAGACAGCTAAACATGGTGCCGCAGTACCGGGGTAAGTGGTAGAGGTTCTATACAAATGGTCGGTCACATAGATGGACCGCAATGTGCATCCTCCCGGGGTAGCGAACCCGCACACCGTTGGGCTAACGCCTTATAATTGGCGTGTCCCGATATCCAATGCCTGCAAGACTTTCATTACTTTCGTTCATTTATGCATGCATTCATCTCATGTTCCTCTTTTCATCATCTTTCACTTTACGTTACATAATACTTTCAATTTATTCATTAATGTAACACGTAAAGTCACAGGAAATATAAACATTCATCATAATCGGGAACATCAACAAACACAATCATCCACATCATACAAGGCATCATCATACATACATAACATACATCATGCATAAATATGCAACATCATCATTAAGCCCAACATACCCTTTAATGTCTCAACAGTCATCTTACATGAACTTACGGGAATTTCCATGTCAAAACTTACATCTGCACCTTCCCCCAAAAGTCAGTAAATAAACTACACTTTTCCCCGGGTACAACAGCCCTACTTGGGCGTATGGACACCCTTCAGTCGCATGGCCTCCAGGCGACTGAACATCATGTGAATGGACCCATGCGGATGAACACCTATGCGGATGGACACCCAGCCGTACGAATGGACCTCATGCAGATGGACACCCAAGCGAATGATTACCCATGCGAATGACCTTATGCGGATGGAACTGATGCGAATGAATACCTATGCGACTGGGACTAATGCGAATGAGTACCTATGCGACTGGGACCTCAGTCGAATGACTCCCCATGCGACTGGCCCCCAATCGTACGAATGAATCCCCAGTCGTGCGAATGAACCCTCAATCGTGCGAATGAACCTCAATCGCACATTTATGCATATTTCACCAAAAATTATTATACGTATGGAATCTGAACCCCATGATTTGAGTCTTGTGAGTTTCGACCCCCATTATAATGTTTCAAGCTCCACCATTGTAGGCCATGACTAAATGAGTAAAGATTCATGTTGATCTATTGACAAATGTCGAATCTTAAAAGTTCATCTTTGTTATTGTATGTTTATTTAGATTGCTGCAATGATTTCATAGTCCAATTTATTGGCACCATGACAATGAATGGAAGGCATGCAATTGTTAAATCCATGTAAAGTCGCATGCAACAAACTAGCCATAAACCACCACCAAATCACTCGATTTATGCTTCTATCTCATTCAAAGATGCATCGAAGCTTTTGTTTCAACCAAACTAGCCATAAACCACCACAAACTAGCCATAAACCGCCACAAAACCAATCAAACTTTAAGATACTTAAACATCAACATAAGCATCACCTAAGATCTAACCCGACTCATTATGAAACTAAGTAACACGACTAAGTCCTTAAACCCTCGGCTAATCCTGGTTTAATAACTAAGCATGTCATTAACACCAACACCCGCCACCTAGCCACTCATTAACACCCACCCATACTCCCAACTCGCCACCTAACATTACATGCAAACTAAGCACACCAAAAATCTGCGACCTCTCCTCCTAATAAGCCACTAACCTAAGCTATACCACACACCTCACTACTCTAGTTATTAGAACTAATGATGGCAACTCCCCATTAACATTACATCTCGGCCGATGGGTTGGAAACACAAACCACACCACTACAACCACTTCGACCACCATCACCTTCACACCACCCCATCACCTTGAACCCGGTCACAATACCACCACCACTACTCTCCTTCAAAACTCTCGGTCACCACCATAACACCACCACAACCGAACACCACAATCATCTCCACTCTCGGTCACCACCATAACACCATAACAACCGCTTGTCACCACCATTCCCTACACCCCTCTCGGTTATCTTATCAACAAAACACCATCCAAGCTTAAGTCAACCACCATCTTCCAAATCGTTGTTGCAAGAGGATCGAGATCGGGGAGCTCAAATCAAGTTGGATCATCAAGGAAAGAAGCTACCATCAGCTACCCCTCACCCTTTACCATTATCAAAATCAAGGTTTCAACTCTTAAACTAACTAAGATTATAAGTTATATGTGTCTAAACAACACATATAATCAACCCTTGTGATTAAAATATGAAAAGTTCTTCATCAAACACTAAAAATATTTCCTCCTATTCAGAAATGAATAAGAAAGGTTTGAGAATCTGAAAAATATGATAAACCATGAAGTTAAACAAAAAGAATATAAATAAAGGGTTGAAGTTATGAGAAATCTTGATAAATTTGATATACTACTTAAATGACTGTGATTGTGGGAATAAAAATGGTAGATATATTAGAATTTTAAGGATTAAAGTTTTGCATATTTTGGTACAATTATAATCAGTAAAATAATTTATATAAATTATTGAAGTGTTTGAAAAAGAATTTTTTGATGGAAGAACCAAACCTGGAAAGAAGCTAGAAAAATTATATGTTGATTTTGATGATTTATAAGACTTGTAGAAATGTTTTGTGGCCTAATTCGAAGTTATGCATAAGTTATGAATTTTAGAAATTTCTGTTATTTTGAAAATCAGAAAAAATACTTAAACTATAAGATAAATCATGAAAAATTTGTAAAAAGTATATAACTAGAATAGAGCAGTTTGTATGAAAATTGGAATTTTAGGACATATTCTGCTATTTTTACCGAATATTATTGGAATGATAAAAATCATGAAAATAGGTTCTGCTATGATTTAGAATTTAAGATAATTTGAAGTAAATATAGATTTTCTTGTATGTATCCTGACAAAATTTGATAAATTTTATAGGCCCGTAGGTATTTTGCTAATTTATGCAAATAATATAAAATTCCAGAATATAAACTGTAAATAATTGCTATATGGAATTTTGATATGTTATATCTTATTTTTGGACTCACCTGCTATAAAAATTTTGTGATATATGTTTGATTATAATTTCTGTAATAAATTTTATAATCTGAGGTGCTGAAAATTTTAAAGAAAAGATATTTTCTAAACTATAAATATTTTGTTTATAGGTTATCCATTGAAGTAAGAGGTGAAACTTATAGCCCCATTTTTGTTCTTCTAATCTTTTGGGGGAAAAAAACATACTGTTTTTATGGTTGATGTATTCATGTAAGATTTTTGAGATATACTGTCATTTATGTTACAACCATTAATTCGGATATGGAACCGTTGGATAATATAAGTAGCGCTACTTAGGAAAAATATTTCTCGCACCAACAAGATGAGGGTTTTGGTGCTATGTTATCTGATTTTATGAATTATGTTCTGACAGTTGTGAATCATCTGATTATTAAGTAAGGTTTGGTTGTATTTGATGCATCAAAAATATTTTGTTTGGAGTTAAACCTACGATCTCACCAACTTTATGTTGACCATTTTGAGTATGCTTTTTAAGGTAAGCAACATGTCTAACAGCATCATGTTCTCCTTTGATGATAATCGAAAACCCTCAATCAATTGTGACTCAAAGTGTGCAGAAGGTAAAGTTTGTCCACGTTGCAGGTCGCGATAGAGAGGGTGATCGAATGTGATATGTATGTGTTTTTGAATCAAATTAGAGGTTCAGATAGCTTCTCGAAATCAAAAGGGAGGTTTCCCTTCAATTTTATGGTTTTAATTTGGTCTGTTACGTTCGAACAGGTCAAGAATTTGAATCGGGTGTTTCGGTTTCAATTCAAGCGAATTAACCATCTCATAATACGTATTAAAATGACCCATTAGTTCGAAACTGGTGAACCATAGTTAAGGTTCGGTTTAATTGCATTTTAGTTAGGCGTTTGATGGATTTAGGGGTCGCCGGAAATGTTGGCCGGAGGTAGTGGCCGGAACAGGGAGGGGCGACGGGAAGGGGGGTTGAACTTTGTTTCAAAGTTTTTCAAGTGTGCACGTTTGGTCCCTGTAGTTTTAGGTATTTGTTATTTTATGTAAATAAGCTTTTATTTCAAGTATTGAAAATTACAAATTCAACCGTAGACCTTATAAAACCAATTTGAATAATATATCAAATTAATTATTTGTAAATCCATAAATTATTACAAGTTGTTTAGATTATTAATAAATAAATAGTTCACAATAATAAATTGCACATTTAATGTATTTGATCCATTAAAATTATTAAATAATTTAATAATGGAAGCTCAAAATAGGTTCGGGTTTGGGTTTTAACTTGGAAATGGCGGATGTTACACGATCTGCGTCAATACCACTCTATTTTAATCCTGAACAAATTTCTTTTGTAACTCAAATGTCAGTATTTGATACTATACTTTTAGAGATAGAAAGTTATTCCCTAAACTATCATGTCCTAGATATGTTTTGGTTCTATGATAATTCAATCTCTTATAAGATGTTGTAAGATAGGAAATTAGTCCTTGATAACAGATTATTTTAGTGTTTAATATGTTTCTTTTATGGACTGAAAAATAATCTTAAATACGACATCATTTTAGTCCCACATAGAATGGTTATTTTTCCTTTTTCTTTCTTTTTACATGTATACAAATCACATGCATACGTACAAACATAAATCATGAGCAAGAGTATATAACTATCTATATTAGTATGAAGTTTAGCCGTTTTAAAGAACCTTAGGCTTGGATTCTATATGCTTATTAAAGGAAAGAATAGTAAATATCATCGTCATGAAATATTCAATGTGTATCTAGTCATCATGTATTCAATTGAATTAAAAAGATGGATATAACCCGCTACTAGAATATTTACAGTGTGCAATACACTTAAATTAAGATATCATCGTCATGTAATTTTCATTTATAAATGAGTTAGTGAATAAAAGGTTTACACATTAACACTTAAATAAATGAGGAATGTTTTTAATTTTAGTGTTTACACATTAACACTTAAATAAATGAGGAATGTTTTTAATTTTAGTGTATCAAGATACTTTAGGTAATTTTTGAGATTTACATTGTTACCAGATGAGAAATCATAATCAACATCAAACAAGCATGAAAGTTTGTAGAGCACATATGTTTAATGATATTATGATCTCAAGCACTTAGGAGACTCATGGTTCTAAGAGGTGAAGTCGTTTTCCAAGGAGACATGTCCTCCTTGGTGGTTTCAAGAGGCAACACCCATACCAGTGTCCAAGGGGTAGATCTCTTGGTAGGAGTAGAGCTGCTTTGAATTACATAGATGATGAAAAGTTTTTTGAAAAATTCCATGTGAGTCATCAGTAAAAAGTTACTACTTATAATAGTAACTAGTTTTTTCTGCCGCACGTTGCCGCGGCTATGCAAGTTTTAACGTAACCCTAAACCAAAATCGAAATGAAGGTTCGAAACCATAAAATCAGCAAAACACACAAAGTAAAACACACCAAAACCCTAAATCCATAACACACAAGAATATTTAGAACTCAAAACTAAATCAAAACCCAACACCATACACAAAACAAACGAAAATCAAAGCCGCAAGAAGGCGACAGTCAAAAATAGAAAACCGACGAAAACCAAAGCCCCAAAAAAGCAAACAAAAGGAAAACCCAAACGTTAATAGCGAGGATCGTCAGGTTATCGATAACGAAAGAAAGAAAGTAGGAACCCGAGAAAGACAACAACAACGAACATAATCGAAACACACATCAAAGAGATGTGTCCGGACACAAAAAACCAACAAGAAAAACCTCACCCCAAACCTCACAAAAAACCCCACCCCAAAATCTCGAACCCACACCCAAAACAAACCATATTAAAACACAAACAAACAAAAAAAAAAGAAAAAAAAAAAAAAATTAAAACACAAACAAAAAAAAGAAAAATTAAAACACAAACATACAAAAAAAAAGAAAAAAATCACCCCCACCGACCAAAGCTAATAATAAGAATAGTAATTTGATGCACCAATAGTAACTTTATACATCGATAGCTATTATATATATGTGATAATTTTGTATGTTGATAATAATTTTGTACCTTAGTAGTAACTCTGGGCATTAGTAGTAACTAATGATGAGTAGAACCTAATGTTCAATATCCATTGATGGTTGGTATCTATTGATAATTTACTATTGATGTTTTTACTGATGCAACTTCTATTAGTTGGTACTAATAGCTACTAACTGTTCCGTCACTTGTATTGTTGCAATGGTTTACACAGTCATTACGATGATCTTACTCATGTATAAAAGATTTATTTGGTTAATTTTCAATCGTTGAATTCATACGAATTTTCATATCATCCTCATAGAGAATTTCATACTTATTCTTGAAACTCTTTGTCTTATTCGATTAAACGTTTAAAGTAAAACCAAAATAACGTTATTTTGAAAGTGAAATATAGTATACATTAGGCTATCTATAAAACTCTAACTCTAAACTGTAAAACCTTTGGATAAGGAATATATACATGTCTAGAAACAACCTAACAGTTTCATCTAAATGTGTATTTATGAGTTCTAATAACTTGTTAGCCTTTTATTGTTTATTAATAATTTGTTATGTTATTTTGCTAAGCAAACAATATTCGAGTTCTTTAAATGATTGATAATCAAATGTTTAGAAGTCCACCTCTATAAACCTTGGAGGCCCGTAATTTATGTGACTAAATCAATAATTCAATAAGAAGATACAAATTAAATAAGACTTTTGTTGTTTTGTATTTATATAATATTAGTGGGCGTACCCCTAGCACTGCATCATGGGCACAAATGAGGCGTAAAACATATAATGTCGTTTTTGACCACTTTTGAATTGTTATTCATCTCGTAATGTTGAAACATGTTTAAAAATAAGCAAATTGCACGGTTAAGTAAATACGTTTATAACTAAAAGTTAGGTTTAATTATAAAGAAAAAAAATAAAGAGAAATACAACATATACGAAAGAATGAGAAAAATAAAAGAAATAATAAGAAAAAGAGAAACAAAAGTGGATTAAAGTGTAGGAGGTGTAAGTAACTTTATTACATTTTTATGGGCTGTAGTGTAAATTAGTTAAAACATAAGTTGATTAAATAACATGTGGTCTAAGTGTAAATTGATTAAAGAAAAAGATAAAAGAGATACCACTAGTAAGGCTTAATAACTACAAAAATTTTAATTAATCAATGTACAAGAAGTCTATTCAAAGTTTTGTTAGCAAACCATAATCCCTTAGATTCTTTTGTTTCGAGGAATTCAGATAAGATTTCCCTGCATAATAAGATGCCAAAATAACAGTCATGTTTGATATTTATACAAATGAGGATAATGAACAAGCTACATATACGTATGAGAGTTTTGTATTCGCAAATGAATTCTCTCTCTTAACGTGTCTCATAACTTTTTTTGTTTGATTGCTAGCTAGGTTTATTTATTTATTTATTAGAGTAGTGTGTTGTTTATATATATTATTATATGTACTCTCTACAAGGTTTTGAGAAAAAAAGAACTTGTATTGATGGAATATAATTAAGAAATTATAAACACCATTCACATTCATAGAATATTTAGAAAACTAGAACTACCAATTATACTTATTGAATATAAAAAACTTTTACTCGATGAGTGATACCACGTATCTACCTTTTACTAGAAACTAAGTTTTTGATCCTGCTGATTGCAAAGACTTCTCGTGTTATTTCACCTTAAACTTGTGGCTGCTTTGTAGGTTTAATAGTCACTAAAATATGACATAGCATTAACTAAATTCTTTAAATAAATATGAAGTCACCCATTTATTTCTACTTGAGCTAAGATTAGCTACCAACAACATGAGCTCTTCAACCTTTTGAAATCAAGCTTTTTCCTCAAATGTGATTTGACGTCATGTGTATGTGATCTTTAGCTTCAAAATATCTACCATTTAAATCCAAAGATCATTTATTTGTAGAATAAGATAATTTTTCATGAATCATTATTTTCAACATATTTTTTTTGAACGGCCAACAAATAATAAAAAAAGGTTTTAGTTGGACACTTCTCACAATTCTAGAGCTTCTAATTCTAATTTTTCCGCTAATCTCTCCTATTAAATAATTACATTAATTACAAATGATATTATTTAATTTTTTTTCAGATTAAATATAGTTTTTTAATAATTTAAGAAGTAGTTCTTTTTATAAATGTAGTTTCTAAGAAAACATTTGTTAAGATAAAATTTTTTTCTAAAAAATCAAAATTCTTAAAAATATGAAATATTTAAAAATATGTAATATTTAAAAATTAGAGTTTTTTTTAAATAATAAAATTTTTATAAAACAAAATAATTAAAATTCAGAGTTATAATGAGGTGTTTTTTAAATGACATTTTTTTCAAATGGTTTGTTTTTGAACAAAATGTTTGAAATTTTTTTCTAAAAATATTAAAAAAATTATTTTATTACTTATAATTATTAATCATAAGTAATTTCAATCGTAACTTATATCAAATTATCATTTTATAATTAATACATTTTCGTTATTAATTATTTAATATTTATTTATTCAAACCGTGTAATACACGGAATACAAATCTAGTAACATTAATAAAAACATCTCGTTCTTAATTTATTAAAAACATATTTTAAATCTAAAATAGTGTTAATAATATTATTAGTAATTAAGATAATTTATTTAATATGATAGAGATGTATGAAAATCTTGGTGAGTAGGATTATGGTACTGTCACGTGTCCTACCAAGTTATTATTTATTAAAGTAAGAGAAGATGAGAGACCTGTGAGTTATCGTAGTACTAAATACTATTGATCATGTGACTCTAATTAATCACTATTTAATATCCTTAACAAGATTGATGACTTATAATATTAGGATTCAGGATACAATTAACTAAAATTATATACGACTCTCCTAAAGAATAACAATCATGAAGCCATCTATGATCAAATTTAAAAATATGCTCTTAATAGGATCTTGATGAAGAACTCACGAAAACCAGACAAAAAAATACAATAATTAAATCTTATCTTGATCTTTAAGCAACTGAATGGACGTCTTCACTTCAAATATCCACAGCTATGGTGGTGCTAGCCTTTTTTATCATGTATATAAAGAAGCTGTGACGGTCACATTGATGTGGTTGTATAAATATATAAGTTGTGGCAACTCAGTGTTTGAGTATCTGAACGTAGATAAAAACACGTTGCAACATTATATTATGTTTTAAGAAAACGTAAAATTGTTGTAATAACGAATGTTAGGGGACAAAGAAGCAACTTAAAAATATTATATTTGACTCGACTCGATAGTAAATTTATAATAAAAATTTAATGTAATAATGTATTATGTTTGAAGCACCTTGAAATTAAGAATTTTCTAAATTTGATTTTGTTAAACTATAAAAGAATCAAAATGCTTATAACCTCAATAAAAAATTAAAAGCAGACTAAAAAAATACTTATATGATTGGTTTCATTATATATATGTTTTCACGAATATATGTGATTGTTTTTGTCAAATATATGAATTTTTTTGTATAAAAACTATTGACAATTCGATTCTAGCATTGTTTGACACTATTACGCGAATCTGACATTATTCACTGTCTGTGGCACTACTATCTGTATCTAATTATCCTTTTCGAAATCTCGTAAAAGGTCTGACACTATTACCCGTATCTGACAGTATTAGTCGTATTTGACACTATTATCCGAACTTGATTGTTCTTAGCCAAATATTAGAAAAGGTTACCCGCATGTGAAATTTACCGCACCTAAATATCCGTAGTAGAAGTCCTAACCTCACCCGGATCTGACTAGACTTGTGATATTTTTACCACTTGACCCTTAGGTGGACCAATAGTTGACTTTTGGTCTAAAGTTAGACTCTAACTATGGTATAGTCTCTTACATGCTTACTATATAGTAGTTTATATTTAATGTATACTAGGTTTTTTCATTTGCGCGCGTTGCGCGCATGATTAACGACTCAAAACAATCTGAAACTCTAGGCTCGGACTCAGAACTGGTGCTTGGTTACGGCTGCTAACCATAATCGGCAGCTTCGCCTAAGCAACCAACAACACTCTTATATCCCATCACCGCCCAGGACATGCCTAAATAGGCTACACATGATCGTAACAAAACAGTTTTAATAGGTTCTCAAACATCTTCATTATCAACAATTTAAAGTTAAAGTTAAAGTCAAACACATTCATAACAAAATCCCAATAAACAGAGGGACCAAAAAACCCACACATTACCATATTTATTATAAGATTAGTCAAATGAAGAGTGGTTCCCCACTTTTACCAGAGCTACGTATATGTGTCATATGATATAAAATGCATGATATACTAAATGAAATGATGAAAAGTAGGGTTGACATAACAAATCAGACACGACATGATAAGACACGAACACAATAAGACACGAACACGATAAGTGCTAACACGAACACGACACCATAAGTCATAGTGTCATTTTTTTCCAGACACGAACACGAACCTGTTTAGAAACAGGTTACACGATAAGACCTGTTAAGAGACATGATAAAAATCACACGTTAATTTAATGAAATAAAAATTGATTGAAGTCCATCAAAATCCTGAATATAGCATAAACTTTAGCATGATAATCATTGACATATTTGAAACAAAAGTCAATAAAAACGTCTATTTTAACCGATAACATAGTTTAAAGAGGTAATAGACATATTACGAAGAGGGCTCGGGTGGAGGCTAGAGACTCGGTTGGTGATACTGTGATAGTCGTATTCGATTGAAGCGATTGGACAAGGGATAATGTTTTTTAATTGAGCATGAAATAATGACACATATCATAAATAAATATATTAATTATTTTAAAAAGCTAAAAATATAAACAAGTCTTAACATGTGCGTTAACAGGTTACATGTGTTTGATCTGTTAAGACACGATTTTTATCATGTCTTTAACATGTCGACCTGTTAATGACAAGAAACTTGTTAATCTCAAACACAAAACATGTTAACTTCGTTTCGTGTCGTGTCGTGTTACAGGTCCGTGTCAGAAATTGTCAGCCCTAATGAAAAGTAATATACAATATGAAATGGAACATTAATGATAGTTAAATCTAAGCGAAAGATGAATATGAGCATACTAACGAAAATAAGCCATTAAGCATTGTGGTTTAGATAAATGTAATGAACCCCTTAAACACATGTCGGTTATTCGAAAATAGGCCTTTCGTTGGGGATCAACTGTCATAGCTTTAGTTAACAAGGACTGACCAATAACAACGTCAAACATTTATTATCAGCCAAAATTTTGAACTTTATCTTTGTGAATATCACACCCTCAAATTCCACGTGCAGGGTTCTATTTCTAGACGCATGGACAAACTAGAATCTCAAACATTTTTCATATCAGAAGACACTACATAAATTTTAAAATTAAACATTTTGTTTTTATTTAGAGTAAAATAAAATTTTTAGAGTAATCAATGTGAAATCATATAGGGAAAGTAATCATAAATACTAAATACACAAAACATATGCCCGATAAATGTATTTAATGTAAATGAAAATTGTTTGAAATGTTTAACATCCAAGAAACATCAGCAGTGCAACCCTAACCTTAAACGTGACGACGATCTAAGAAAACATACTAAAGTGTGTCAACACAAGGTTAGTGAGTTCATATGTTTAAATAGTAGATAATATATCGAAATATTTTGCAAGATAAAAGTAAACAAAGGTATATCAATGTAAGGCTACGTTCCCGGAAAACCTCACAGTTGGTTAATCATAGCATAAAAATCATTTTTAATAATCAAAACATTGCAGCGGAATTAAAAAGACATTCATTAAAAACTTGGAAATCATACTGTACTCATACATTTGTCTTAAATAGAATAAAAACATAGTGCATTGTTTGAAAATACAATAACGATCTCATAAACAGGAATGCCATCCATTGCTCTCCAAGTAGCTCCATGGTGCCATCCCCAGCATTAGCGTTTACCTGCCAACTATTATGCATAAAAGTCAGCTTCGCTGAGTGAGTTCTAGTTTTAAATAATATAAGAAAATATAAACTTTATCATTCATATAATGACCATGCATACATCATAGTACATAACATTACTTGCATCATAATAAGCATGTTCATTATCTTTCATTCTTTCATTATTTTTCACTTTCATCATAAACGAGATTGCACAAAGCAAGAGCTCCATGTTGATCGACAACAAATGCCAATCCCTGTCGGTACACATTTTTCATGGTAGCTAACCCCGGACAGTTGATCAACACTGCAAGGCACATAGCCTGCTCATGAATACGGATCAATCATCATACATCAGACTCACCTAAGTGAAGTCTATCATAGTGCTTGCAAGACTTTACATCATCAAACGGGCCCGGGGGTAACATTCATTAAGTTTCACTTTTCATTAATATTATCTTCCACTTTAATATATATAATACTTAACTTATTAAGTACATAACATGCCAAGTACTAGACATCATAAAACATAACTGACCCGCCGCGGGACAGTGGGGGTTCGGGGGCGGTAGCCCCTAGTGGGGTCCAAGGGCCAACGCCCCGGGCTGGGGCCGGGCTGCCAGGTCAGCGCGAAAAATTTTTATATTTAAACATTTATATAACACATTTACTTATAGAAAAATCGATCTTCCTGTTAAAACCTCTTAAAATCTTGGTCATTTAAAAATGTATATTTAGTATGCATAGTAGCCCTAAAACATGGAAAACTTTATAAATAGGGGATCTAGAACTCACCTGGATACCGAGACCAACTTCAAAACTAAGCTTACAAGGCTAGGATCACTCTACACAGCCTGCAGATAATCTGACACTTAAAAGGGTTAATTTCTACCTAAATTCGCTGCTAATTTCGCTGCAAGATCAGCAATTTCGCAGTTAGATTCGCTAACAGTTTCGCTGCCACCTTCGCTGGCAGTTTCGCTGGCAGTATCGCTGCCAGTTTCGCCCAACTTCTGTTGAATAATCATGTCTGCGAAACTACCTGCGAAACTATAGTTTCGCAGGAAGTCCTCATAGTTTCGCTGATTGAATATGCAAATTCGCTGGATGCATATACAGTTTCGCAGATCGCATAAAAATTACGAACCAGCCTGTTTTTAACCCAAAATCATAACTTTTTACGTCCAATCTCTTAGTTTATCATCCATGAGGCTAAATCTAAGCTTTATACATGTTTTCATACGTAAAAATGTGACCTTTATCTGATTCTTTGCAACTTTTCAAAACCCAAAACCTTAGAATCCGGGTTTGATCTACAGAAGGGTTTAGAGGTCGATTCTTACCTGGATTTGTTGCTTCTTTCTTAGGTCTTGATGCTCCAACACCCAGATCTTCAATCTCTTAACCTTTGAAGCTTCAAATCTTGAGTTTTCTTCATTTTCTCTCTTTACAAATTTTGGTGGCTAGGGTTGCAATGAGGAAGATGAAGGCTGGTTTGGATGCTTAAGGGCTGATTATGGGCCTTTAATCCTATAGACCACTACTCAATAAGCCTAATTTAGCCCATGACCATTTCTTTATCTTATTAAAATACCCAATAATTAGCCCATTATCCTTAATGACTCGTTTTGACTTTTCGGGGTGTTACAAGTCTCCTACACTTATTTAGATTTCATCCTTGAAACCTGTCAGTCATCAAACAATTGAGGGTAAAATTTCCTTATCTCCTCCTCGGTCTCCCACATAGATTTTGATCCTTTTCTGTGTCTCCACTATACTCGTACTAGTGGAACCACCTTATTACGTAAGTGCTTCTCTTTCTAATCAAGGATGGCCACCGGCTGCTCTACACAGTCGCTCATCGACTTCAATGTCTTCAAGTGGTACGACTGCATCATTGTCTGCTAGACACTTCCTAAGATGAGATACATGGAACGTAGGGTGAATTCCACTCAACTCATCGGGTAGTTCTAATCTGTAGGCCACTTCTCCAACCCTTGCGATAATACGGAATGGTCCTATGAATCTTGGGCTTAACTTTCCCCTTTTTCGAAACCTGATGATCCCTTTCCAGGGCGATACCTTGAGCATAAACTTGTCACCAACCTCAAAATCTATCGGCCTACGCCTCTTATCAGCATAAGACTTCTGGCGGTCCTTTGTAGCTATCATGAACGCCTTAATCTTATCTAACTTCTCAGTTGTGACCTTAATCACTTCAAGCCTCCTCAATTCCTTCTGCCCGATGTCACCCCAACACACGGGCGTTCTGTACTTCCTACCGTACAACATTCGTAAGGTGGCATACCAATGCTGGCATGGTAACTATTATTATATGAGAATTCCGCCAACGGTAAGTGCTCATCCCAGCTTCCTCCAATGTCGATTACACAGGCTCGTAGCATGTCTTCTAAAGTTTGGATCGTCCTTTCCGACTGACCATCCGTCTGGGGTGGTAAGCCGTACTAATATGCAGTGTAGTCTCCATTGAGTCGTGAAACCTTTTCCAGAACTTGGACGTAAACCGCGTGTCCCTATCCGAAACGATAGACACTGGCACGCCGTGACGAGCCAAGATCTCCTTGATAAATAGCTCTGCCAACCTCTCAGAGTAATACGTCTCACGAATTGGTAGGAAATGGGCGCTCTTTGTTAGACGATCAACAATCACCCAGATTGTGTCGCTTCCCCTCGTCGTGCGAGGTAGTTTCGTGATAAAGTCCATTGTGATGTGTTCCCATTTCCATTCAGGGATATCCAAAGGCTGGATCTTCCCATATGGCTTTTGGTGCTCTGCCTTCACTTGCAGGCAAGTCAGGCACTTGCTCACGTACTTAGCCACGTCTCGCTTCATTCCCAGCCACCAGTAATCTTTCTTCAGATCCTGATACATTTTCGTGGCAGCGGGGTATATGGAATATCGAGTTTTGTGAGCCTCATCCATGATTTTCTCCCTCAGATTCCCATAGAGAGGGATCCACATTCCCCCAGATCGGGTTCTAACACCCAGGGTGTTTTCCCCCAAATCTGAAACTTGTCCTTTCATCCTTTCAGAGTTGACTCTGTCCTCTCTTAATGCCTCATCCTGAAATTCCCTCACTTGTTTCATAACATCAGGCGTCATGATTATCTGGAAAGCCCTCACCCGAATTGGTTCAGGTTGTCCCTTCCGGCTAAGGGCGTCAGCAACCACATTGGCTTTGCCTGGATGGTAATGAATTTCGCAGTCATAATCCTTGATCAGTTCCAACCACCTCCTCTGCCTCATATTGAGTTCCTTTTGTTCGAAGAAATACTTCAGACTTTTATGATCATTGAAGATGGTGCACTTCACCCCATACAGGTAGTGCCTCCAAATCTTCAATGCAAACACCACCGCAGCCAACTCTAAATCATGGGTAGGATAATTAGCCTCATGGACCTTTAATTGTCTAGAAGCATAGGCTATCACCTTCCCTCGTTGCATCAACACGCAACCCAACCCTGCATACGAGGCATCCGAGTAGACTACCAGATCCTCGTTCCCTTCAGGTAACGTCAAAACAGGGGCTTGAGTTAACCTCATCTTTAGTTCTAGGAAGGCGTTCTCCTGATCAGTACCCCATTCATACTTCACGTCCTTCCGGGTCAGCTTAGTCAAAGGAGAAGCTATCTTGGAGAAATCCTGGATAAACATCCTATAGTAGCCTACCATGCCTAAGAAACTGCGAATCTTGGATGGCGTCTTTGGAGGTTCCCATTGTGCAGGATCGGGTTTTGTCACTTAACACTTGTATTTCTCTCAAACTCACTTATAATAGTCACTCAAACAAGATGAAGCAATGTCTTTGACAAGAGTTGATAATAATATAATAAGTAATCAAAGCAACAAGCAGAAGTATTTTCAAGGTACTTGTATATATTACTTCTCAACTCAAGATTACAAGACACTTACAAGCATAGAACATGAGTTACAATGAGAAACTATATATACTAGATCCTACAGCCGGTTATACTTGATACCAGCTGGAAACCTAAGACTAAAGCATATACTACAATGCTATAGTTAAGGTATCTTAGATAAAGTATTATCTAAGATATGGTAGTCATGACATGTCCATGACTTACCTTTTGTCACCAACTAAAGATGGCAACTGTACTTAACATAAAAAGGTAAACAGTAGATTAAAGTATGGTCAACTACATGGCTTTTGAGAAAACGCCATGCAGTATCTCAGAGATTTGCAGCGGACTGTCAGACAGACCATACTTATGTCTACTGGATAATAGAAGTGTCTTCCGAAGGTTAACTGGCTTCGGAAGAACAAGTTCTTCCGAAGCCACTTATACTTCGGAAGATGCTTCTATGCTTCCGAGGCTTTAAGGACTTCTTTATTCTTCGGAAGTTGACTTCAGATCTTTGTCTTCAAGTCTTGAACCTTCGGAAGTAGCTTCTTTACCTTCGGAAGTTAGAGTTCTCCTTCGGAAGTGTATTTTACACTTAGACTTCGGAAGAGCTCTTTCTTCCTTCGGAAGTCCCACACTTGGCTTCGGAAGTCCTTTGTATGTAGTACTCAAAATCTTCTAAGTGATATGGTTTTGGTTGCAACAGCCTCTTATGATCCAACAAACTCCCCCTAGGCTGATGCTACCAAAACTTCACTTATCTCTACTTCTCAAAGTTTTCAGCACCAGGGACAAAAGATATTTGTCTGTCTCTCTGTTCTTCCCGGAAGTAGTGCTGAGAAGCTTGTACAAGTCACTCGTGGATAGGAGATCCAGTCTATCACTTTGAATGACATGCACCCTTTGTTGTGACCCCCTGAAGAGAGTTAGTTGACGGGAGTTGTAGTCATACTCCCATCTAACTATGGACTCAAGTTCAGGACCTTCAACCATTTGAAGAAAGGCTTTGCCTTTGGTTGCTGATCCTTTCCTTTCCTCCTCCTCTCTCAGTTTTGACTCCTCTTCGACCTTGCTTCTTGCAGTGAGCTCGGCCATGTGAAGGCTGCCTAGATGATTTCTGATGTGAGCAGCTACTTCGGAGTTTGAGGGGTTGGAGAATGGTTTCTCTGCTAACTCAGCAATATCAAATCTGCTTAAGTGTAGCAGAGATGAGGCATTCAGCCTGTTAATCTCACCATTCTCTCTCTCAACAACAAAGTTGTGAGAAGAGTCTTCGAACCTCCACTGGACTATCTTCTTTCTGGGTACAAGAGATTGTCTTGGTACCCTATCTCCTTTCTTTGTGTCCAGCAGAGTCACCAGCCTTCTCCTCAGCTTCTTTTCTTCCTCATTCAATGTATCTGAATTGAGGCCAAAGAGTCTTGCGGCTTGGTCCAAAGTTCCTCTTGGCAGATCAAGAAACTCATCTCTTGTGAGGGAACTTGAGGATCCATCAACATAAGTCAGGTTGACTGTATCCTCCTCACATGAGATGTCGCTCAGAGTAGTGCAGTTGATGAGCTTGGTTTTGATCTCCTTGAATTCCTCCATTGAGAGATGTTTGGAAGGCTGAGGGGATGGTTTGATTGGTTGTTGGGTAGGTTTTGGAGGTTGGGTTCTGGGTAAGGTTTTAGGTTGGATGATGGGTAGTTTAGGTGGTTGAGGTGAGGGAGTTGGTAGATGTGAGGGTGTAGGTTCAGGGGTGAAAGGTTCAGGTTCAGTTTTGATTGGGAAGGGAAAGGGTATTGGTTCAGGTTGATGTTGGGTTTGGATATTTGGCTGAGGGGTGGCTTTGAAGGTCATCCCCTGTCCCCTTCTATACATCTCCTTTCTTCTCCCTGCACGAATGTCAGCCTTGATGTCACTGACATGTCGTTGGAGAGTCTTCTCAGACATTGGACCCACTTGCCTGCCAGAGAAGCCGTGAGCTTTAAGATAGTTCTTCATCCAAGCTTTGTCACCTATCTTCTTGGCGGCAGACAGTCCAGCCTCTTCTTCCTTCTTCTTCTTCTCTACCAGCTTCTCCCTTGCAGCTCTCTTTCTCTCCTTCTCCATTTGATCTTGCTCTTTGTTAAAGAGCCACAAGATCGTGTCACTGTTGTGTGGAGACAACTCCTCTTGAGAGAATCCTCTGGAGAGTAGGAAAGTGATCCTTTCTCTCCTGAGCTGCAGATCAGCTTCTCTTTCTTTTCTCAGCCTTTCTTCTTCCAAGGCCAACCTTGCAGCTTCTTCTTTTTGCTGTTTTTGCAGCAAGGTTGCCTTTTCAAGCTCTATCAGCTCCTCTAATGGTAGCAGGAGTACATCTTCCGAGGCAGCCCCTAGACTGACAAGTCTATCAATTACCTCCACCCTTCTTCTATTGTTGATTGCCTCTTGGTTGGCTGCAGCTGCTTTTGAACTTGCAGCTAACAGTTTCCCAGTTGGCAGTCTTCCTTTCCTTTTAAGTTTCTCCAGCCTTTCTTCTTCCTGAAGCTCTTCCGAAGTCATCTTCCTTTTGCCTTTAATGTCTTCGGAAGTGCTAGACTTTGGTGGTTCTTGGGTAGAAGATTCAGGTTGGATGGTGGAGGTAGGAGCTGAGGTCAATGCAGATGTAATGGCTAGTGGTTGGCTGAGAAAGTCCTCCCTATTAACCTCAGATGCAAGTTCCAGAATTGCATCTGTGACTATTAGATCATCGGAAAGAGAGAACAGTCCTTCCGCAGCAGCAATTTCAGCTTCGGAAGTTTGAGTAGGTTCTTCCGAGGCTTCGAATTGTGCTTCGGAAGCCTGTGAAAACACACCTTCTGTCCCAACTATTTCAGTTGCTGGGCCATCAGTCCTAGTTTCCCCTTCGAAATCAATCTCAGGTTCCACTTGGGCCTTAGGTTGACCAACTTCCTCAACAGTGGTAGGAGGTCCATTCAACCTCTGAAGCTCTTGAGCTCCAAAGTATATCACAGACATATCCGGACTAGGTTGATCAATGAGGGACTCTAAAAGGAACTTGTTGAAGATCCTATTTAGATCCTGAAGCATCCTTTGATCCACTTGAATCACAACTGGAGGAGGCTCAGGGAAGATGGCAGCTTGTTGTCTTGAGCTCAAAGAAGTGAGAGCTTGACTGATGGAATCCTGTCTTTGACTTTGTTCCTCAACATTCTCCCCCTTTTTGGTAGCATCATCTTGAGAGGTAGATGAGCTAGAGGAAGAGGTCAAGGAGACTTGAACTGGTACATGCCTAACAGATCTCTCAATCTGTTTCTCAGCTAGTTTGACCTTGAGACTTTCAATCTCAAGTTGCTGAGTGGCAGACCTATCCTCTAAAGTCTTAACCTTTGATTCAAGGTTTGAGACTTTAGAAAGTAGGTCTCTTATTGTGAGTTGCATTCTTCCCTCATCTTCTTTGGAAGAATCACGGGGAGATGAGGTAACATACCTAGTATGTTCATCCTCACCACCAGATGTGGTTTCTTGGCACCCTGGTTTCCCTTGCACAATGATGTCTCTTTCAGAGGCATCATAGGGCATGGTTGCCGTAGATTCAGTCTGACTATTGTTACCACTGTCCTGAGGATCCAATGAGGCTCCTTCAGTAGTGGCAGCTGAATCTACATGAGTCCCCTCCACATCAGTGGGACTCACCTCAGTAGGGCTTTGCTGGTGTGGGCTAGAGACAAGAGGTTTCTCTAGGCTCTGTTGATCCTTAATGGGGTGTTGTGGATCAACTTCATTGCCTTGGAGAGACATAGTCTCTTCACCAGCTCCGGTCAATAGGTCAGTAAAAGAGAAGGAATGAAGACCTAAGGACCCGGGACTTTGATCAATGTCAAAAGGCATTGAGCTGTCCCTTGGTGGCTGCTCAGGGGAGTATAGAGACTCACCCTGAGGGCTATCAGCTGGGGTTATGGGCTCATGGGTCTGAGACTGAGGAGACTCAAGACCCATATTGAGGTCAATAGTGAAGGATTGGGGGACCTCTGGCTGAGTGGGAGCCCCTTGTTCCACTCTAGCCTTTTTGGTTTGAAGAGGAGGGGCTTGTTCAATCAGAGTAGATTGAACAAGGGTTCGTTTGGTACGTCTCTGATAGGTGACTTTTATTGGAGGAGAAGGTAGATTTGGAATGGTGAGGGTAGTTGCTGGTGTGGGTTCATCACCTGTGGGGATAACAGGGATGTCACCAGGAGCCATTGGCTCAATCATACCTGGAAGTAGTGCGGTATCCCTTCCAGTGTAGTTGGTAGACACTCTCTTCAAAACTTTGAAGATGGTCGGCCTCATTTGAGGAGCAGACAGAGCAGCTGCACAGACAAGCTTACTCTGATCTAGCTCGCAGTTGATTATGTGCTGTAGAAATCTGGGATACATAAAGAATGTGTCCCTTTGCAGATTTCCCATGAGGTTAGTCAGCACAAACCTGGAGTAGTTGAAGCGCAGGCCTTGTACCAACCCATGAACTAGGCACCCGAGTTCATAGGGAATTTGATCCCATCCCCCGGATTTGTTAGATAAGCAGTGAAGAACCACATGTAGCAGGAACTTCCACTTGTAGGAGAAGTTGAATTTGTAGACTGTAGACCTGCTTACATCTCCACCGTATCCCATTTGGAGATAAGAGTTATCTAACTCAGACTTGGGGAATTCCGTCGGTGCGCCTTCATCATGGAGCTCAAGATGCTCCCTGATGATTTGTTCAGTAATGACCAACTCTTGGCCACAAACACTTGACCTGATAGCACGAACCCCATTTAGGGTTTCAACCCGACTATTTGCCCAGAATTCGGACATTTGGTTGGTGTAAATGGTAGGGTTTACAGTCAGTGCTGTGTAGTATGAAGATTGGGCTAAGAAAGAGATAATATCAGAGAAGTCAGCATCCCTTGAAGAGTCAAGGAGTGCGACTTGGTTGTGCTGAGGGTTTAGAGCCATTGAGAAAGATAGCAGAGGAAAGTTCTTGAGAGAGGTAAATTGGAGAAGAAGAAAGCTTTTAGGGCAGTGAATTTGGTAAAAAGAGTGTAAGTGATTAACCGGAAGTATTTAAATGGGTGAAATGGCGGTTTAAAGGGTGGTTTGGATAAGATGATGTGAGGGTTCAGAGGATGATGTGACAGGGGCGGTAAGGTTAAGCCATTTAAATAATCCGACATCATTAACAAAATCTTTACTTTTTACAGAGTGGGGCCCAAAAGATTTCCGTTACACAGTAAAATCCTTCTTCCGAGTATAAGGTATTTCCGAAGGTAAAGTTCTTCCGAAGGCAAATGTACTTCCGAAGGTAAATAAATTGCTTCCGAAGATACATGTTGCTTTCAAGTGGAGAGTATTAAGTGCTTCGGAAGTAGATCTGAGATTACCTCAATCGCTTCTTCCGAGACTTAGTACACTTCCGAGAAGAAAATTATCCTATGAGAAATTTGCTTCGGAAGTTATACTAGATATCTTCCGAAGGCAAGTTTCTCTTCGGAAGAACTTATACTTAGTTAAATAAGAAAGGATCTTTTGTAACAGGGCTTAGATTGTATTGACATAAGACTTTACATATTGAAAAGGTTTTCAATTGAGATTAACTAGTCAATGTTTATCATCCCAATAGCTGTAATAAGATACTTAAATCTTTGTTCATCAAATGCTTTGGTGAACAAATCAGCATATTGTTCATTTGAATCAACTTTGATTAGTTTGATAAGATTTTTCTCATGAATATCTCTAATGAAATGATACCTGATGTCAATGTGCTTTGTCTTTGAGTGCTTTACTGGATTTTCAGTGATGGATATAGCACTGTTGTTGTCAATGTGGATAGGAGTGCTCATGAAGTTGAATCCATAGTCAATCATCTGGTTTTGAATCCACAGCAGCTGAGCACAGCAACTTGCAGCAGCAATGTATTCAGCTTCAGCAGTTGATGTAGAGACACAGGATTGCTTTTTGCATTGCCATGAGATGATCCTTCCACCAAGAAATTGACATCCACCTGATGTTGATTTCTTGTTGATGTTGCAGCCACCATAATCACTGTCAGAGTAGCCATAGAGATTAAAATCACTATTTCTTGGATACCAGAGACCTAACTTAGGTGCTCCTTTGAGGTATCTGAGGATTCTCTTGACAGCAATTAGGTGAGACACCTTTGGAGCAGCCTGATATCTTGCACAAATGCAGGTTGCAAACATGATATCAGGTCTACTTGCTGTAAGATACATCAGAGAACCAATGATTGCTCTATACTGATGTTGATCAGTATCCTCCCCCTCAGAGTCAGGGCATAAATCATGGTTTCTGGGTATGGGTGTCTTTGCTGCTTTACAATCCTTCATATCAAATCTCTCTAAGATATCATTGACATACTTAGATTGATTGATGAAAAACCCTTCCTTCAGTTGCTTTACCTGAATTCCAAGGAAAAAGTCCATTTTTCCCATAGAACTCATTTCGAACTTCTTCTTCATAATGCTCTCAAAGTCTTTGCACATTTGGTCATTTGAAGAACCAAATATGATGTCATCGACATAGACTTGAACTAGCAAAATGTCTTTCCCAGACTTTCTGATAAAGAGAGTCTTGTCAATGGTTCCTCTAGTATAGCCATTCTTCAGAAGAAATTGAGACAATGTCTCATACCACAGCCTAGGTGCTTGGTGCAGCCCATATAGAGCTTTATCCAATTTGCACACATAGTTTGGATGCTGTGGGTCTTCAAATCCTGGAGGCTGGCATACATAGACTTCCCTATCTATATCCCCATATAGAAAGGCACACTTGACATCAAGCTGGTAGACAGTGAAATTCTTGGATGCAGCATAAGCAAGGAAGATCCTAACTGCCTCAAGTCTTGCAACAGGTGCAAAGACATCAGTATAATCAATTCCTTCCTCTTGAGTGTATCCTTGAACCACCAGTCTTGCCTTGTTCTTGATAATCAAGCCTCTGTCATCTCTTTTGTTTCTGAAAACCCACTTGGTGCCTATAGGTACTTGACCAGATGGTAGCGGACATAGGTTCCAAACCTTCTGTCTTTTGAATTGAAGCAGCTCCTCTTGCATTGATTCAACCCAGCTACTATCCTTTAAGGCATCTTCCACCTTCTTGGGTTCCATTTGGGATAAGAAGCATGAGTACAGGCAGACATTCCCATTGTGAGTTTGTCCCCTTGTTCTCACACCCTCAGAGACTTCCCCTATGATGTTTTCAGCTGGATGAGTATTGTGAATTCTAAGTCTTGGAATTACCTCCAGCTGCAAAGATAGGTCCAAGTTGGACATATTTTGCTCTGGAGCTTGAATACTTGGTCCAGCTGTTGTTTCAATCTCATTCAATGAGGACTGATTGAATGAAAGAGAAACATCATCATTTCTTTGCTGTGAAGCATCATTAACAGTTGCCTGTTCCTTCAAAATGCTGCTTCCATCAGCTTGGTGTTGTGTAGGATCACCTGAGGAGACTTGAAGATCATCAGGTGAGTCCCTTGTTGAAGTTCCACTATTTCTTGAAATGGTTATACTGTCAGATCTTTCAATAGTAGGAACTTGATTTGTTGTTCTTGGAGAACTTGGAGCAGGTCTGGGAAGCTCAAATAGTTGATCTTCATCAGAATTGCCTTGAGCACCTGTTCCAGCTGAAACATTCTCACAAGATGGTTTAGAATAGTTTGGAAACAATTCTAAATCAAAAATATGATCAGGTCCATTCCCCCTAACACAAGGAGTGTGCTCATTAACTACAATGTTGGAGGATTCCTCAAATTGTTGGTTTTTAATGTTATAAACCCTGTAAGCTTTAGAATGGGAGGAATATCCAACAAAGATGGCATCATCTGACTTTTCAGCAAATTTTGCTAAATTGTCTTTTGTGTTAAGTATGGTACACCTGCTGCCAAAGGACCTTAGAAAGCCAATGAACGGTGGCCTCTTGTTCCATAGCTCATAAGGGGTCTTTCCATGTGGCTTTACTACAAGAACTCTGTTCTGCACATAGCATGCAGTGCTGACTGCCTCTGCCCAGAATGTTAGAGGCAGCTTTGAATCAGCTAACATAGTCCGAGCAGCCTCAATAAGTGTCCTATTTCTCCTCTCAGCAACACCATTTTGTTGAGGAGTTCTAGGAGCACTGTATTGTCTGGCAATCCCTTTTGAGTTACAGAATGAGTCAAGAACAAAGTTCTTAAACTCAGTCCCTTGATCACTTCTAATTATTTTAACCTTGTGATCAACTTGATTTTCTATTTTAAGAATAAAAGATTTTAAAGTTTCAGCAGTTTCATCTTTAGTTCTTAAAAAGAATACCCATGTAAATCTAGTAAAATCATCAACTATCACAAGGCAATATGATTTCCTTCCAATGCTCATTATACTTGTGGGACCAAATAGATCCATGTGCAATAAGTGTAATGGAGTAGTGATAGAGTTAACAACTTTGGATTTATGAGAAGACCTGTGTTGTTTCCCTTTCAGGCAAGCAACACAGTTATCTTTGCAGAAAAATTCCTTTTTAGGCAAACCATGTACCAAGTTATTTTTAGCCAATTTATTCATTGTCTTAAAATTGACATGACACATTCGTTTATGCCACAGTGTTGACTCATCACTATCAGCTTTGGAAAGAAAGCATGATACTTCTCCCATTGGGGAAGCATTGTTCATATCAAGCTTGTACATATCCCCTCTCCTGGGAGATCTAAGAAGCACCAATTCCTGAGGAATTGTCATCCCAGGTTTGAGGATGATGCACTCATGTTCTGTGAAAAGCATTTGATGCTTTTGATCACAAAACTGAGAAACACTTAACAGGTTGTGTTCAAGCTGTTTGACAAAGTTAACTTTGTCAACTTTTAATTTTCCGTTGGATATACTTCCTCTGCCAGAAATATATCCTCCGGCCTCACCTCCAAACTGGACAGGACCTCCATCATAATGTTGAAATTGTTGAAGGAGAGATCTGTTCCCTGTCATGTGCCTGGAGCATCCACTATCTACTATCCAAATGTTGTTATTCTTGTCATATGGATGTCCCTGCACATAAGGTGAGATAATTAGTTTTGATTGGAAACCCAAGCCTTTTTGGTCTTGGGTTCTTCCAATGAAAGTGACATGATTGAACCAAAATTTATGCATGGGGGTTCAATGGATGTCTTTGAAGAAGAGGTTTGGGCTACAGCATCTTCCTTGATCTTCCATTCCATCCCTTGGTTGATCATAGAAGATGAGCTTGATGAAGCTTTTGTAGCTTGGCATTCTTCCGAAGCTTCTTTCTTTTCGGAAGAGACTTCACCACCTTTTCTTCCGAAGCAGTCTTCTTCTGGGATGGTTTCAAGGGGACTCTTTTGTGAGTCTTTGCAGCTTTCACTTCCGAAGCCTTTTTCCTCTCGGAAGAAGAGTTTTCTTCCGAGACAAGCCTTGCTTCGGAAACAAGCTTTCCCTTTTTCAACACTTGAACCATCTGATATGGTCCAAATGTGAAACCTTCCCTGACTCCTTCTCTTTTAACATTATTTGCATAATGTGTGCTAGCAGGATTGTAGTAACAATCTTTAGCCATGTGGTTTTGCAGACCACACATTATGCATGCAATGTTAATTTTCTGGGAATTGGAGGGTTGCTGTTTCTTGTTCTTTTTCTCCTCATCAGCAACCTTTCCCTTTAACTTCTGATCCTTTGGTAGGACAGGAGTACTGGTATTATACTCCTTTCCTGAATCAGAAGGTCCAACCACCTGGAATCCTGCTGATATGAATACACCCTTTTGCTTTGGGTCTATCTTCAGCTTGGATTCAGCCACCTTCTTGGCAGTTTTTCTGGCTGCTTTAGCCCTGCTTCTTCTGGCTTTGGTGGTCAGGGATTGATCATCATTGGTCTGGGAGGGCTCAATTACCTGTTCCTTCCCTGTGATGGTCATGGTCTCCACAGTTGCATCACTCTTTGACTCTTTACAAGGTGGGTCAACAGATGGAACCTCTTGCTCTTCAGTACCACATCTTGGTTGTCTTACAGACTCATAAGAGTGTGGTGGAGCAATTTCATTGGTTCCCAACCCACTTTTGTTTTGATAACAAAGTTTGGAGTGAGAGGATGATGCAAGTATGGCTTGGAAGTTTTGCTCAGCAATAGCATACTTCCTGGCTTGAGCCTCAGCTGTGACAAGCTGGGCTTGAGCCTCAGTCAATTTGGATATTAAATCCTTGATTTGAGTCTTGTAGTTGGTGTGTTCATGTTTTAAAAGAGATACAGTTTTCTCTAACTCCTCAATTTTCTTTTGGTAGTCAGATTCAGCTCTTTTAAAGTCAGATTTTAGCACATTTAAAGACTCAATATCGGATTTAATTTCCATATTGTAGTCCTGGTACAACTTAACCTTAGCAATACAAGCAGGGGTACAGAGATGTTCATATACCTTATTTTCATCTGTTCCTGCCATGAGTGCTTGAGCAGGAGTCACATCTTGAACCATAAAGCTCCAGTCAACTTCTTGAGCCATAGCTGCAGTTTCAGTTGACTTCCCATTGGGCTTTGGTGTAGAAGGATGTGTGGAGGCCTGTGAGGTTCCCGGGTTGGACTTGGGAGCCTTGCATTCCCTTGCAAAGTGGCCAAGCTGGTTACAGTTGTAACACTTAGCCTTGCTCTTGTCAAACCCAAACTTGCTAGTGATTGGGTTTTGAGGGAATTGCCTTCCAGTTCTCTTAAAGAACTTCTTCGCTCTGTAGGTAAGGAGAGCCATTTGCTGGACAATGTCCACATACTCTATGTCATCTGGACTGAAGCACTCAAGATCATCAAAGCAAAACTGATGATCATTGGAGTGTCCACTCCCTGAGACAAACGCACAGCCCTCCTGAAAGGAGCTTTGCTGAGCTTGATGAGACCTTGGAGTCTCAGGGAATGTGATGTAAGGCCCAGATGAACAAGATGGCTGCTGGGTGTATGACAGGTACTGCTGAGACTGAGAGATACCTGAGCCTTCAGCAACCATTAAAGCGTTGCTAGCAGGAAGGCTCAAGGGTCTGCTTGCTTGGTGACCCTTCTTGCTTTCCATTTCCAAACGGTATCCATCAAGGATCCCATAGAGTTCGGTCATGGTGAGAGTGTTTAAATTCTCTGTTCTCTTAATGGAGACACAGTAGAAAGTCCACTCATTGGGTAGAGCACTCATGAACTTTCTGGTAAGGTCTCTAAGTTCTTGAGTGATTCCCACAGATTGGAGGGAGGAGATAAGATCCATATACCTGAAGTATTGCTGGCTAAAAGTTTCTCCAGCAACATAGGTGAAGTTCTCGAACTGCTGCTTCAGTGAGTCCTTCTTTGAATCATTAGAGCTCGAGTACATTTGAGCAAGTGCATCAAAGAGTTCTTTGGCTGACTTGCAATGCTCAAACCCCACCATGATGGAGTTTGGGATTGCAGTCATGAGAACAGTCATAGCATTGCTGTCAATGTCGAGCTTCTTCCTGTCTTCATCGGAGTAGTCTTCAACAGCCTTCTCGATCATGGCACCGTTTCCACCAGCAACTTTTGGCTTGTACGGGCCATTCACGATGGACTGCCACATCTTGCTGTCTTGGTATCTGATGAAGCCTTCCATTCTTCTGCTCCAAGACCTGAAGTTTTCAGGATCGATGATGGGAGCTTTGGTCATCGTTCCCATTTCAACTTCAGATTTGATGAGGGCCATTTTTGAGTGAGGTATAAGGAGGAGTGAAAAACTGGTTGATTAGGATGGTAAGATCTCACAATCAAGAGCCTAAAAAGCTCTGATACCAATTGCAGGATCGGGTTTTGTCACTTAACACTTGTATTTCTCTCAAACTCACTTATAATAGTCACTCAAACAAGATGAAGCAATGTCTTTGACAAGAGTTGATAATAATATAATAAGTAATCAAAGCAACAAGCAGAAGTATTTTCAAGGTACTTGTATATATTACTTCTCAACTCAAGATTACAAGACACTTACAAGCATAGAACATGAGTTACAATGAGAAACTATATATACTAGATCCTACAGCCGGTTATACTTGATACCAGCTGGAAACCTAAGACTAAAGCATATACTACAATGCTATAGTTAAGGTATCTTAGATAAAGTATTATCTAAGATATGGTAGTCATGACATGTCCATGACTTACCTTTTGTCACCAACTAAAGATGGCAACTGTACTTAACATAAAAAGGTAAACAGTAGATTAAAGTATGGTCAACTACATGGCTTTTGAGAAAACGCCATGCAGTATCTCAGAGATTTGCAGCGGACTGTCAGACAGACCATACTTATGTCTACTGGATAATAGAAGTGTCTTCCGAAGGTTAACTGGCTTCGGAAGAACAAGTTCTTCCGAAGCCACTTATACTTCGGAAGATGCTTCTATGCTTCCGAGGCTTTAAGGACTTCTTTATTCTTCGGAAGTTGACTTCAGATCTTTGTCTTCAAGTCTTGAACCTTCGGAAGTAGCTTCTTTACCTTCGGAAGTTAGAGTTCTCCTTCGGAAGTGTATTTTACACTTAGACTTCGGAAGAGCTCTTTCTTCCTTCGGAAGTCCCACACTTGGCTTCGGAAGTCCTTTGTATGTAGTACTCAAAATCTTCTAAGTGATATGGTTTTGGTTGCAACAGCCTCTTATGATCCAACACATTGCATCACCGCTTCAACCTTTGCAGTGTCCACCCTGATCCCCTCGGGATTAACCACATGACCCAGAAATTGAATCTCTCGAAGCCAAAATGCGCATTTAGAGAGCTTAGCATATAGCTTCTCACTTCTGAGTGTCTCCAATACTTCTCGAATATGATTGGCATGTTCCTCTTCACTTTTTGAATAAATCAAGATGTCATCAATGAACACTATCACCGATTTATCCAACATCGGCCGACATACCCGATCCATAAGATCCATAAAAGCAGCTGGCGCGTTGGTCAAACCAAAGGACATGACGAGAAATTCGTAGTGTCCATATCGCGTACGGAACACTGTCTTTGGAATGTCTTGTTCTTTCACCTTCAGCTGGTGGTAACCAGACCGCAGGTCTATCCTCGAAAATCAGCTGGCACCCTGAAGTTGATCGAACAGGTCGTCGATCCTTGGTAACGGATACCGATTCTTTATGGTCAGCTTATTGAGCTCGCGATAGTCAATGCACATCCGCATGCTACCATCTTTCTTCTTGACGAATAAAACTGGAGCACCCCATGGAGAGATACTCGGTCGGATGAAGCCTTTTTCCAATAAATCTTGCAACTGGTCCCTCAGTTCTACCATCTCCGAAGGATCTAATCGATACGGTGCTTTAGCGACAGGTTGTGCTCCCGGTAGCAAATCAATCTGGAATTCGATTTCGCGGTCAGGCGGCACACCGGCCAGGTCTTCAGGAAAGACGCCAGGAAACTCGCGCACTACCGGCATGTCTGATAATTATGGCTCTGGTGCATCCACATCTTTTACATAGGCCAAGTAAGCGCTACACCCACGCCTCAAGTACTTTTCGGTTGTGATCATCGACACGACCTTTGGTACACATCACACCTTATCTCCACGAACCGTAACAGAACTACCGTCGGGTGCTGTTAGACAAATTATCTTCTTACTACATACTATATTGGCTTCATAGCTAGCTAACCAATCCATGCCCAACACCACATCGAAACCTCCTAAGGCCATAACATGCAACCTAGCAGGGAACTTACAATCTTCTAAATCAATCAGGCAATCCTCAACCACTCCAGTTACCTTAGCGGACTTACCAATGGCTGTTTCTACATAGAAAGGCTCATCTAACTTTCTACTCTTATCATGCAACAAACGACAAAAGCACAAAACTCCTACTAGCACCAGAATCAAAGAGCACAGAAGCATATTCATGGTCTACTAGAAACATACCTGAAACTACTTCTGGGTCTGCCCTGGCCTCCTCCCGAGTTTTGTTGAATGCCCTCGCCTTTGCCTTCAAACAGTCGCCCTTTCTCTTATCTCCAGCTTTACCCATCCCTGATCCTCCCGATTTCCCTTTCTTGTAGTCCCTCCCCACATGTCCCATCTCACCATACTGGTAACACTTCATCGCCTTGCAATCCTTGGCATAGTGGCCCTCTTCCCCACATTTAAAACACTTTCCTGTCCCAACTCTACACTCCCCCAAATGACTTTTTCCACATTTTCTACAAGCACCTCCTTCACCAGTATTTCCCTGTCTCCCAGACTAATCCTTAACCCTCATCCTCTTCTCTCCACTCCTGAAGTTATCACCTCCGAACCTTTTTTCATTTCCATTCTTGTGACCGTTCCATTTCTCCACCTTCTTTTGTACAGGCATTGGGTCTCTCTCATCGTACAACCTCCCAGCTAAGTCCACCACAGACCTAAACGTGCCTGGTCTGGCTGCAATCATGTGCCTCCTGATATCCACAGGCAAACCCTGTATGTATCTTTTGATCTTTTTGGATGCAGACGTCACCATGTCTGGCACAAGTCTTGCAAGTTCATTGAACTTGGAGGTATACTCTTGATGAGTCATGTTCCCAGCCTTCAAATACAAGAACTCCTTTTCAATCTTGTCTAATTTCCAATGGGAACAATACTCCTCCTGTACTAACTCCTTCAACTCCGACCACTTCATTTTGGCTATCGATCGCTTTCCTTCAGCCTGGAGAATATTGTCCCACCAGCACAATGCTGAGTCAACGAAAGAATGAGTGGCAAACTTAACTTTTTGATCTTCCCGACACTTACTAATCTCCAGTACCGCTTCCATCTCTCTGACCCAACGATGAGCGGTAGTAGCATTGCCGTTACCGTCAAAGGTTGGGGGCTTGCACCTTTGAAATGCCCCGTAGTTGCACCCTCTAGTAGTCTCTCTCTCGGACTCCTCATCACTGTCGTCATCATGGACTACCACCTTAGGGTTTGATGGCTCCTCTTCAGATTCCTCAGTCCTCCCAATGGACCTTCCTGAATTCTTCTCACTTTTCTTCCCCTTCTTCTCAGCTTTCTCTCCATCCTTGACTGCTTTGATCACCTCGGTCACCACCGAGGGTAAGACATTTTGCATGACATTGTAGACCTCATCAGCGATAGCCTCCTTCACAGTGGGTTTGAGGGTGGCTGATCCCTCCCCTTCCGGGTGACTATGGAGGTCTGACTCCTCATGAACAGTCTCGGGAGCCTTAGCTTTGCTCCGGGTGACACGTGGCTCAGTAGTACGCCCGCCACGAGCACCTCCTCGGGTTGCCTTCCTAGATTTTCTACCAGCCATAACTAATTTCCTATAAGATTCAAACACAAAAATGGTTATTCAAGATAATTGCTCAGATCATTATAAGTACGGTAAGTCCTTAATTACAGTGGCCAAGTGTGATAACCACTTACCTTATCCTCCTGTCCCAAGCAATCACTATCCTAACACATATCAGTATTCACATCTACAAGCACATAAAATAAATAGCACACGCACATAATTCCGGTTTTACTTGAAACTTTTACCTGATAGCACGTAGCTACTTCGATTGGCATCCTTCATTCGGTCCCATTTTTAGTTTTAGTTTAGGTTTTGAAAACAGTTTACCCAATTCTCTTAAACTTTGGCTCTGATACCAACTTGTAAGGCCCCTTTCCCGGAAAACCTCACAGTTGGTTAATCATAGCATAAAAATCATTTTTAATAATCAAAACATTGCAGCGGAATCAAATAGAACTTCATTAAAAACTTGGAAATCATATTGTACTCATACATTTGTCTTAAATAGAATAAAAACAAAGTGCATTGTTTGAAAATACAATAACGATCTCATAAACAGGAATGCCATCCATTGCTCTCCAAGTAGCTCCATGGTGCCATCCACAGCATCAGCGTTTACCTGCCAAATATTATGCATAAAAGTCAGCTTCGCTGAGTCAGTTCTAGTTTTAAATAATATAAGAAAATATAAACTTTATCCTTCATATAATGACCATGCATACATCATAGTACATAACATTACTTGCATCATAATAAGCATGTTCATTATCTTTCATTCTTTCATTATCTTTCACTTTCATCATAAACGAGATTGCACAAAGCAAGAGCTCCATGTTGATCGACAACAAATGCTAATCCCTGTCGGTACACATTTTTCATGGTAGCTAACCCCCGACAGTTGATCCACACTACAAGGCACATAGCCTGCTCATGAATACGGATCAATCATCATACATCAGACTCACCTAAGTGAAGTCTATCATAGTGCTTGCAAGACTTTACATCATCAAACGGGCCCGGGGGTAACATTCATTAAGTTTTACTTTTTATTAATATTATCTTCCACTTAAATATATATAATACATAACTTATTAAGTACATAACATGCCAAGTACTAGACATCATAAAACATAACTGACCTGCCGCGGGATAGCGGGGGTTCGAGGGCGGCAGCCCCTGACAGCGGGGTCCTAGGGGCAGCAACCCCTAGTGGCGTCCAAGGGGCAACGCCCCTGGCTGGGGCCGGGTTGCCAGGTCAGCGCGAAAATTTTTTATATTTAAACATTTATATAACACATGTACTTATAGAAAAATCAATCTTCCTGTTCAAACCTCTTAAAATCTTGGTCATTTGAAAATGTATA
This sequence comes from Flaveria ramosissima, assembly GCA_025215565.1. Taxonomy (NCBI): domain Eukaryota; kingdom Viridiplantae; phylum Streptophyta; class Magnoliopsida; order Asterales; family Asteraceae; genus Flaveria; species Flaveria ramosissima. The sequence continues at coordinate 58,255,354 of CM046035.1, read as the reverse complement.
TTTAGTATGTATAATAGCCCTAAAACATGGAAAACTTATAAATAGGGGATCTAGAACTCACCTGGATACCGAGACCAACTTCAAAACTAAGCTAACAAGGCAGGATCACTCTACACAGCCTACAGATAAGCTGACACTTAAAGGGGTTAATTTCTACCTAATTTCGCTGCTAATTTTGCTGCAAGATCAGCAATTTCGCAGTTAGATTCGCCAACAGTTTCGCTGCCACCTTCGCTGGCAGTTTCGCTGGCAGTTTCGCTGGCTGTATCGCTGCCAGTTTCGCTGCCAGTTTCGCCCAACTTTCGTTGGATAATCATGTCTGCGAAACTACCTGCGATACTATAGTTTCGCAGAAAGTCCTCATAGTTTCGCTGATTGAATATGCAAATTCGCTGGATGCATATATAGTTTCACAAATCGCATAAAAATTACGAACCAGCCCGTTTTTAACCCAAAATCATAACTTTTTACGTCCAATCTCTTAGTTTATCATCCATGAGGCTAAATCTAAGCTTTATACATGTTTTCATACGTAAAAAGTGACCTTTATGCGATTCTTTGCAACTTTTCAAAACCCAAAACCTTAGAATCCGGGTTTGATCTACAGAAGGGTTTAGAGGTCGATTCTTACCTGGATTTTTTGCTTCTTTCTTAGGTCTTGATGCTCGAACACCTAGATCTTCAATCTCTTAACCTTTGAAGCTTCGAATCTTGAGTTTTCTTCACTTTCTCTCTCTACTTTCTCTCTCTACGAATTTTGGTGGCTAGGGTTGCAATGAGGAAGATGAAGGCTGGTTTGGGTGCTTAAGCGCTGATTATGGGCCTTTAATCCCATAGGCCACTACCTAATAAGCCTAATTTAGCCCATGACCATTTCTTTACCTTATTAAAATACCCAATAATTAAGCCCATTATCCTTAATGACTTGTTTTGACTTTTCGGGGTGTTACAATCAATAGGTAGCTAGCATATATCTCAAGTTAGTTAATGTTTTAAAACCGAGGCTGACTATTTGTAAGTTGTTTGCCTTTCCATCACTTCTATCATGGAAAGTGGCAAGTATTAGATTAATTAAACACTTATTGACCTCTAGTCAAGTTAACATGACTAACACGGGTGGGGTTTGTTAAACCCAGTATTATTACTCCTAATTAATTACCTCGCTAGCTCATTACTAACGGTTTGAGAATGTAAGGACTTTTGTGATAATGTATCCACTATAGTAACAAGTGATATATCAATAATACTAAGATCAAAAAATTATAGTTTGCATTCTTCTCCCCTAAAAAGAAAGTAAATAAAAGTAGGGGTATAAAGACTCAGCTTAGAGCATGCACTAAAAAGATAAAGCAGATGCCGAGTGCTAAATGTTACCTGAAAAATATAGGTTGATGAGTACGTGTACTTAATAGTCTATATGAACCCCATTGTATCCAAACAACCTTAACTGTTAGTGTGTTTGTGCACATCTTAAATGTTTGACAAGTTTGACTATTTGCCTAAAGTTGAATTTTGTTGATCAAAATTTACTAGTTTGACCCAACGACACCATTGATTACTCAAATAGGTAAAAACATGTTCATTCATACTCAAATAGTCAAAATAAGGTTGAACATAAAGTTTCATTTTGGAATTCTGTTTACGAAAAAATTTCTATTTTTTGAAAATATGATTTCGCTACATATATGTAATCCATTTTCAAAACAAAATCACATATCATTACAAACATCATAATCATGTGGAATAAATCTAATACTCAATCTAATCATATTAAGATTACTAAGAACAACAATATAAGTAAATTTTCTATATATATAAACATAAGAACATAAATTGCACGATTCACCTTATAATCACCTAACATGTTCTTATGAAAGTTCTAACATCATTCAAATAATCATACCAAGTTCTACACATACCACTTTCATCATACAAAACATCGTGTCATTAAAGTTACCATAAGTAGCAAGCATGATCTTATAAAGTGTTTTATTTTTCACAATTCAACAATACCCAATCCATTCTTATGTCCTAGACATTACATTTCAATTATCAAAACCCATCAAACATACATAGAACTCAACCTAGGAACTAACTTGCCCAAAACGTTACTATTCTTAGTAATAACCTAAAAAATGTGTCAAAATCACAAACCCAAAACATCAAAATTAAAGTATACAATCTTCTTAGAATTGCATACTAAAGCATATTAACAATCAATTTGTTTCTATTTTAGGTTTTGGTGTGTGTTTGTATCATCTAGGGTTTCGAGTTCATCATGATTCACTAGAATGAAATCAACATAATAAAGCTAGAAATGACAAACAAATGTGTACCAAGGCATATTAAAGTTTCTTTTTTATACAAAAATGACAAAATAATGTGTACTAAAGCATATTAAAGTTTCTTTTTTTAACAAGTGTTGGTTTTTAACCTAAACGTAACATTTACCAAAATCAAACTATTCAATTCTTAGAATTGGATACTAAAGCATATTAACAATCATTTTGTTTCAATTTTATCTTTTGGGGATCATCTAGGTTTTCGAGTTGATCATGCATCATAATAGAATGAAATCAACATAATGAAGCTAGAAATGACAAACAAATGTGTACTAAAGCTTCTAGGATGCACCAATCATTACTTTCCATGATCAATTTGCAAAAATCAAAACCAATTGAAGGTGTATGTGAATGTGGAGTGTTCAAACCTAGAAAAAACGGGGAGGAGAATGTCGTGGCCGAATGGGGATGGGGTCAGGTGGGGTATTAGGTTTTGTTTTAGTTTTTTTAAAAGTAGTACCTCATGTTTTATAAATTCTATTTGGGTGCTATGCGATTGAGTTTTTCTAAACCAAAACTATAAAAAAATCATATAATTTAAACACTAAACACATCAAATAATATTTACTTTTATATTCATTAAGCATATTTTATAATAAGTAGACTATAAAAACCGAAAGTAAGCGATACCTGAGTTTTTTTAAACCAAAACTATAAAATAATCATATAATTTAAACACTAAACACATCAAATATTATTTATTTTATCATCATTAAGCATATTTTATAACAAGTAGACTATAAAAGCCAAAAATATGCGAAACGTAAATGCTTGAAAATTCATAATTTTCATAACCAAGTTAAACATTTAATCATATAATCACATAACATATAACTTTCACACCAACTATGTTTGTTTGAAAGTTTTTTTCTGTAACATCCATGACATTTGTACATGTTTATATTAATAAGATTTCCTATAACGTCTGTTTTAGGTATAACATTATCATAACACGACTACTTATTTCACTAATTAGCATGAAAGTTTACATATGAAAGTTGTCACATGGTTTTAAACACATCAAATATTATTTATTTTATCATCATTAAGCATATTTTATAACAAGTAGACTATAAAAGCCGAAAATATGCGATAACACGTAAATGCTTGAAAATTCATAATTTTCATAACCAAGTTAAACATTTAATCATATAATCACATAACATATAACTTTCACACCAACTATGTTTATTTGAAAGTTTTTTTCTATAACATCCATGACATTTGTACATGTTTATATTAATAATATTTCCTATAACATCTATTTTAGGTATAACATTATCATAACACAGCTACTTATTTCACTAAGGAACATGAAAATTCACATATGAAAATTGTCACATGCTTTTATTATTTCAAGTTATACTTTATATATTATGTGCTTATTATATCAAATGACTAATTTATTTTTATATGAAGCTTAGTTAATTTATTTCATGGCCTAATTCCAAATTCTCCATTGCCGTCGCTCACTCAAAAACCACCATTCCTTGCCCCCTTCTTCGCAACAGTGCACTCCGGCAGCCCTCCTAGTGGTCGAGCAAACCCCCGACATTGAAGCTACCCTCTCCGTTCCAACCACGGATACCCGACGACTGCGGACGACGACCGAAACAATCACGTACCTCGTTCGGTATGATTCCTAGATCTCTAATCATGTTCGTGTCGTTACAGTTTCGAGTTTTGGTTTGCGGTTGCGGTTTCGGTTTCATCTCGGTTGAGGGTTTGTGTGTATGTATATGAGGTCTTGTGTGCATTCATATGTTACAAGTTTGATCGACGGTAACTGCGTTTGCCATGGGTGCATTCATATGTTACAGGTTATGTGTGTGTTTGTGGTGTGAGGAATGTGTGGGTGTTCGGGTGTGCCCGATTTGCCTCTTTGTGTGGTGCCATGATGTCTGCATATTTGAGAAACATGTGCATGTGTATTGTTTTTTGTGTATGTGTTTTTGTGCAGTGTGTGTTCTCATGCGTATAAAGATGAGAATTTTGATTGTTTGTGTGTGTTTTGATTCTTCCGTGAATGAAGTGTGTATGTGTGTGTTTTATTATGGTTTCTTTTCTTTTGTGGTATGAGTTAGTGGGTGTTTAATGCATACGGATGTATGTATGGCTGTGTTTTCATATGTATGTGTCATGCATTGTGATTGTGTTGAGCATGGCAGTAGATTGTACGGTTGGTGAGTACTGGGATATGGGGCATGGTAAACATAAATATATATATACATATAATATATATTACATGTGTATATATAGGGTAGGGTTATCTTGAGAACCACCCTTTTTAGTGAGAACTCTAGGAACCAATATCAACCACACATTTTAGTCATATGCAAGTCACATGCCACTTCCACCTTTTTTTTAAACGTTCATACTTTTTTTCATGACATTATTTTTTCATAAAAATTTCACCATTAATTTCATTATTTTTTTATTATTCCAACGCCTACCATATTGATATATTTTTTTAAAAAAATTCGTCCACCCGTTATTTACACATGTGTAAATTAGTCATTACATATGTGTAAATTCTGTTTTACACATGTGTAATTCCAAGAATTACATATGTGTAAAATGACGTTCGTAAAAAAACGAGATTTTTTTTTATTTTTTATAATTTTTTTTATTTTTTTTAATAGTAGAGGGAAACGAGAGAAACACTTCTGTGTTTTTACATTTTTTATTTTTTTATTATTTTTTATTTTATGATTTTTTTGATTATGTTGTTGTTAATTACAATTTTGCCATTGAAAACTAGTGGTTCACATTGGTTCCTAGAGTTCTCATAAAAAGGGAGTTCTCATTTGATCCCTCCCCTATATATATATATATATATATATATATATGTATATATATATATATATAATATATATATATATATATATATATATATCTATGTCTCTTGTCTATATCTATGTCTATCTATATATATATCTCTCTCTAATGTCTATCTATATATCTCTATATATCTATCTATCTCTGTATCTATATATCTATGTCTATATCTATATAATCTCTGTCTCTATATCCCTCCTCTGTCTCTCTCTCTCTGATGTCCTCTCTCTCTCTCTCTCTCTCTCTCTCTCTATCGTCTCTCTCCCTCTCTCTCTCTCTCTCCCTCCCTCTCTATCTCTCTCTCATCTCTCTCTCTCTCCCTCTCCTCTCTCTCCCTCCCTCAGAGATAGATCATATATCTCTAGATATATCTATATCTATAGATCTCTATATATATCTATCTCTCTATCTATATATATATATATATATATATATATATATATATATCTATCTATATATATATATATATATATATATATATATATATGTGTGTGTGTGTGTGTGTGTGTATAATATATATTATATGTGTGTGTATACTATATATATTGTGTGTGTAAAATATATTATGTGTGTTCCATTAGGTGTATATAACTCATTTTGGTGGTGTTTGGAGCATGACCTAGTGATAAGTGTGTTGAGTTCCATATAAACGTGTGATGTACGAAGTTCAACTACGAAAGGTTTTATAATCTATACTAATAAATGATTACATGTGGTGACATATGTTATCACCAAAATTTACCTCACAAAAACTTTCCCGCCTAAAATGCTTTTAACAAAATTTCCACAAATCATGCTATTTTTTTTACTTGAAGTTATTATTTTATTTTAACTCTTTGAACGACAAGTGTTAAGGTTTAATTTTTATTAACTACCTTAATCACCACCAACTAGGGATTTTAAATCTATGAATCAATAATCTCAAATCTTATTTAAACTTTTAAACCTTATGATCACAAATTCTTATTTTTATATAATCGATTTAAAATAAAAATAATAATTTTTTTTATATTTTTGTTTACATATTTGAATTATATATTTATAACTTTTAACCTTTGTAATACACGGGCTAATAACCTAGTTAGTAATATATATAAAGTACTTTCTGGTATGAAGTTAGGGTGACGATGTGTGTTTGTGAGTGGGAAAACAATCAACACTCAGCACTGTATCCGAGACATGATCTGTAACACCCGGATATTTATTATTTTGAAGCCGATGAAGAAAGAAAAGAAAATAAAGTCCAAAGTCGAGGAACCAAACTCGCCAACGCAGAAAAGTTGGGAAATGTGGTGATATTTGTAGGGAGAGGGCAGCCCACTCTCCCCACACACCATAAATTTTCAGATTTCAAGAGAGGGAAGGGAGAAAAGAGGAGAAAGAGAGAAAAATGGGTGTTTCGGGTGATTCGGGTGTCCAAACTCGTCGAGTAGCAAGCCAAATCGAAGCCCTTGACGTTGTGCTCGATTGTGTGAGTTCTAGGACCCCACTTTTACTTGTATTCAACTGATTTTGGGGTTGAAAATGTTAAAACCCGTTTTTAGTGTGTGTATGTGTTTGACCCATTTGGGTGTGATGTGTATGATGCGTTTAGAGTATGATTCCGGGCTTGTGTGTGCTTGTATGGTGTTATGGTATGCATTCCTAAGGTCCAGGAGGGTTAATTTAGGCTTAGAACGGGTTTGGATGAGCTTGGAGGCCGAAAATGGCAGATTGGGTTCGGGATGAACTCCATTCTGCATCAGCTAGGGCTAGGCGACCGAATGGAGGCCATACGGTCGAATGAGAGGCGATTGAGGGTCATTCGCACGATTGGGATCCATTCGCACGATTGATGGTTCAATCGCACGACTAAGGCTTCAGTCGCACGACTGGGAGTCCAGTCGCATGGGGATTGCAAGACTGAGGGTTCAGTCGCATAGATGCTTAGTCGCATGAGTCCATTCGCATGAGGTCAGTCGCATAGGTGCCCATTCGCAGTAGTCCCATTCGCACAAGGTCCATACGCACGATTGAATGTTCATTTGCATAGATGATCATCCGCATGAGCCCAGTCGCATGATGTTCAGTCGCATGGAGGCCATGCGACTGAAGAGTGTCCATACGCCCGAATAGGGCTGTTGTACTCGAAGGAATGTGTAGTTTGACTTCTGGCCTTCGGGGAAAGGTGCAGATGTAAGTTTTGACGTAAAGTTTCCTGTAAGAGCATGTAAGAGGACTGTTATGGCCTTAGAGAGCATGTAGGGTATGATGACGATGATGATGATGATGTTGATGTTTATGCATGTTATGTATGTATGATGTTGCCCTGTATGATGATGATGATGAATGTGTATGATATGTTCCTTATTATGATGTATGCTTATCTTTCTTGTGGCTTTACATGTCATGCTAATGAATGAATAAAGTATTATGTAATGTAAAGTGAAAGATAATGAAAGAGGAACATGAAGTTAGAATGCATGCATTAATGAATGATGAATGAACGAAAGAAAGGCTTGCAAGCATATATATGGGGTGAGCGACTTTGTGTTGCAAAAGACTCGGATGAAGTGCAATCATTTAGGTTGCCTATGGGGTGAGCAACCTTGTCGTTGCAAAAGACTCGAGTAACGTGTTATTGTGATGTTGCCTAGGGCTGCTAAAGACTCGGATAGCGTGCAATCATTGAGATTGCTATTGAGGTGAGCGACTATGTTATCGCAAAAGACTCGGAAGAATGAATGAATGGAAGGAACGAAAGATAATAAATGAGATGAAAGATAATAATGACATTATCTGTGTATACGTATGTTGAATGATCGCATGATAAAAGGAATAGTTTTTAATGAATGTGAAGTATGTTTATTTTATAAAACTAGAACTCACTCAGCAACGCTGACTTTTTATACGTTTTCCAGTTGGCAGGTAAATGATTGCTGAGGATGGCACGGCAAGGCTACTCGGCTCTTTTGGGATGGCATCCATTTATAAAGCTTTTGTGTTATAATGCAAACATGTATGTTGTAATCGGATAATGATGTATTATTGGGCAAAAGTAATTATAATGAAATGAGATGTCATTTTTGAATGTTTCCGCTGCAATGTTTTCTTAAGGCAAATGTAATTATGTGTTTTATGTGCGATGAATGACCAACTGTAGGCGTCCCGGGAACGGGGCCTTACAAGTTGGTATCAGAGCCAAAGTTTAAGTGAAATGGGTAAATTTTCAAAATAAACCTTAACTTAAACTGAAAATGGGACGAAAGGGGAATGGGATGCCAAACTGAGTAGCTGCGTGCCATCAGGTATTTTCTTAAAGTTAACCAGTTTATGTGCATATGGTATGTGGTTATGTGTTGTATGTAGATTTGAATACTGATATAGTCAAGACAGGTAATATTTGGGGTATGAAGAGTACAGTAAGTGGCTAATCACAACTGGCCACTGTAATTAGGGACTTACTATACTTGACATAAACTGAGTTGTTTCCTTGAATGACCGTGTTGGTGTTTGAATCTTTCAGTGTGATAGAGAATGGCTGGTGGTAGATCTTTTAGAGCTTCTAGGGGTGGAGGCCGTGGTGGCCCTGATGCTGAACCACGCCCTAAAAGAGGAAGGCCTAGAGCTGAGAAGGAGGTTCCTGCAGAACCTGAAACCTCTCATCCGGAGGCTGGGGATGAGAGCGCAAATTTGAGGGCCTCGGTAAAGGAGGCTGTTGTTGAGGAAGTACATCAGGTCATGCAGACAATCTTACCGTCTGTGGTGACCGAAGTCATCAAAGCTGTGAAGGAGGGAGAAAGGAAGGAGAAAAATAGGGCCTCGGGGGAGCAACCGGAGCCTGAAACGATTTTCTCCGATAATGAGGAGGAAGAGGAAGAGGAGCCTGTGCGAGAGGTGACACGAGGCTGTAACTACGGGGTGTTTATGAGATGCAAGCCCCCTACTTTTGACGGTAATGGCAATGCTGCTGCTGCTCACCGATGGGTGAGAGAAATGGAGGCTGTTCTCGACATCAGCGAGTGCCGGGAAGATCAAAAAGTAAAGTTTGCCACCCATTCATTTATGGACTCGACACTATGCTGGTGGGATAACATTGTCCAAGCGGAGGGTAATCGGGCGATCGGGAGAATGAGGTGGCCCGAATTGAAGAAGATGGTGATTGAGGAGTTCTGTCCTCACATGGAGATGGATAAGGTTGAGAGGGAGTTCTTGCAACTGGAGGCGGGAACCATAACACACCAACAGTACACCCCGAAATTTAACGAGATGGCACGTCTGGTGTCGGATCAAGTGACACCTCTGTCCAGAAAGATCAAGAGGTATATACAGGGTTTGCCAGCGGATATTCGCAGGCACATGATCGCTGCCCGACCGAGCACGTGTAGGTCGGCGGTGGATTTGGCGGGAATATTGTATGATGAGAGGACGGTGGTGATGACTGATGGTGGCAGGAAGAGCGGTGGTGATCGAAACTGGCAGGGGAAGAGGTTTGGTCGGGGTAATGCCTCGACGGGTAATAAAAAGGCACGGGTGGATGATCGCCGTGTGGTCATGTCAGGTGCGGGATCGAGAAGGTGTGGTAAGTGTGGACGGGAGCATAGTGGGGAGTGTAGATTTGGGTCAAACTTGTGCTTCAAGTGTGGAAAGGTGGGGCACATGGCAAAGGACTGTCGTACGGTCCGGTGCTTTAACTGTGGTGAAGATGTTCACATGTTCAAGGATTGCAAGAGGCCGAGGGCTGAGAGCTCTGGGGCGAAGAAGACAGGGGTGAAGGACCGAGGGCGAGCGCCAGGGCATTCACCATGACATAGCAGGAAGCTAGAACGGACCCTGATGTCGTGTCCGGTACGTTTCTGGTGAACCAAACTTTAGCTTCTGTGTTATTTGATTCTGGTGCGAGTAAGAGTTTTATTTCTGCTGCTTTCTGTGCTAAGCTGCCTGTTAGTAGTAGACGTGTTGATGCGCCCTTTGATGTAGAAACTGCCATAGGTAAGTCTACCAGGATTTCTGAGATGATAGAGAACTGTGATGTGGAACTCGAGGGTCATAAGTTTCCTGTTAGACCGTTCGTGATGACCTTAGGTGGTTTTGATTTGGTTCTTCGGATGGATTGGTTAGCGGACTTCGAGGCGAACATTGTGTGTCGCAAGAAGATGATTCGGTTGTTGGCGCCTGATGGTAGTTCAGTGACGGTTTATGGTGATCGGGTTACCACGATTCCGAAGGTGATCTCGATGGCGGTGGCGGGAAAGTGTATGAGGCGTGGATGTAGTGCCTACTTGGCCTATGTAAAGGATGTGGATACGCCAACACCACAACTAGCCGATGTACCGGTTGTGTGTGATTTTCTAGATGTGTTTCCAGAAGACTTATCAGGAGTGCCACCTGACAGAGAGATTGAGTTTCAGATTGATCTGATACCGGGTGCCCAACCTGTTGCCAAGGCACCATATCGTTTGGCTCCGACCGAGATGAAAGAGTTGATGGAACAGTTGCAAGAGCTGCTTGATAAGGGGTTCATTAGACCGAGTATCTCTCCTTGGGGTGCTCCGGTCCTGTTTGTAAAGAAGAAGGATGGTAGTATGAGGATGTGCATCGACTACCGCGAGCTGAACAAGTTGATAGTGAAGAACCGATACCCCTTACCGAGGATAGATGATTTGTTCGATCAGCTTCAGGGTGCCAGTTGGTTTTCGAGAATAGATCTTCGATCGGGTTATCATCAGTTGAAGGTAAAGGAGCAAGATATTCCTAAAACAGCTTTTCGCGCGTTATGGTCACTACGAGTTCCTCGTCATGTCTTTTGGTTTGACCAACGCGCCAACTGCTTTTATGGATTTGATGAACCGTGTGTGTCGGCCTATGTTGGATAAATCAGTGATTGTGTTTATTGATGATATCCTGATTTACTCGAGGAGCGAGGCAAAGCATGCCGGTCACATTCGGGAGGTTCTGGAGACGTTAAGAAGGGAGAAGTTGTATGCTAAATTCTCCAAGTGCGCGTTCTGGTTGCGCGAGGTTCAATTCTTGGGTCACGTGGTGAATCCTGACGGGATAATGGTGGACCCGGCGAAAGTGGAGGCGGTTATGCAATGGAAGTCACCGAAGACGCCATCCGAGATTCGTAGTTTCTTGGGTTTGGCGGGCTACTATAGAAGATTTATCCAAGACTTCTCTAAGATTGCTTCTCCACTAACTAAGTTGACCCGAAAAGAGGTGAAGTTCGTATGGGGTCAAGCTCAAGAGAAGGCATTCGAAGAATTGAAGGCGAGATTGACACAAGCTCCTGTTCTGTCATTACCCGATGGAAGTGAAAATCTGGTGGTTTATTCCGATGCTACTTACTCGGGGTTGGGGTGTGTGTTAATGCAGAGAGGAAAGGTTATAGCCTATGCATCCCGACAGTTGAAGGTTCATGAGGTCATTATCCTACTCATGACTTGGAGCTGGCAGCCGTGGTCTTTGCATTAAAGATTTGGAGGCACTATCTTTACGGAACGAAGTGCACCATATTCACCGACCACAAGAGTCTGAAGTACTTCTTTGAGCAGAAGGATCTGAACATGAGGCAGAGACGGTGGTTGGAACTGATAAAGGATTATGATTGTGAAATCCACTACCATCCGGGCAAGGCCAACGTGATGGCTGATGCCCTTAGCCGGAAAGAGAGGCCCGAGCCGATTCGGGTGAAAGCTTATAAGTTGATCATGACCTCCGATGTGATGAAGCAGGTTAAAGAGTTTCAAGAGGAGGCATTGAAAGAAGATCATCTTAACTCTGAAAGAATGAGAGGTCTGGTTGGGGAATTGGGTGAAAACACGCTCGGTGTTAGAACCCGATTTGATCGTGTGTGGATTCCTCGTTTTGGGGATCTACGGGGGAAGATAATGGATGAAGCTCACAAGACTCGGTACTCCATTCATCCTGGTGCCACGAAGATGTACCATGACATGAAGAAAGATTATTGGTAGCCGGGTATGAAGCGCGATGTGGTGGAGTATGTGAGTAAGTGCCTTACTTGCTTACAGGTGAAGGCCGAGCATCAAAAGCCGTATGGGAAGATACAAACTTTGGATATACCGGAATGGAAGTGGGAGCACATCACCATGGATTTCATTACAAAGCTGTCGCGTACCCCGAAAGGGTATGATGCCATATGGGTGGTAGTTGATCGCTTGACGAAGAGTGCTCACTTCTTACCGATTCGCGAGACATATTCATCTGAGAGGTTGGCTGATCTGTTCATCAAGGAGATTGTAACTCGTCATGGTGTGCCGGTGTCTATCGTGTTGGATCACGACACCCGGTTTACATCCAAATTTTGGAAGAAGTTCCATGACGCTATGGGGACGAGGTTACATATTAGCACGGCTCATCATCCCCAGACTGATGGTCAATCCGAAAGGACCATTCAGACACTGGAAGACATGCTTCGGCATGTGTGATTGATTTTGGTGGAAGTTGGGATGACCACCAACCGTTAGCCGAATTCTCATACAACAACAGCTATCATGCCAGCATTGGTATGCCTCCATACGAGATGCTATACGGTAGGAGATGCAGAACACACGTTTGTTGGGGTGACATTGGCCAGAAGGAATTGGGAAGCGTCGAGGTAATCGAGGCTACGACTGAGAAGCTTGAGAAGATTAAAGCCTTCATGAAGGCAGCCAAAGATAGACAGAAGTCGTATGCTGATAAACGACGCAGGCCGATTGAGTTCCAGGTGGGTGACCGGGTTATGTTGAAGGTCTCACCATGGAAGGGTATTATCCGATTCAGAAAGCGGGGCAAGTTGAGCCCAAGGTATATAGGCCTTTTCCGAATCATTGCTCGAGTAGGAGAGGTGGCCTATAGACTGGAGTTATCGGATGAGTTAAATGGAATTCACCCGACATTCCACGTATCTCATCTAAGGAAGTGCTTAGCTGATGAAGATATGATTGTTCCACAGGAGGATATCGAGGTAGACGAACGACTCAATTATGTGGAGCAACCAGTGGCAAACATCGAACGAAAGGAGAAAAGGCTGAGGAATAAAGTGGTTCCTCTTGTGTGTGTACAGTGGAAGCACAGGAAGGGATCCGAGTCAACGTGAGAGACTGAGGAAGAGATGAGACAACATTATCCATGTTTGTTCGAAGAATAACAGGTTTCGGGGACGAAACCTATTTAAGGGGGGTGGACTTGTAACACCCGGATATTTATTATTTTGAAGCCGATGAAGAAAGAAAAGAAAATAAAGTCCAAAGTCGAGGGACAAAACTCGCCAATGAAGAAAAGTTGGGAAATGTGGTGATATTTGTAGGGAGAGGGCAGCCCACTCTCCCCACACACCACAAATTTTCAGATTTCAAGAGAGGGAAGGGAGAAAAGAGGAGAAAGAGAGAAAAAGGGATGTTTCGGGTGATTCAAACTCGTCGAGTAGCAAGCCAAATCGAAGCCCTTGACGTTGTGCTCGATTGTGTGAGTTCTAGGACCCCGCTTTTACTTGTTTTCAACTGATTTTACGGCTCGAAAATGTTAAAACCCGTTTTTAGTGTGTGTATGTGTTTGACCCATTTGGGTGTGATGTGTATGATGCGTTTAGAGTATGATTCCGGGCTTATGTGTGCTTGTATGGTGTTATGGTATGCATTCCTAAGGTCCAGGAGGGTTAATTTAGGCTTAGAATGGGTTTGGATGAGCTTGGAGGCCGAAAATGGCAGATTGGATTCGGGATGAACTCCATTCTGCATCAGCTAGGGGCTAGGCGACCGAATGGAGGCCATACGGCCGAATGAGAGGCGATTGAGGGTCATTCGCACGATTGGGATCCATTCGCACGATTGAGGGTTCAATCGCACGATTGAGGGTTCAATCGCACGACTAAGGCTTCAGTCGCACGACTGGGAGTCCAGTCGCATGGGGATTGCACGACTGAGGGTTCAGTCGCATAGATGCTTAGTCGCATGAGTCCATTCGCATGAGGTCAGTCGCATAGGTGCCCATTCGCAGTAGTCCCATTCGCACAAGGTCCATACGCACGATTGAATGTTCATTCGCATAGATGATCATCCGCATGAGCCCAGTCGCATGATGTTCAGTCGAATAGAGGCCATGCGACTGAAGAGTGTCCATACGCCCGAATAGGGCTGTTGTACTCGAAAGAATGTGTAGTTTGACTTCTGGCCTTCGGAGAAAGGTGCAGATGTAAGTTTTGACGTAAAGTTTCCCGTAAGAGCATGTAAGAGGACTGTTATGGCCTTAGAGAGCATGTAGGGCATGATGACGATGATGATGATGATGTTGCATGTTTATGCATGTTATGTATGTATGATGTTGCCCTGTATGATGATGATGATGAATGTGTATGATTTGTTCCTTATTATGATGTATGCTTATCTTTCTTGTGGCTTTACATGTCATGCTAATGAATGAATGAAGTATTATGTAATGTAAAGTGAAAGATAATGAAAGAGGAACATGAAGTAAGAATGCATGCATTAATGAATGATGAATGAACGAAAGAAAGGCTTGCAAGCATATATATGGGGTGAGAGACTTTGTGTTGCAAAAGACTCGGATGAAGTGCAATCATTTAGGTTGCCTATGGGGTGAGCAACCTTGTCGTTGCAAAAGACTCGAGTAACGTGCTATCGTGATGTTGCCTTGGGGTGAGCAACCTTGTTGTTGCAAAAGACTCGGATAGTTCGCTATCATTAATATGGGCAATGAGGTGAGCAACCCAAGGGCTGCAAAAGACTCGGATAGCGTGCAATCATTGAGATTGCTATTGAGGTGAGCGACTATGTTATCGCAAAAGACTCGGAAGAATGAATGAATGGAAGGAACGAAAGATAATAAATGAGATGAAAGATAATAATGACATTATCTGTGTATACGTATGTTGAATGATCGCATGATAAAAGGAATAGTTTTTAATGAATGTGAAGTATGTTTATTTTATAAAACTAGAACTCACTCAGCAACGCTGACTTTTTATACGTTTTCCAGTTGGCAGGTAAATGATTGCTAAGGATGGCACGACAAGGCTACTCGGCTCTTTTGGGATGGCATCCATTTATAAAGCTTTTGTGTTATAATGCAAACATGTATTTTGTAATCGGATAATGATGTATTATTGGGCAAAAGTAATTATAATGAAATGAGATGTCATTTTTGAATGTTTCCACTGCAATGTTTCTTAAGGCAAATGTAATTATGTGTTTTATGTGCGATGAATGACCAACTGTAGGCGTCCCGGGAACGGGGCCTTACATGATCACGAACCATACTATTCTATTCTCAATAATTAATTCTATTACTAATATTTAATTTAAATGAAATTCAGGTTAATTGGAACCTGATCATTTGTGCTTGCATTATCTTACGCTATGTTTTTAAGGTGAGTTCTCAGTCCCACTTTACCTACTTTCTTTGGGGTGAAAGAAACGTGTGTTCTAAATGTATTTTCATTTGATCAGTATTACTATAATGTCACTTGTTTACAAGTGTTATACCATACTTAAGTTCTCATACTCGAACAGTTAATTTACGTATTATAGCGAGGGAATTCTGAGTAGATCTACTGGGTTTGACAAACCTCACCCGGGTTAGTCGTGCTAGCATGACTGCACGTCAAGGGTGTTTAAGTGACCTAATTTCTGTTGTTGTGCCCTGGTATTCACAGCCGAGGCCTTCATTTACATTGTCAGCTTCGGTTGCGAACTTTATACACTTAGTAACTTGTTAAGTAGACTAGCTATCTACTGATATTACTTTGTTTACTGTATCTACTTACATTATGTTTTGTTTATCAAAACCTGTGAACTCATCAACCATGTGTTAACACTTTAGCATGTTTCTTTCAGGTTCTTAAGCGAGCACGACTAGGATCACTGCCATTCATCATTTGTTGGGTCAACTTAATACATTACAGTTACTACAAATTACACTTTATTGGTTTTTGCGCATGTTTGCGCCATTTGATTACAAACTAATACGCTTCCGCATTTACTTTCATGTTTTCGTATTTAACTTTAATTTTGGGAACTTTAATATTAATGAGCAATTATGTTTTATAAATGTTGCGCCGTTTGTTGTAACTACTGGCTGAGATCCTGGTATATCGCGCGTCTAATGGTATTACCTCGTTTGTGAAAATTGAGGGTGTGACAGATTGGTATTAGAGTCAATGGTTATAGCGAACTAAAATAAATTTGCATATCATTTGCATTGCATTTAGACTAGCTTGATGCCCTAGTTACACACATAGACACTTTAGCTTTATTAGTTGGCCTTGTCTGTTTGCTTTACTTGCTAGATTGCTTGACGTTGCTCATTCCTGTGAGCAGTTCTTTGTAGGGATTACATCATCATCATTTGCGCATTCTTCTTCTTCCAAAGCAAGAGACCTATTCACTATGATTTTATACCTCTACCTACGGGTCCATATCATTGGCCATTGCGTCATAACAACAACGAGGAGTTTGACTATGACCAGCCATTTGCTTTACCCTAATATCCACCAGTTCATAGGTGGGAATATTACCTCGAGTATATGACCAGCTAATTTAGGAGAAGAATGTCCCTTTACCTCCTGATAGCCGGCCTCGCACTAGGTCTACTCCGGCTAGGAACCCCAATGCTCCTACTTTACCTCCCCTTCCTTGTCCTCCCGAGCAAGCCATGGCAGCTTTGGCAGCCCCCTACATAGAGAGCGTAAACGCGTTGTTGAACTAGAGGACGAAAACATGATGCTGAAGAAAATAGCTCGAGAGTCTACTGAGGAAATCAAGAAACTAAAGATACGGTTCGATAATTTTATGGGCCACTACAACAATCAGGTGGACCGTGTTACTAGACTGGTCGAGCAAGTCAATGGTGGTGAACAGCGACTCGAAAATCAAGAGGGTCACGTCTTCGCTCAGAACGCATTGCCGGAACCTGAGGAAGAAGATCCTGAGGAAGAACCGGAGAAGGCACCAGAGGAGGAGGATCCGGAGGAGAAACCAGAGGAAGAGCCCGAGGAGCAGCCGGACGATGAGCCGGAAACAACGCTGGATCTATCGACTCTCATTGATTCTTTTAGACCATCCATTTCTTTAGTTATTAGACTTTTGTTTATTTTCGCACCTAGATGGGAAGGGTTGTTTCCCATCCGACTGATGTTTTTGGATTTTAGTATTTGGTTTGATTTAATGTAGACGTACTTACAATTCATTTAATCAAAAATTATTATTTGAACCCATTAGTTGTGTGTGTGTTAAATTCTTTTATTTACTTGTACTTAAATGAAGTAGATATGTTGCATATTACTTATTTTTGTATGTTGTGATTGTTAAAAATGTCTGGACATGGTCGAGGACGTGGACGTGGTCGTGGTCGTGGAACCATTAACATGACACCAACAGAGCTGGTGGCTCTAATCAAACAACATGTGACTGATGCTCTAGCAAACCACAATCCCAATCCGCAGGCCGCTCCAATCGGTAAGCAATACCAAATTCATTTCTGACGTTAACGTTCCGTCAATCTTGTCAAGTTATAACATCCATTCAAAATTTCAAAGTTCTGACCTATATTCCTTGCAGGTCAAGGAGCCTGCACATTCAAGTCCTTTATGGACTGTAAACCAAATCCGTTCACTGGAGTAGAAGGATCTGTAGGACTCCTACGGTGGTTTGAGAAACTCGAATCGATATTCGAGATTTGCAACTGCCTGGTGGCAAATGGGGTTAAGTATGCCGCCGACACCCTAGATGGAGCTGCACTATCCTGGTGGAACACCCAAGTACAGCTGTTGGGTGTTGAGACTGCTAACCAAACAACCTGGGAGGATTTCAAGAACCTGATGAAGGAAGAATACTTCCCCCGGGAAGAGGTGTAGAAGTTAGAGGCTGAATTCTGGAACCTCAAGATGACGGGTCTCGAGATCGAGGCGTACACCACTCGATCTCATGAGCTGGCTACACTATGCCCTAACATGGTCAACCCTCCTTCCTTGATGATTGAGAGGTATCTTTATGGATTGTCACCTGAAATCCAAAGTATGGTCACCGCTTCCAGACCAAACACTATACAGGATGCGATCAGACTGGCCCACAGGCTAACATATCAGGATGTTGCGCAGGGTAAGCTACCCCAGGGCAGTTCTACATCAACCACCTCTGATGGTAACAACAAACGACGTAGCTAGCTCATCACCATACTTTGGATTTCAGGTGACAATCCATGAAGTTACTTCTCAATCCTCAAGGAAGAAGGGTTGACTATGTTGGGGCACAAGGTAGCAAGGTCATGAGATCGAGTAGTGTGTGCCTCGATCTTGGAACCATCATCTTCAGGTTCCAAATTCAGCCTCTAACTTCTGCACCTCTTCCCGGGGGCCGTATTCTTCCTTCATTAAATTCTTGAAATCTTCCAAAGTTGTCTAGTTGGCAGTCTCAACACCCAACATCTGTAATTGGGTGTTTCTACCGCAGCTCCATCCAAAGTGCCGGTGGTGTACTTAACCCGATTTTCCACCAAGCAGTTGCACATCTCGAATATAGATTCGAGCTTCTCAAACCACCGTAGGAGTCCTATGGCTCCTTCCGCTTCAGTGAACGGATTTGGTTTACAGTCCATAAAGGACTTGAATGTGCAGGCTCCTTGACCTATAACGAATTTAGATCAGAACTTTGGAATTTTGAATGGATGTTACAACTTAACAAGACTGATGGAACGTTAACGTCAGGAATGAATTTGGTATTGCTTACCGATTGGAGCGGCCTGCGGATTAGGATTTTGGTTGGCGAGTGCATCAGCTACATGTTAATTGATCAGAGCCGCTAGCTCAGCTGGTGTGATGTTAATGGTGCCACGACCACGTCCACGTCCGCGACCACGTCCAGACATTCTTAACAATCACAACATACAAAAATAAGTAATATGCAACATATCTAGTTCATTCAAGTACAAGTAATTAAAAGAATTTAGCACACACACAACTAATGGGTTCAAATAATAATTTTTTATTAAATGAATTGTAAGTACGTCTACAATAAATCAAACCAAATACTAAAATCCAAAAACATCAGTCGGATGGGAAACAAACCTTCTCATCTAGGTGTGAAAATAAACGAAGATCTAATGAATAGAAAAATGAATAAACTAGGAAATCAGTGAGAGTCGATGGATCCAACACTGTTTTCCGGTTTATCTTCCGCTGCTGCTCAGGCATTTCCTCCGGTTCCTCCTCCTCTGGTGCCCCCTCCGGTTCCTCCTCCTCTGGTGCCTCCTCCGGTTCCTCCTCAGGGTCTTCTTCCTTAGGTTCCGGCACTGCGTTCTGAGCGAAGACGTGAGCCTCTAGGTTTTCGAGTTGCTGTTCACCACCATTGACTCCCCCCGACTAGTCTAGTAACACGATTTACCATTTACTCAGTATACTCTCGTGCTATTTTCTTCATCATCCTGTTTTCGTCCTCCAGTTCAGCAATACGTTTACGCTCCATATGTAGGGTGGCTGCCATAGCTGCAATGGCCTGCTCGAGAGGACAAGGAAGGAGAGGTAAAGTAGGGGTATCGGGGTTCCTAGCCGGGGTAGACCTAGTGCGAGGCCGGCTCTCAGGAGGTAAACAAACGATCTTCTCCTGAATTAGGCTGGGCATATACTTGGGGTAATATTCCAACCTATGAACTGATGGATACTAGGGTAAAGCAAAATGGCTGGTCATAGTCAAACTCTTCGTTGTTATTATGATGCAGTGGCCAATGATATGGACCCGTAGGTGGAGGTATAGAATCATAGTGAATAGGTCTCTTGCCTTGGGATGAAGAAGAAGGCGTAGATGATGATGATGCCATTCCTGCAAAGAAACGCTCACAGGAATGAGCAACATCAAGCAATCCTGCAAGCAAAGCAACAGGCAAGGCCAACTAATGAAGCTAAACGTGTCTATGTGTATGTAACTAAGGCATCAGGCTATAGTCTAAATGCAATGCAAATGAAATGCAAAATTCATTTTAGTTCACTAAAACCATTGGCTGTGATACCAATCTGTCACACCCTCATTTTCCTCAAACAGGGTAATACCGTTAGGCGCGTGACACACCAGGATCTCAGCCATTAGTTACACCAAACAAGACAACAGTTATAAAACATACTTGTTCATTAATATTAAAGTTTCCCAAAACGGAGTTAAATACGAAAACATAAAAGTAAATGCGAAAGCGTATTAGTTGTAATTCAAGTGGCGCCAACACACGCAAAACAAATAAAGTATAAGTTGATAGCAAATGTAAATGTATTTAGTTGACCCAAACAACGATGAACGCAACTTGAGATGATCCTATCGTGCATGCCTTAAGAACCTGAAAAAAACATGCTAAAGTGTCAACGCAAGGTTGGTGAGTTCACAGGTTTTGATAAACAAAACATAATGCAATCAGCTGTATTGTGATTGTGCATGTCACACATTTTTCTTCTTCAACTTTGGCTTCTCTCACTACTTTCTTCTTGTTCTGCTTAATCTCTTTCTTAGCCTTTTCTGCTGAAGAATTCTCACCTCTACCAGACATGATGTCAAATGGTTCTTGTTTTTAAGACTTCACAATCTTCTCTTCTTTCTTCCCTTTTACATGGTGAGGTTCAGTAGATGATTGCTTCTTCTGTAGCTCTTCTATGGATGACTGTTTTGTTTTACTTACACTCTTCTTCCGTTGAGCTTCTCCGGAAAAATATTTTGATGAAGCAACCTTCTGCGATTTTTCTGCTGATGGTTCTGACCCAATTTTCTTCTTCCGTAAATGATCTACGAAAGTGACTCTCTCTTCATTATTGACTTCAACAGATCTTGTGGATGAATGAGATTTGTGCTGCTTGTTCAACTCATGAATTCCTTCATTCAGCTGAGCAATTCTTGAATAGATGGTATTCAACATGTTTCTTTGTTTGGGAGGATAAGGTAACTTGATTTCATCAATAACTTTGGGAACAATATGATCAATTGATACAGTCTTTCCCTTACCCAAACCAGCACACTTTTGTTCATTAGGCTCATCAATCCCATCCAGGTCATCACATTCATCAAAATCAAATTCTGATTCAGATTGTTTCAAAATTTCTGATTCAGATGAATCAGTTTCACCGACCTTAGTGTCTTTATCATTTACCAATTCAATATTTTCAATTTTTGGTTCCAATTTGGTACATGACACATAATGATTTGACAAACTGTTGGTCATTGACTCAAGTAGGGTGGTATTTATCATTAACTAGCGGTGCAATTACATGAAATCCCAACCCATACATATTCTTTGATTCAATATGAGAATTTAAAAGTTTCTCATATTGTTGAGATGACAGCTGAAACTTATAAAGTTTCACTTCAGTAGATGCATGATTAGACATTGATTTTGTTAAAGAGGTGGTCAAATGCTCAACTTGGGCTTTCAAATTGTAGTTTTCAGATAAGAGTTTATTCAAATCCTTTTGTAACGAAGTGATTTTGACTTGATATAATTTCTGTTCTCTGACATGAGATTCATTTAAAATAATTGTTTCTTTAACTTTATCAGTCAATTGCTGAGCATGGACTCTATACCTTTCAACCTCTTCAACACAGCTGGATGAACACAATCTATCCCTTACCTCTCTTACCATGGGTGGGATTTTGTTCTCCATGTTAGCCATCAAAGCTTGACTCTCCTCCAACACTTTCTTTTCATACATGCTCCAATGACAAGTACCATCCTGCAAGATAATTAAACCAGTTTCTTTAGAATTATTTGTACCTGGTGAGGAACTTATGGCTGATGGGGATGAATTTGTGAGTTGAGGTTGCTTGAAGCTTCTTTGATTTGCCTGTCTTGCATCATTTGTTGATTGCTGATTGCATTCCCTAGAGAAGTGGCCATACAAGTTGCACTTGTAACATCTCACTTTTGATTTGTCAACACCAATTTTGGTGGTCTTTCCTGCAACAGACAGACCCTTGTTTCTTCTCATATACATTTTGCTCTGTATACAATCATGGCCATTTGCCATTGCAAATCCATCTCTTCTATTTCATCAGGATGAAGTTCTTCACGATCCTGTTGGTAGACATGAGCAGGAGTCAAGGTGCTACCAAAGTATGCTTGAAAACTTGAACCGAAAGCTGCAAACGCTGCCTTCTGCTCTTCTGATTCTAGAACCACTGTGATTGGTTCAGATTGATTGTTGCTTTTGTTGGTTGTTGATGCTTTTGAGGTTGAACCTTTTGAATCATCAGCTTTCCCTCTTCCTTTCTTGGTTGAACTGCTTTGGGTGATTTATTTAGATGACTTTGTTGCATAGAAAGAAGTTTCTTCTTCATCCTCACTCAAAGCATGAGAGCTTTCATCATCATCATTTGAAATGAATGCACTACCAGCTCCCTTTGCTTCTTTAAACTGATATGGAGCTATTTGAGATCTTACACTCTTGTTCCTTGTTTTCTCATCAAGCTCCAGGGCTTCTACCTTTGCTACCAATGTATCTAATACAATTGCTTTTAGATCAACGGTATTTTTGAACATAGACACAGTTTGAGTCTAACTTTCAGGCAAAGTGTGAAGCATCTTCTTGTTCAACTCCTCATTACTATACTTCAACTCAAAGATATTCATTTCAGTTTCAAGTTGCATATATCTATGGAGTTGTTGAGGAACAGATTCACTCTCAATATGATGGAAGGTTTCATATTGTGAATGAAGGGTATCCTTCTTGATGCTTCTAATCTCATCACTTCCTTCACACAAAGTGTGAAGAGTTTTCCATAATAAGTTAGCTGTTTTGTATGCTTCACATCTCATCAAAAGGTCTTCAGGTAAAGCCATAGTAAGCATATTATGGGCCTTAATATCAATTTTGACCTTCTTGACATCATCAGGAGACAGATCTTTCAAACTTATGGGTTGATTTCTATCATTATAATCAGGTCCAAGTGTAGGTGGAAGATATAGACCTTCAGTAATAGATACCCATAAATCTGAGTTAGAGTAATTCACATGATTCCTAAATCTGATTTTCAATGTTTTAAAATCAGCTTTGTTTTTTCAACTTTGGAGGTTGATAAGCTGATCCAACCAGTGAATTACTCATTTTAGAATGTCCAACCTATGAATATGTAAACGAGATGCAAACACACTCACTCAACAGTAAATAGATCACTAATGAAACTGATATTCAACCAATCAGTACAAAATTTCCAAGGAATTAATGACTTCTGATGAGAACGATCTAATTAATATCAAATTCTCAATAATTCTCAAATAGAGAATGAGTTGTGATTGAAATTAGTCAAATCTCTTGATGAATTCTCAGATGTTTAAATTTTGTGATGATTGATGATGAAATTTGTTCAAATTTGATTGAACAACCTTTTGAGTATCGAACAATAACCCAAATCTACAATTCAAAATGATATTGATGTAAATCTGAGTTAATCGAGCAATGGAACAGTACTTGATGATCGATACAAAATGGGTTTGATGATTTTAATTGATTACACCAAATCGTTGAGTGAAATACCTTTGTTAGCTATCAATTAGCTAAATTCAACGTATGATTTGATTTGATAGTTCAACAACATGCTTAAATTGAAATTATGAGTACCCCAAGCAGTTATGAACATTCAAAAGCAATTTAAAGCAAAAATTATCAGATCGACTCAAAATTGATTGATCTAATAGAGATTTAAAGTAGTTTAGACATATTGTGATACGCTACTACCTTAGATCAAAGGAAATAACAACTAATTGAACAAATCTAAAACTAACAGATCAATTGATCTAAATCAATGAGCACGAGGCTCTACCACTTGTGAATCCAAGGATCGAATCAGGAATTATCAGTTTAGATATGACAATTAGTGATCGCGGATTACCACAAATTGTTTGTTTAATTAATTATTTATAATATTATAATTTGTAACGATGAACAATGAAGAACAAAATGCAATAAATCGAAATACAAATTAAAGTAAAAAGATCAACACAACAATTGCCTCAAATGGTTTCCATTATATACTAAATCGGTTACAATTTTTATTTTGGATTTTGATAATGATAAGCTAATTGCTATATGATGTTATTGTTTGTTTTTACTATTTTGTTGCTTTGATTGATGATTTGGTGCAATCGCCAATGATGTATTGTTTTTGTGTGTTTTTCTATGTTCCACGGTAGTGAAACCATGCCTTCTATTATACGCAGAGGGATTCACTTTTTACAAGGGTGAAATTGTAACTTTATGTTAGCTCAAGTAAGACTGGTGCAACCAAAACAAACACATAGAATATATTTGGTACAACTGACAAGGAACTTCCGAAGGCAAAAGGAACTTCCGAAGGTAAAAGCTGAACTCCCGAAAGTCAAGGCTGAAAGAGCTTTCGAAAAGAAACTCTAACTTCCGAAGACAAAGTCTTGCTTCTTCCAAAGTTCAACACTTAAAAAATTCTTAGACAATGAATTCCGAAGTATGAAGATCATCACAAGCCTAGGAAAAAGTAGACTCTTTCGAAGTATAAGTGGCTTCAAAGAACTTGTTCTTCCGAAGCCAGTTAACCTTCGAAAGAACCTCCTATGAACCAGTGGACATAAGTATGTTCCGTCTGACAAGCCACTACAACCTTTGATATACTGCATGGTGCTTTCCCACGCCCATGTAGTTGACCATACTTTATTCCACTGTTCATTTCTTATCAGTTAGTACAGTTACCAACTATAGTTGGTAACAAAAGGTAAGTCATGGACATGTCATGATTACCAAATCTTAGATAGTATTTTATCTTAGATACCTTACTTCTAGCAATGCAGTATTTGTTTAGTTGTAAGTTTCTAGCTGGTATTAAAGTATAATCGGCTGTAGATAGTAGTATATATAGTTTCTCATTGTAACTCTATTAACATGCTTGTAAGAGTCTTGTAATACTTTGAGTTGAGAAGTAATATATACAAGTATCTTCAAAAACCTATCTTCTTGTGTTTGTTTACTTAGTATATTATTATCAACTCTTAAGGGATTCTGCATCATCAAACCGAGTGTGACTTAGTGAGTTTGAGAGATAATATTTGTGTTGAGGGACAAAACTCGATCCTGCAATTGGTAACAGAGCTTCTTAGGCTCTTGATTGTGAGATCTTATTATCCAAATAAACCTTTCTTCACTCATATACTCACCTCACTCAAACTGGCCCTCAAACAAAAGTCATCTGAAGGTGAAATGGGGACGATGTCTAAAACACCCATCATCACCCCTGAGAACTTTACATCTTGGAGCAGACGTATTGAAGGTTTCATTAGATACCAAGACAACATGATGTGGAAGTCTATCTCCAATAGCCCTTACAAACCAAAGGTTGCAGCACCGGCTGGAAATGGTGCTATGATAGAGAAGTCTGTTGAAGACTATTCTGATAAAGACCACAAGCGGCTAGAGATCGATAGGAAAGCAATGATTGTTCTTATGACTGCCATACCCAACTCCATCATGGTGGGATTCGAGCATTACCAGTCAGCCAAAGAACTCTTTGATGCTTTGTCTCAGATGTACGCCAGCTCCAATGACTCCAAGAAAGATTCCCTGAAGCAATAGTTTGAAAACTTCACTTATATTGTTGGAGAGACCCTCAGCCAGCAATACTTCAGGTATGTGGATCTTATTTCATCACTTTAGTCTGTGGGAGTGACTCTTGAGATGAGAGATCTCTCAAGAAAGTTCATGAGTGCACTTCCAAATGAGTGGACTTTCTACTGTGTCTCTATCAAGATGTCAAAGAATTTAAACTCTCTCACCATGACTGAACTATATGGCATCCTTGATGGATACCCTACAGAGATGGAAAACAAGAGAGAAGATCAGGTGAGCACGCCTTCAAGCCTTCCTGAAACGCTCTAATGGTTGCTGAAGGCTCAAGACCCCCCAACCTCAGCAGTACCTGACTTACTCCTAGCAGCCATCATGTTATTCTAGGCCATATATCACCTTTCCTGAGACTCCAAGGTCTCAACAGGCTCAGTCAAGTCCCTTCCAGGATAGCTGTGCCTTTGTCTCAGGAAATGGACATTCTAGTGACTTTTAATTTTGCTTTGATGATCTAGAATGTTTCAGCCCAAGTGATGTTGAATACATGGACATTGTCCAACAGATGGCTCTGTTAGCTTATCGAGTAAAGAAGTTTTTTAAGAGAACTGGAAGGTAATTTCCCCAAAACCCAACTAATAGCAAGTTTGGGTTTGACAATAGCAAAGCCAAGTGTTACAACTATAACCAGCTAGGCCACTTTGCCAGGGAATGCAAGGCTCCCAAATCCAATCCGGGAACCACTCAAGTCTCCACACATCCTAACACACCCAAAGCCGCTGGAAAGTCAACTGAACAACACACAACTGTTGTTGCTCAAGAGGTTGACTGGAGCTTCATGGTGCAGGATGTGACGCTCAAGCATCGATGCCTGGAACTGATGACATCAAGGTATTTGAACACCTCCATACTCCAGCTTGTATTGCTAAAGTTAAAATGTATCAGGACTACAATATCGAACTTAAATCTTATATTGGGTCTTTGAATATCCTTAAAAGTGACTTTAAAAGGGCTGAATGTAACTATAAAATGAAAATTAAAGAGTTTAGAGAAAACTGTGTCGTTTTTAAAACATGAACATACCAACTATAGGACTCAAATCAAAGATTTAATCTCCAAATTGACTGAGGCTCAAGCCCAACCAGTCACAGCTGAGGCTCAAGCCAGGAAGCATGCTATTTCTTAGCAAACCTTCCAATCCATTCTTTCATCATCCTCCCACTCACAAATTTGTTATTAAAACAAAGGTGGGTTGTTGTCACACCCCAACCTTGACGGCAGAATCGTCGAGATGTGAGGGTTAAGATTGTTCACAGCCACACAATACTACCTTTAAATAAAATTATCATAAGTTTCAAAAGTATGCAAGTTACAACCAAGAGTCTCAAACAGAAAATAACATAATGTAAGATAAATCCAAGACAAATTTATTTATTAATCTAGGTCCAATCCTAGATGTGAGCAAAGTTCAAAAGATGTCATCAAACTTGAGCGTTTCTGAAACATGTTAAAAATAAAGGTCAACTATGAATGTTGGTGAGTTTCCAAGGGTTTAGTATACATAAATATATAAAAAGGTTACAAGTAGTAATTCATGTCATAGGTTATGAGTTATGCAAGATTATAGAACACATATAGTTACAATCAAACCTCGACCAAGATTAAGTTTACAAGTTTATAATGATTGGCTAAGTGTACTTGGTTCCCATGATTAACAAGTCATACGTCATCAAGAGCCAGCAATACATCGGCTTTAGCACCAAATAGGCTTGTGAGGCCCATAGATCTATGACGTCGCCAGGCTAGCAATAGTTAATGATTGTAAACATATAATGTATCTCATATAAAGCTCACAATAACACAAATAACCATGACAAAGTGTAAATATGAATTGCAAGTACATTACAAGTATAAAACGTTTACAAGTGTAAGTTTGATAAGATTAACATGTTTCACCCTAAAAAGGTGTGAAATAATAATAAAATGAGGCAAGGAAACTCACATGATCAATAAGTATATAATTTTAAGATTAATTAGAATAATAAACGTCGTTCCAACGTAATCCTTCACAAGGTACCTAAATATATATATTACAAGTTTAAGTTTAATAATAAGATTAACGTTTTAACGTGAACTAGGGTTTCGATAAGAATTTGGGGTTTTTTTTATAAATAAATAAAGTTAGTTATCGAAATCATAAATATATATTTTAATACAATGAAAGGAAACTTAATTAATCCTTTTATAATGATTTGTGAAATTAAATGATAAAATATAAATAAAATTTTATAATTAACATAATTAATCTATAATTAAGGATAACGTAATGACCAATAATAATTTTATTGATTTCAACTATTTAAAGTTTATTTTTATAAAAATAAACTAATTATAACATTTGTTAGTATTATTTTATATAAAAATGTTAAGGTGTTTAAAGAAATAAATTTACAGAAAATAATTAGATAACTTTTAAAATAAACAAAGTTTATAAAACCGATTTTTATAATTTTTAGAAATTTTTATATATATTTTTTAAAGGCTGAAAAAGCCTAAAAAATATGTTGAGGGTGCCCGGGTTCGAACCCGGGACCTCAAGGTTGTGAAGTGTGCGTGTGACCAGTAGACCAAGGGCCGAAGCCGTGGTAACTCCCGGTTCTTAAATTATAAAAAACACAGTTATAAAGGAACCCCAAATCAATGAACCCTAGAACGATTGTGATCCAAATTGAACATCAATTCGATAACGATTACAGGAATGAACATGGGACTTTGATTCCCCATGTAATTTCGAGTATGTACATAAGTTTAATTACCCGAATTAAAGATTAGATTGGTAAGAACAGGTTAGGAACAAGCCGCGACCAACGTAGAGCTTGATTGATGTTCAAATGATGATTATAATCCAATTAACTTCGTGTGGAGCTTCAGAGGATGTTCACGACCCTAAGCCCTCTATCAATTTCAGTTTAATGTGCTCGGAAGATGGATTTCGATTGAGGTGCAGGTTGCGGCAATAGAGAGAATCGAAGATGATGCTCGTGATTGTTTCAGGTTAAATTGGAAGCAGTATTCGTTTAAGAATAGTTAGATGATTGTTTAGGTTCGTTTAATTAGATTATTATTAGAGTTTAATACTCGAACGGCTATGAGATTAAAGGAGTTTCGGTTATGCGTCGTTTGGGTTTGTAACCGGTGTTTTAACTCGATTATAAGATGCATTCAAGTTCGACAAACGTTCTAGAAGGGATTTGGAACGATTTGGGATCATGGATTGATTAAATTTGTGGGTTTTGGACCCGCCGAAGAGTGGCCGGGGCATTGGCCGGAAACACGGGGTCAAAAAGGGGGTTTGGGTTTGGTTTTATTAATTTACACAAATGGTCCCTGTTGTTTCAATAGTTAACATTTTATGTCCAAACTTTAATATCAAGTTTCTAAATTGGCAATAGAACCCCTTAAACTTTATTTTCTTTAAGTTTCAAACATTTTTAAGTTTACTAAATTTATAAGTTATTATTATTATTATTATTAAAACTAATATTATTATTATTGTTACCGTTACTATTATTGTTAACATTATTATTATTATTGACATTATTATTAGAGTTATTATTATTATTATTATTATTTTTGTTATTATTATCACAACTATTATT
Organism: Flaveria ramosissima; assembly: GCA_025215565.1. Taxonomy (NCBI): domain Eukaryota; kingdom Viridiplantae; phylum Streptophyta; class Magnoliopsida; order Asterales; family Asteraceae; genus Flaveria; species Flaveria ramosissima. The sequence continues at coordinate 58,225,964 of CM046035.1, read as the reverse complement.
ATTGTTCAATTTAATAATTAGTTTATTAACTTTTATATTAAAAATTAATGGCAAACTTAAGAAATAAGCATAAATAACCCATAAGTTTCATAATTGACAACAATGGTCCTTACAAGAATTAACGACGTTAATTTTTATTTAACGAAAATACGAAATGTTACAGTTGTGACCACTGAAACAGCTCTACCACATTCTTATAAGTCTGTCAGACAACCAAGATGTGGGACTAAAGAGCAAGAGGTTCCAACTGTTGACCTACCACCTCATGAGTTGAAGAGTGATGCAACTATGAAGACCATCACAAGGAAGGACCAGGTAAGACAACCCATTCCCACCAGTGATGATCAACCCCTAACCACCAAAGCCAGAAGAAACAAGGCTAAGGCAGCCAGAAAAACTACCAAAAAAGTGGTTGAATCCAAGTTGAAGATAGACCTAAAGAAAAAATGTGTGTTTATTTCAACCGGATTCCAGGTGGTTGGAAACTCTGAACTGAGAAAGGAGTGTAGTACCAGCACTCCTGTCCTACAAGGATCAGAAGTTGAAAGGAAAGACTACCGATGAAGACAAGAAGTCCAAGAAACAATAGTCTTCACTTCCCACAAAAGTTAACATTGCATGCATAATATGTGGTCTACATAACCACATGGCTAAAGATTATTACTACAATCCTACAAGAACATATTATGCAAATAATATTAAGAAGAAGTCAAGGAAGGTTTCACATTTGGACCTTATCACATGGTCCAAGTGATGAGGAAAGGAAAGCTTGTTTCCGAAGCAAAGTTGCCTTTGGAAGAAACTCATTCTTTCGAAAGGAAAATAGCTTCAGAAGTTAAGGCAAATAAAATTCAAAAGAACAAAAGAGTTCCTTTGAAACCTTCCGAAAAGAAGACTACTTCGGAAGAAAAGGTAAGGAAAGCTTCTTCCGAGAAGAAAGAAGCCTCGGAAGTATGCCATGCTGCCCAAGCTTCATCAAGCTCATCTACACTGATCAGCCAAGGGATGGAATGGAAGATCAAACAAGATGCTGCCTCCTAAACCTCTTCTTCATAGACATCTATTGAACCCTCATGCATACACTTTGGTTCAATTATGTCATCATCATTGGAAGAGCCCAAGACCAATAAGGCTTGGGTTTCCAATAACAACTAACTTTTTCACCTAATGTGCAGGGACATCCACATGACAAGAATGACAATGTGTGGATTGTAGATAGTGGATGCTCCAGGCACATGACTGGGAACATATCACTTCTTCAACAATTTCAGCATTTTGATGGAGATTCTGTTCAGTTTGGAGGTGAGGCCGGAGGATACATTTCTGGCAGAGGAAGCGTATCCAATGGCAAGTTAAAAGTCGACAAAGTAAACTTTGTCAAACAACTTGAACACAATCTTTTAAGTGTTTCTCAATTCTGTGACCAAAAGCACCAAATGCTTTTCACAGAACATGAGTGCATTATCCTCAAACCCGCGATGATAATTCCTTAGGAATATGTGCTTCTTAGATCTCCAAGGCAAGGGGATATGTACAAGCTGGATATGAACAATTCTTTCCCATTGGGTGAAGTATCATGCTTTATTTCAAAAACTGATGGTGATAAGTCAACTCTGTGGCATAAGCGAATGTGTCATATTAATTTCAAAACCATGAATAAATTGGTTAAATATAACATGGTACATGGTGTGCCTAAAAAGAAATTTTTCTGCAAAATTGTGTTGCATGTCTGAAAGGAAAGCAACATAGAGTATCTCATAAATCCAAAAAAGTTAACTCTATCACCACTCCATTACACTTATAGCACATGGATCTATTTGGTCCCACTAATATAATGAGCATTGGAAGGAAATCATAGTGCCTTGTGATTGTTAATGATTTTTCAAGATTCATATAGGTATTCTTTTTAAGAACTAAAGATGAAACTACTGAAACTTTAAAATCTTTTATTCTTAAAATAAAAAATCAAATTGATCACAAGGTTAAGATAATTAGAAGTGATCAAAGGACTGAGTTTAAGAATCAAGTCCTTGACTCATTCTGTAACTCAAAAGGGATTGCCAGACAATATAGTGCCCCTAGAACTCCTCAACAAAATATTGTTGCTGAGAGGAGAAATAGGACACTTATTGAGGCTGCTCGAACCATTTTAGCTGATTAAAAGTTGGCTCTAACATTCTGGGTAGAGGCAGTCAGCACTACATGCTATGTGCAGAATAAAGTTCTTGTAGTTAAGCCACATGGAAAGACCCCTTATGAGCTATGGAATAAGAGGCCACCGTTCATTGGCTTTCTTAGGTCCTTTGGCAGCAGATATACCATACTTAACACAAAGGACAATTTGGCAAAATTTGCTGAAAAGTCGGATGATGCTATCTTTGTTGGATATTCCTCCAACTCTATTTCTTATAGAGTTTACAACGTCTAAAATCAACAATTTGAGGAATCATCCAACATTGTTGTTAATGAGCACACTTGTGTTAGGGGGAATGGACATGATCATATCTTTGATTTAGAACTATTTCTAAAGTATTCTAAACCTTCTTGTGAGAATGTTTTAGCTGGAACAGATACTCAAAGTGATTCTGATGATGACCAACTGTTTGAGTTACCCAGACCTCTTCCAAGTTCTCCAAGAGATGCTAAAAATCAAGCTCCCACTATGGGAAGATCTGACAGTATATCTATCTCAAGAACCAATGGAGCTCAACAAGTGGTTAACAAAGTGATCCTCAAAACTCATGCAGTGACCATGCACGACACCAAGTTGATAGAAGCAACATTTTGAAGGATAGGCAACTGTTAATGCTGCTTCACAGCCAATTGTTAATGATGTTGTCTCTCCTTCATTCAATCAGTCCTCATTGAATGAATGTGAGACATCAGCTGAACCAAGTGTTCAAATCACTGAGCAAACCTTTCAAATTTGGATCTATCCATGCAAGTGGATGTAATTCCTAGGTTCAGGACTCACAACACTCACCCAGCTGAGAACATCATTGGAGATGTTTCTGAAGGCGTGAGAACAAGGGTACAAACTCGTAATGAGAATGTCTGCTTGTACTCATGTTTCTTATGAAAGATGGAGCCAAAGAAGGTAGAAGAAGCCTTGAAATATGGTAGTTGGGTTGAATTAATACAAAACGTTTGGAACCTATGTCCACTACCATCTGGTCAAGTGCCCATTGGCACATAGTGGGTATTCAGGAACAAGAGAGATGATAGAGGCTTGATTATCAAGAACAAGGCAAGACTGGTAGTTCAAGGATACACACAATAGGAGGGAATTGATTACGTTGATGTCTTTGCACCTGTTGCAAGACTTAAGGCAGTGAGGATCTTTCTTGCTTATGTAGCATCCAAGAACTTTACAGTCTACCAGCTTGATGTCAAGTGTGCTTTTCTATACGGGGATATAGACAGGGAAGTATATGTATGCCAGCCTCTAGGATTTGAAGACCCACAACACTCCCACTATGTGTTCAAATTGGATAAAGCTCTATATGGGCTACACCAAGCACCTAGGCTGTGGTATGAGACTTTGGCTTAGTTTCTCCTGAAGAATGGCTACAACAGAGGTACCATTGACAAGACTTTATTCATAAGAAAGTCCGGAAGACATTTTTCTCGTACAAGTCTATGTTGATGATATCATATTTGGCTCCTCAAATGACCAAATGTGTAAGGACTTTGAGAGCATTATGAAGAAGAAGTCTGAAATGAGATACATGGGAAAATGGACTTTTTCCTTGGAATTCAAGTAAAACAGATGAAAGAAGGGTTCTTTATCAATCAGTCTAAGTATGTTAAAGACATCTTAAGAAGATTTGATATGAAAGATTGTAATCCAGCAAAGACTCCTATACCAAAAAATCACAATCTTTGTCCTGACTCTGAACGGGAGGATACTGATCAACATCAGTATAGGGCAATTATTGGATCTCTGATGTATCTCACAGCAATTATACCTGATATCATGTTTGCAAATTGCATCTGTGCAAGATATTAGGCTGCTCCAAAGGCGTCTCACCTAGGTGCTGCCAAAAGAATCCTTAGATACCTCAAAGGAGCACCTAAACTGGGTCTCTGGTATCCAAGAAACAACAACTTCAATCTCTATGGCTACACTGATAGTGAATATGGTGGCTACAACATCAACATGAAATCAATATCAGGAGGATGTCAATTTCTTGGTGGAAGGATAATCTCATGGCAATGCAAGAACAAATCCTGTGTCTCAACATCAACTGCTGAAGCTGAATACATTGATGCTGCTAGTTGTTGTGCTCAGCTGCTGTGGATTCAAAACCAGCTGTTAGATTATGGATTCAATTTCATGGAGACTCCTATCCATATTGACAACAAGAGTGCTCATTTCTATTACAGAAAATCCTGTCAAGCACTTCAAGACAAAGCACATTGATATCAGGTATCATTTCATTAGAGAGATTCATGAGAAAAATCTGATCAAACTAGTCAAAGTTGACTCAAAAGAACAATATGCTGATTTGATGAACAAAGATTTAAGTATCTTATTATAGCTATTGTGATGATAAACATTGATTAGTCTATCTTATTTGAAAACCTTTTCAAATTGTGTCTTGTCTTTGTCAAAACAATCTAAGCCCTGTTACAAGAAGGTATTTCTTCAAAATTTGGCTAAGTATGAGTTCTTCCGAAGAGAAATTAACCCTCGGAAGATGTCTTACGTATCTTCTAAAGGAAAATTCCCCCAAGGATAATCTTATCTTCCGAAGAGTTTTAGCCTCGGAAGAACCTTTGATGATATATCAAATCTATTTCCAAAGCTTGAAAACTTCTTCACTCGGAAGGCCTTCTTACTCTTGGAAGTAAATTTCTATTTGGATAATATTTACCTTCGGACGTAAGTTTGGCTTCGAAAAAAGATTACCTTCGGAAAAGCTTTTACACTCGGAAGAAAGCTTTACTGTGTAAGGGAAATCTTTTGGGCCCCACTCTGAAAAAGGTAAAGATTTTATTAATGTATGTCGGAATATTTTAAAAGGTTTTATCCTTACCGCCATTGTCACATCATACCCCAAACTGTCATTTCACCTTATCCATCCGCTATTTCACCCATTTAAATACTTCCGACCTATCCTTTTAATCTTTTTACCACTTTCACAACCCAAGTTTCCTTCGTCTTCAATTTACCCAAAATCAACCTCATTTCCGCTGTAACTTTCTCAAACAATGGCACTAAACCCTTAGCACAACCAAGTCGCACTCCTTGACTCTTCCAAGGATGCTAACTTTCCAAAATCACCCACTTCCTTACTCAATCCACCTACAACACTGCCCTAACTGTTAACCCCAATGTTTACTCAAACCAAATGGCAGAGTTTTGGGGGAATGGTCAGATTGAAACCCTGAACGGAGATAGGGTTATTAGGTCAAGTATTTGTGGCCAGGACTGATCATATCCGAGCAAACCATCAGGGAGCATCTAGAGCTCCATGATGTGGGTTTTCCTACAGAATTCTCCAAAACAGACCTAGATGACACATATAACCATATGGGATATGGTGGTGATGTGAGCAGGTCAACTGTATACAAGTTCAATTTCTCCTACAACTGGAAATTCCTGCTTCACATAGTCCTTCACTGCTTGTTAAATAAGTCTAGGGGCTGGGATCAAATTCCCTATGAACTAGGATGCCTAGTTCAGGGGTTGGTAAAAGGCCACTGGTTCAACTACTCAAGGTTTATGCTGACCAATCTTATGGGAAACCTTCAAAGGGAAACATTTTACATGTATCCCTGGTTTATTCAGCACATAATCAACTGTGAGCTGGATCAGAGTAAGCTTGTTTGCGTAGCTGCTCTACCTATCCCTCACATGAGGTCGGCCATCTTCAAGGTGCTGAAGAGGGTGTCCACCAACTTCACCGGAAGACACACTGAGCTCCTTCTAGGTATGATTGAGCCAATGGCTCCTGGTGACATCCCTATTAACCCCACATGTGATGAACCCACACCAGCAATAACCACCACAATGCCAAATCTTCCTTCTCACCCCATCAAATACATTAGAGATGCTCCAAGCGAACCCTTGTTCAATCTCCTCTGATTGAACAAGTTCCCCCAGTTCAATCCAAAAAGGATAGAGTGGAAACATGGGCTCCCTCTCAGTCTGAGGTCCTACCATCCTTCACATTTGACGTCAATATGGGTATTGAGTCTCCTCAGTCTCAATCCTATGCGCCCCAAACCCTAACCATAAGCCCTCAGGGAGAGTCATTATACTCCCTTGAGCAGCCAGAAAGGGACAACCCCAAAAAAGGCTCAATGCCACTAGACATTGATCAAGGTCCCGGGTCACTAGGCATAACTTTCATATCCTTTACTGACCTTCTCATAGGTACTGATGGAGAAATTATGTCTCTTCAAGGCCATGATGTTGATCCATAACACCCATCTAAAGATCAACTAAGCCTAGATAGATCTCTGATTTCTAGCCCCCATCAGCAAATCCAAACTGAGGTGAGTCCCACTAATGTGGAGGGGACTCATGTAGATTCAACTGCCACTACTGAGAGTGCCTCAATGGGTCCTCAAGACAGTGGTAACATCTCTGAGACTGAATCTACAGCAACCCTGCCTTTTGATGACTCTGAAAGAGACATAATTAAGCAAGGGAAACCAGGGCGCCAAGAAACCACAACTGGTGGTGAGGATGAACATACTAGGTATGTTGCCTCATCTCCCCGTGATTCTTCTAAAGAAGATGAGGGAAGTATGCAACTCACCATAAGAGACCTATTTTTTAAAGTCTCAAACCTTGAATCCAGGGTTAAGACTTTAGAGGATAGGTCTGCCACTCAACAACTTGAGATTGAAAATCTCAAGGCTCAACTAGCTGAGAAACAGAATGAGAGATCTGTTAGGCATGTACCAATACAAGTCTCTCTGACTTCCTCCTCCAGCTCATCAAGTTCTCAAGATGATGCTACCAAAAAGGGGGAGAATGTACAAAGAGAAACACATGTGGAGCAGCCAAGCTTAGCCCTTTCTACACTAGCTTCAAGATATCATGCTCAACAATCAACTGCTTTCCCTGAGCCTCCTCCTATCATCCTTCAAGTGGACCCAAGGATGCTCATTGATTTGAATAGGTTCTTAACCAAATTTCTGATGAGCTCCTCACTTGAACAACCAAGTCCAGATGTTGCTTTGGCATACATTGGAGCTGAAGAGCTTTAAAGGTGGAATGCGCCATCTACCACTGTCAGGGGAGTTGATCAACCTAAGGTCCACATTGAACCTGAGATTGATATCGAAGGGGATATAAGGACTGATGGCCCAGCAACTGAAATAGTTAGGAGAGATAGTTGAATGCCACAATCTTCCAAAGCTGAAATCAAAGCTGCGAAAGAATCATTCCAAACTTCCAAAGCTCAGATCCAAGCTGCGGACAGGCTATACTCTCTGTTTGATGATCTAATTGTCACAGATGCAATCCTTGAACTGACATATGAGGTGAATAGTGAACACTTTCTTAAAACCCCTCTCACTCAAACACCATCATCATCACAAGCTCAGATCACCACCCATCAACCTGAATCCTCTACACAAGAACCTCTAAAGTCACAAGCTTCCGAAGACATCAAGGGTGAAAGGAAGTTGACTGCGGAACAACTATTAGAGGAAGAAAAGTTGGAGAAGCTTAGAAGAAAAGGTAGACTTCCCTTTGAGAAGCTATTAGCTGCAAGTAGCACAACAGCTGTAGTCAATCAAGAGGCTATCAACAACCAAAGAAGGGTGGAGATTATTGACAGGCTCGTCAATCTTGGTGCAACCAGTGAAGATGTTCTCCTATTACCACTTGAGGAGTTGGTAGAATTAGAGAAGGCAACCCTGCTGCGGAAAGAACAAGAAGAAGCAGCAAGGTTGGCCTTAGAAAAGGAAGAACATAGAAAGAAAGAGGAAGCTGAGCAATAGCTAAGGGATGAAAGGATAGCTTTTCTAAGCTCTAGGGGATTCTCTCTAGAGAAACTTGCTCTTCATGATAATGATATGATCTTGTGCCTTTTTAACAAAGAACAAGATCAAATGAGCAAAGAGAGAAAGGGGGCTTCCAGGGAAAAGCTGAAGGAAAAGAAGAAGAAAGAGGAAGAAGCTCAACTTTTAGCTGCCAAAAAGATGAGAGATAAAGCCTGGGTGAAAGATTATCTCAGGGCCTATGGCTTCTTTGGCAGCAAGTTGGCCTCATGTCTGAGAAGACCCTGCAACGACATGTCAGTGACATTAAGGCTGACATTCGCTCAGGAAGAAGGAAGGAGATGTGTAGAAGAATACATGGGATGACTTCTGAACCCGCACCTCAACCACAACCTCAACCTCAACCAGAACCATCACCTCTCTCTTTCCCCATCAAAAACCGAACCAACCACTGAGCCTTACAATCCTGAGCCCACAACATTATCCATACCCACTACCACATCCATTCCATCAAAACAACCACCACCACTACCTATCCTCAAACCCAAAACACTCCCCAGAACCCAATCATCATCCACATAGCCTAAGTCATCCTCTCAACCCTCTAAACCTCTGACCTTAGAAGAGTTCAAGGAGATCAAGAGGAAGCTCCTCAAATGTACTACTCTGAGTGATATCTCTTGTGAGGAGGGGTACATCAAACTGACCTTCATTGATGGCTCCTCATGTTCCCTCACAAGAGAACAATTTCTTGATCTGCCAAGAGGAACATTGGACCAAGCTCTCAAACTCTTGGCAACTAATTCTAATTCTCTTGAGGAAGAAGAGAAGAAGCTGACTTTACTGGACACTAGGAAGGGAGATAAGTTACCAACTCAACCTCTTGTTCCTAGAAAGAAAGTAGTCCAGTGGACGTTCGAAGACGCTTCTCACAACTTTGTTATGGAAAGAGAGAATGGTGAAATCAACAAGCTCAATGCTTCTTCTCTGCTACACTTCAGCAGATTTAACATTGCTGAGTTAGCAGAGAAACCATTCTCCAATCCCTCCAACTCTGAGGTAGCTGCTCACATTAGTAATCATCTGAGCAGTCTTTATCTGGCTGAACTGACTGCAAGGGCCAATATTGAAGAAGAGTTGAAGCAAAGAGAGAAGGAAGAAAAGGAAGGGTCAACCACCAAATGCAAAGCCTTCTTACAAATGGTCGAAGGCCCTAAATTGGAACCCATAGTTAGATGGGAGTATGACTATAACTCTTATCAACTAACTCTGTTTAAAGGAACACAACAAAGGGTACATGTCATTCAAAGTGACAGACTAGATCTACTATCCACGAAAGACTTGTACAAACTTCTCAACACCACATTAGGAAAGAACAAAGAAACAGATAAGCATCTCCTCTTCTTGGTGCTGAAAGTTTTGAGAAGTAGAAACAAGTGAGGTTTTGGTAGCATCAGCCTAGGGGGAGTTTGTTGGATCAAGTAAGGCTTGTGCAACCAAAACAAACACTTAGAATATTTTTGGTACAACTGAGAAGGAACTTCCGAAGGCAAAAGGAACTTCCGAAGGTAAAAGCTGAACTTCCGAAGGTCAAGGCTGAAAGAGCTTCTGAAGAGGAACTCAAACTTCCGAAAACAAAGTCTTCCTTCTTCGGAAGTTCAACACATAGCAAATTCTAAGACACTGACTTCCAAAGTATGAAGATCATCACAAGCCTCGAAAAAAGTAGACTCGTCCAAAGTATAAGTGGCTTCGGAAGAACTTGTTCTTCCGAAGACAGTTAACCTTCAGAAGAACCTGCTATGAACCAGTGGACATAAGTATGTTCCGTTTGACAAGCCGCTGCAACCTCTGATATACTGCATGGTGCTTTTCCACGCCTATGTAGTTTACCATACTTTATTCCACTACTCATTCTTTATCAGTTAGTATAGTTACCAACTTTAGTTGGTAACAAAAGCTAATGGACATGTCATGACTACCAAATCTTAGATAGTATTTTATCTTAGATACCTTACTTCTAGCAATGCAGTATTTGTTTAGTCGTAAGTTTCCAGCTGGTATCAAAGTATAATCGACTTTAGATAGTAGTATATATAGTTTCTCATTGTAACACTGTTAACATGCTTGTAAGAGTATTGTAATACTTTGAGTTAAGAAGTAATATATACAAGTATCTTGAAAAACCTATCTTCTTGTCTTTGTTTACTTAGTATATTATTATCAACTCTTAAGGGATTCTGCATCATCAAACCGAGTGTGACTTAGTGAGTTTAAGAGATAATATTTGTGTTAAGTGACAAAACTTGATCCTGCACTTTCTTATCGGGGTAAGAAAGTTACATCAGTGAAATTCTGATATGATGTGATTGACACATTCTTGAATGACATTAGTCTTCCGTAGTTGTTAACTTGTTGAATTCACTTCTGAGAGTTAACTTGTTGACTTCATGGATGATGTTCTTCTTCGGCATGAAATGGTCTTCCGTAGGAATGGATCTTTAAATTCATCATCAGAGTAGATATACTTCTACATTAGCAGTAGTTTCACTTCTTAAGACATCTTCCACAATAGATCTACGGATGACCGATCCTTGACTGTTCTTGTTTTGCTTCGCAGAACATCTACGGAAGAACACTTTATTCATCCACAGATAATTCTTGTACTTGTGTCAATTTCAAAATTGACCAAGTATGATGTTTTTCCTGCAATCATGAATATAACCAATACAAGCACATATATGGGGTTAACACATATATATCATGATTACCATAATATTAAGAGATTACAAGAATTTATTACAAGAGTTGAAGAACTACTAAACCTATATAATGATCTAGACCTAACAGTTCCCTATACTTCATATACATACCAAACAAACCTTTCACTTGTTCTAGTATACATATAGAATCATTTTACGCGGTATCTAGTACACGAAAACCATTCTTGAACTTCTATAGTAACAATCCCTTAACTGTGCACAAATATAATAAACTAACTAAATAAACTTACTTAGGGCAATCCTCACTCCAAGTTACTATAAGTTGCAAGATCAATCCACCTACTTTACAAGGTGAGTTCATAGCCCCTTTTTCTTTTGTATTTTGAGGTGGAAACATGCTCTGTATATCAAACTGTGAATTCATATTCAAGAGTCAAAACTAGTATTTTGCAAACTAAATGACAAACTTTAAAATACTGGTAAAACTAAACTGATTATACAAGTTGCTTTATTCTATGACACTTTTTCCTACAAAGTCCCTCTATTTTCTAAAATCTACACAACCATTAATTTCAAGGAAATCACGGAAGTACGTAGATAGATGTATTAGCTTGACAAGCCCATTCAGTACATGGGTTGATGCATGCCAATCAATCCTGAGCGTCCTTTGAGTCAACAAATTCTTTTTGACTTGAAAGGAGCTGGATGTTTGAAACTCATACTACACAAACATATTATTTGTCTGGCCTCTTGTGTCAGGGGGTTAGACGGGAGGGCATTCGATCACTAGTGTTGGTTGTGGAAAGAATTTATTACAAGAGTTGAATAACTGCTAAACCTATACAATGGTCTAGACCTAACAGTTCCCTATACTTCATATACATACCAAACACACCTTTCACTTGTTCTAGTATACATATAGAATCATTTTACCCGGTATCTAGTACACGAAAACCATTCTTGAACTTCTATAGTAACAACCCCTTAACTATGCACAAATGGAAATGTGTGGATTGTGGATAGTCAATGCTCCAGGCACATGACAACGAACATATCTCTTTTTCAACAATTTGAACGTTTTGATGGAGGTTCTGTTCAGTTTGGAGGTGAAGTCGGATGATATATTTCTTCAACAATTTGAACATTTTGATGGAGGTTCTGTTCAGTTTGGAGGTGAAGCCGAAAGATACATTTCTGGTAGTGCCAGTGTATCCAATGGTAAGTTAAAAGTTAACAAAGTAAACTTTGTCAAGCAGCTAGAACATAATCTCTTAAGTGTTTCTTAATTCTGTGATCCAAAGCACCAAATGTTTTTCACAGAACATGAGTGCATTATCCTCAAACCCGGGATGATAATTCCTTAGGAATTGGTGCTTCTTCGATCTCCCAGGAGAGGGGATATGTACGAGCTGGATATGAATAATGCTTCCCCACTAAGTGAAGTATCATGCTTTCTTTCCAAAGCAACTAGTGATAAGTCAACTCTGTGGCATAAACGATTATGTCATGTTAATTTTAAAACCATGAACAATTTGGTTAAAAATAACTTGGTACACGGTGCGCCTAAAAAGGAATTTTTCTACAAAGATAATTGTGTTACATGTTCAAATTGTTGTTTAGTATGTTCATATTGTTGAAAAAGAGATCTGTTCCTTGTCATGTGCCTGGAGCATTGACTATCCACAATCCACACATTTCTATTTCTATCATGTGGATGTCCCTGCACATAAGGTGAAATAGTTAGTTACTATTGGAAACCCAAGCCTTGTTGGTCTTGGGTTCTTCCAATGTTGATGAGGCAATTGAACCAAGAAGTATGCATGGGGGTTCAATTGAGGTTTGTGAAGAAGAGGTTTGGGCTGCAACATCTTTTCTGATCTTCCATTCCATCCTTTGGTTGATCGGTGTAGATGAGTCTGATGAGAGTTTTGCTGCATCACTTGCTTCCGAGGCTTCCATATTCTCGGAAGAAGTTATCACCACCTTTTGTTCCGAAGCAGTCTTGTTCTCGAAAGCTTTCTTTTTGTTTCTTTGCTTGTGCTTAGGCTTGTCTTCCAAAGCTATTTTCCTTTCGAAAGAATGAGATTCTTTCGAAAGTTATTTTGCTTTGGAAACAAGTTTTCCTTTTCTTGACACTTGAACCGTGTGATAAGGTCCAAATGTGAAACCTTCCTTGACTCCTTCCCTTTTAACATTGTTTGCATAGTGTGTTCTTGCAGGATTGTAGTAACATCTTTTGCCAAATGGTTGTGCAGACCACACATTATGCACTCAATGTTAGCTTTGATGGGGGCATAGGAACTATTGTTTTTGGCACTTCTTTTCTTTTACAACATCTTTCCCTTTTTACTTCTGATCTTTCAGCTGGATAGAAGTGCTGGTACTACACTTCTTTCCTAGATCAGAACTGCCGACCACTTGGAATCCGGCTGAGATAGATACACCTTTTTGCTTGGGGTCTATTTTCAACTTTGATGTTGCCACCTTCTTAGCAATTTTTCTTGTTGCCTTGATCTTGTTTCTTTTGACTTTGGTGGTCAAGGGTTGATCCTCAATGGTGTGGATTAGGTTTTCTACCTCATCCTTCTCTGTGGTGGCAACCATTGTTGCATCATTCTTCTGCTTATTGGGTAGTGAGTCAGCAGTTGGAACCTTTTGCTCTTCAGTACCACATCTTGGTCTGACATGTAAGAGTGTGGTGGACCAATTTCATTGGTTCCCAACCCACTCTTGTTTTGATAACACACCTTTGAGTGGGAGGATGATGCAATAATAGTGTTGAAGTTATGCTCTTCAATAGCATACTTCTTTGCTTTAGCCTCAGCTATTACTAGCTAGGCTTGGGCCTCAGTCAACTTCGTAACCAAATCCTTTATTTGAGCCTTGTAGTTTGAGTGTTCATGTTTAAAAGAAGAACAGTTTTCTCTAACTCATCAATTTTGATTTTGAAGTCAGATTCTGCCCTTTTAAAATCAGATTTTAGAATGTTTAAAGACTCAATATCGGATTTGATCTTTATGTTATAGTCCTGATAAAGTTTAACCTTAGCTATACATGCTGGAGTACAGAGATGTTCATATACCTGACTATCTTCTGTTCCAGCCATGAGACTTTGAGTTGGAGTGACATCTTGCACCATAAAGCTCCAGTCAACTTCTTGAGCAACAACAGCTGTTTGTTGTTCAGTTGGCTTTGCAGCAGCTTTTGGAGTGGCATGATTTTGGGAGGCTTGAGAGGCTCCGGGTTGGACTTGGCCTTTGATTTGTCTAACCCAAGTGCTATAAATGCATTCCCTTGCAAGATGACCAAGTTGATTGCAGTTATAGCACTTGGCCTATGATTTGTCTAACCCAAATTTGATGTTGGTTGGGTTTTGAGGGAACTGTCTTCCAGTTCTTGTAAAGAACTTCTTTGCTTCATAGGTTAAAAGAGCCATTTGTTGGACAATGTCCATGTATTGAACATCATCTGGGCTGAAGCACTCTAGATCATCAAATCAAAACTCAAAGTCACTAGATTGCCCATTTCCTGAGACACAGACACAAATATCCTGGAAGGGACTTGGTTGAGCATGTTGATACCAGGGTGTCTCAGGAAAAGTGATGTATGGCCCAAAGGAAGATGATGGTTGTTGGGGGTAGCTCATGTACTACTGGGGTTGATGAGTTCTTGAGCCTTCAATAACGAGTAAAGCAATTCTAGCATGAAGACTAGAATTTTTGCTCATCTGGTGACCTCTCTGAGTCTCCATCTCTACACGGTATCCATCAAGGATGCCATACAATTCGGTCATGGTGAGAGTGTTTAGATTCTCAGTTCTCTTGATAGAGACACAAAAAAAATTCCACTCATGAGCAACTGTACTCATGAATTTTCTTACAATATCTATCTTTTCAAGAGTTACTCCCACAGACTGAAGAGATGAGATTAAGTCCATATACCTGAAGTATTGCTGGCTCAGGGTCTCTCCAGCAATGTAAGTGAAGTTCTCAAACTATTGCTTCAGGGTATCTTTCTTAGACTCTTTGGACTCGGTGGAACCAAAATACATCAAAGTCAAAGAGTCAAAGAGTTATTTGGCAGTCTGTCAGTCCTCAAAGCCCACCATTACGGAGTTTGGTATGGCTGTAAGCATAACTGTCATGGCTTTGCTATCAATGTCCATCTTTTTAAAGTCTTCATCGGAGTGATTTGTGATAGCTTTCTCTATCATAGCACCGTTACGAGCCGTGACTCCACCTTTGGCTCGTTTGATGCATGAGTGATAGATCTCCACATTTTTTCGTCTTGATACTTAATGAAACCTTCAATGCGTTTGCGCCAAGATCTGAAATTATCAGGTGTGATAATAGGAGCCTTAGTCATCGTTCCCGTTTCAGATTCAGAAGATTTCTGGTTGAGGGCCATTTTGAGTGTACTGATTGAGTGAGTGAAGAAACAAGGTGATTTAGGATGGTTAGATCTCACAATCAAGAGCCTAAGAAACTCTTATAGCAATTTCTTGATCGGTTACGGTTAATCAACACAAGATTATCTCTCAAACTCCCTTACATACACTCGGATGATGATGCAGAATCTTCAGATGAGTTAATAATATACTAAGTTAAAGAACACAAGAGATGGTTTTCAAGATACTTGTATATATTACTTCTCAACTCAATTTTTACAAGACTCTTACAAGCATATTAACTGAGTTACAATGAGAAACTATATATACTACTATCTACAACCGATTATACTTAGATTACCAGGTGAAACTTACTACTAAACAAATACTACATTGTTAGAAGTAAGGTATCTAAGATAAAATATTATCCTAGATTAGGTAGTCATGACAGGTCCATGACTTACCTTTTGTCACCAACTAAGGATGGTAACTGTACTAACTGATAAAAG
Organism: Flaveria ramosissima; assembly: GCA_025215565.1. NCBI lineage: Eukaryota > Viridiplantae > Streptophyta > Magnoliopsida > Asterales > Asteraceae > Flaveria > Flaveria ramosissima. Next base: position 58,210,383 of record CM046035.1, on the reverse strand, counting down.
GTGAATAGTGGAATAAAGTATGGTCAACTACATGGCGTGGGAAAGCGCCATGCATTATATCAGAGATTGCAGAAGTTGTCAGAGGGACCACACTTATGTCCACTGGTTCATAGTTGGTTCTTCTGAAGGTAAACTAGCTTCGGAAGAATAAGTTCTTCCGAAGCCAATTATACTTCGGAAGAATCAACTTCTCCGAGACTTTTGCTGGTCTTCTAGACTTTGTTCTTCGCAAGTCTTTGTCTTGAACCTTCTAAGTGTTTAGTTCCGAAAGAGGATTAACTTATTCTTTGGAAGACTTAGTTTCTCTTTGGCAGTTCTTCTTGTTTAGGCTTCGGAAGTTCTTCAACTTGACTTTGGAAGTGCAGATAAGCTTCGGAAGACTTTCTTCAGTTGCACCAAAATTCTTCTAAGTGTTGTTTGGTTGCACCAGCCTTATCAGACCCAACATAACCCCTACTTTATTTGCTTCACCAACTACTCTTAAAGCTGCTATTCTCTTTTCGACCACCATAACTAAAGATTTGGTCAAGTCTAGAGTAGTAGTAAAGAAAGAATCCAAGAAAACTAATGTTGAGAATAAGAAGTTGGATCGTCCCAACAGCAAAAAGCAAAAGACTTCTAAAGGGTTTGCAATAGTGACTCTTGCTACACTAGTTAACCAAGTTGCCGCAAATAATCAAGATCCTACTAAGAAACCCTACACGGGCAAATTACCCAAGTGCCCTAAATGTCCATTTCATCACAATGGTGAGTGTCGCAAGTGCAACAACTATGGTAGACTTGGTCACACCACTCAGTACTGCAAGGCAACTGTTACCGCCACATGTTAGCAGGTAAAGGTTTTAAATGTAAATAGTATAAGTATGTGTGTGCTATGTGACTTATATATACATAGTAAATTTGGTTATTGATGTGAATCAGAATAAGGAATACTTACGACATGAAAGTAAGGAAAGTATTTAATCACACATTGTCACTTTAATTACGAAACCTACCATATTGTAATGAGTTAAGCTAATGACCATGTTGTTGACTCACATCTTATAGCAAATTAAGATCACGGTTGGAAGGAAACTGCAAAATCTACTCTGGTTGTGCTCGTAGTGGACGTGCTCATAGGAATGCCACCCAATCGTGACATTGAATTTTAACTTAATCTGTTGGCGGGAGCTTAACCGATCGCCAAGAAAACATATCATTTAGCTTCTTCAGAGCTAAAGGAATTAACGGCTCAACTACAAGATCTTCTATACAAGGGTTTAATTAGATCGATAATCTCCCATAGGTGCTTTGGTGTTGTTTGTAAAGAAGAAAGACAACAATATGAGGATGTTGACTACTATGAGTTGAATAAGCATATGGTAAAGAACCAATGTTCGTTACCCTGAAATTGGTAATTTGTTCGTTCTATAAGGAGCAAGTTGGCTTTCAGGGATAAATATCATATCATGTTACCATCAGTTGAACATAAAGGAGTAGGATAATCCAAAGATAATATTTTGTACGTGTATAGACACTAGAAATTTCTCGTGATGTCTTTTGCGTTTACCAATGCACCAACAGCTTTATGGATTTGATGAAGTGAGTATGCTAACGTAGGTTGGGCATGTCACTGATCGTGTTTATTAATGATATCGTATTAACCTAACAAGCAAAGATGATCATGTCAATCACATCAAAAAACTATTAGAAACACTAAAAAATAAGAAACTTTATGAATATTTCTCAAGGCAGGGGCGGATGGACGTTTTGTTGAGTGGGGGGAAGGCCCCCGCTAAAAGTATACACAACAATGTTAGTTTTAATAAAAAAGAGTTGTGCCACCCAGTGATTTTTTCACAACCGACTAAAAGGCACCTTGCGCCTTCCACTTTCTTTTAACAGCCTACAAGAGGCCCACGTAGTTACAAATCTTGATAAAATATAGAATAGTTGGTTAATTGTAAAATCGCAACAAGTTTCACATAAAAATTGAAGACACCATTCAAAATCAAAACTACAGTCATGAGTTCTGAAATTCAAAATAAAAATCACAGTTATTGAAGATTTGAGAGTTGTTCATTAAAGCAAATCCGACAAAAAAACAAGGTTCTTTTATCTTCTTAACTACATTATTATCTCATGTATTATACGGATTGAATAAATAAAATGTTAAGTAATTAGGACATTACATAATAAAACAACGACATTATTTTTTAAACTTTTGTTGAGATCTGTCATCACAAAAGGCATTGTACCATCTTGTAGCTTAAACAAAATTGTTTGTATTGAAAATTTTGAATTCTTCACTTACCCACTCTTTTTACTACTGAATGCATCTACTCCATTTCCTTATTTTTAGATAATTTGTTAAATTGTTCCATTACTTGATGTTTATGGACTTTTGTTAACTTATTAGTTTTGTTGTTTTAAGTTGTGGTTAATATTAACATGTTAAAGAGTCATTATTAATTTGACCCATTTAGACCGGTCCACCATTGACATATTTGACCCATTTTGATTTTTGACCAGACCATTTTTGCCCCCGCTAAAGAAATAGATCCGCCACTGTCTCAAGGTGTGCATTCTAGTTATATAAGATCCAATTCTTAAGCCAAGTCATTAACACAAACAGGATCATGGTGGAATGGAGTTCCCGAATGCCATCTAGATCCGCAATTTCTTGGGTTTGGCTGGTTTTTATAAATATATTAATTCAAGGTTTCTCTAAGATAGCCTCTTTTGTTGACTATTTGACCGACAAGGATGTAAAGCTTGAATGGGGAAGGGATTAGGGGAGTGTGTTTCAAGAGTTAAAGACAAGGTTAACTCAAGACCCCTTTTGATGCAACCTAAAGGAAATGAGGATTTGGTCATTTATTATGATGCTTCGTATTTAGGATTGGGTTGTGTTCAAAAGCAATGAGGAAAAGTTATAGCTTACTCATCCATGAAATAAAAGATTCTTGAAATTAATAATCCCACGCATGACTTAGAGTTAGCAGTTGTTGTTTTCGTGTTAAGTATATTGAGATGTTATTTATGCGGAACAAAGTGCACCATTTTTCACAGACCAAAAAAGACAAAAGTATTGTTTTGAGATAAAGGATCTTAATATGAGGCAAAGAAGGTGATTAGAATTTATTAAAGACTATGATTGCATGATTCATTTCCATCTAGGGAAAACCAATGTTGTAGTAGACATCCTAAGTCATAAAGAAAGACTCTAGCCTATTCGAGCAAACCCTTATTAGTTAGTTGTGACACATGATGTCATGAAAAAGTCCAAGAGTTTAAATTAGAATTTTTAGAAAAGGACAAATTAGTCAAGAGAAAATGAAAGGGTAGATTGCGGATTATGAGAAAACATCCTTGGTGTCAAAACCAGATTCGGAAAATGTGGGTTCCAAGCTACGAAAACCTTAAATAGAAAATATTAGATAAATCTCTTAAGACGTGATTTTCTATTCATCCTAGGGCTATAAAGATGTACTCAGACTTTAAATAAGACTATTGGCGGTCGGGGTTGAAGTATCATGTAACGGATTATCGAACATCAATGACCACATGACAATATTCAACCTCTAGATGTTCCGAAATAGAAATTGAAACATATAACAATAGATTTTAAACAAAGTTTCTCTGCACGAGTAATTGGACTTCACATGATATGGGTTGTGGTGGATCAATTGACAAAAACTGCTTACTTCCTACATGTGAGGGAGACATACATGATACTGGCAACATAAGGATGACATGGGTTGTAGCTACTTGGCATATGAAGAATGGAACCTTTTTTCCATAAGTAATGTTTATTTAAATGGAAATTTTGATGTCCTTTAATTAAGAAAATTAAAGTTTACAGAGAAGTTTTAATACAAAAGTGAATGTTTTTTTTAACTTTTTCCATTGTAATGTATTGATTCAATGATGTAATGTGTACTGTTATATGCTATCAGTAACCAACTGTAATGACTTCAGCATGATGGCCTTACAAGTTAGTATCTGTCTCAAAGTTTAAGAAATTTATGAAATAAAATTTTCAAAACATAAACATATCAACAATAGGACCAAAGTAAGGGATGCTAGTCCAAATAGCCAAATGTTAGTAGGTAAAGATTATAAATGTAAATAGTAAAAGTATGTGTGCTATGTATGTGACTTATATATACATAGTAGATTTGGATACTAATGTGAATCAAAATAAGGAATACTTAGGACATGCAAGGAAGGTAAGTATTTAATCATACGTTATCACTTTAATTATGAAACTAACCTTATTGTAATGAGCTAAGCAATTACCTTAAATGACGATGTTGTTGACTCGAATAATATAGAGAATTAGGATCATGGTTGGAAAGAGACAACAAAAACTACTTGTGGTTGTGGTCGTGTGTGAGGCCCCGTTCACGGGACGCTTACAATCGGACGTTCATCGCCCACAATATTTAAAACACATTACAATTCATTTGACTAATAAAAACATTACAGTGGAATAATTTAACAAAAACCATTTCATGCATTAATAATTACTTTTGCCAAATAATACATCATTGTTCAAAGTTACAAAATAACGTTTAGTTGCATTATATCACAAAAATATCATTTCTGTATAAAATGGATGCCAGTCTTTATTCGCCAAGTAGCTTTACCCCCGTGCCACCCTTAGCAACAAATCACCTGCCAACTGAAAATGCATAAAAGTCAGTGTTGATGAGTGAGTTTTTGTTTTATAAATAAAATACTTTTCCTTTCGTTAAAAACATTTCTTTACATTTCGTACGTGATAAATCATCGTACATACATCAAGGTAATACCATTATTATCTTTCATTATCGTACGCATTCATTCCATTCGTACTTTTCATTATCTTTTACTTTCATCTAGATCATGTTATATGCTAAACCCCCTCTTGGGCGCAAATCCATCTCATCCAGCGTTAAGCGACAAGGACCCCGTTTCGTACATCCAGAGCAGTCACAAAGACTGACTCCCTTGTATGAGGACCCCTTAGGGGTCAGCCAAGATTACACGCTATACACACACACTTGGGCTAACAACTATCAATTAGTTGTGAACCTCCTTACGTTTTGCTTGCAAGACTTTCATTCGTTCATTCATTTAGTTCCACTTCGCATTATCTTTAATCTTTCGCTTCATTAAGATAATACTTTATGTATAATCGAATAACACACTACGTAAAGCCATGCAATAATACGTAATAAAGAACATAAAGAAAACAGGCCATAACATGCATAACATCAGCCAACATAACCACTAAAACATCCCAGGTCCTATCCTCTATATTCCACATTTCCAAAATTTCAAAAATATTTCTAAGGCATTTAGGCGCATGGACACTATTTGGGCGCATGAGCACTATGCGGGCGCATGATAACTATTCGGGCGTATAATCACTATGCGGGTGTATGAACTTTACTTAGGCGTATGAATACTTAGGCGCATGGGAAATCTGGGCGCATGGGGAAAGACTTAGGTGCATGGGAAAAGACTTAGGTGCATGGGAAAAGACTTAGGCGCATGGTTACTATGTAGGCGCATGGACCTCACTTGGGCGCCTGGGCACTTAGGCGTATGGGCAGTTGGGCGCATGGGGAATAGTCCTATTCGGTCTACACTATTTCAAACCCAATTCATCATTCTAACATGCTCTTACACATCCTAACATTCTAAGCACCTAAAACAGGCATATAAACATGAAAACATAGCCAAAGCGCACCCAAACATACATACACTCAAATAAACATAAGAACAAGCTTTCGGTTCACATACCGAATGTTATAAAAAGTTAGTTACATACATTTTCAGCCCCAAACAAGTTTAAAAACAATAAAATCGGGGATCTTAGAACTCACCTGCAGCAGCCTTGGAGCAAAACTCCCGCAAACTCAAAGGAACTTGGAGTTCAACACCTAAACACACCAAGAACACACAACCAAACACACACAAAAACATAAGGCTCAGTCCCAAGGCTGAAACCCAGTTGAAACCGATTGTAAGGTTTCATGTAAGGCTGATACACCTAAAACACTCTAAGTCTCGCGTGCATGCATGCACTTAAGTGCATAGTAGAAATGCTTCGGAAGTTTTTCACCCTGCATCAGGAATTATTCCAAGTGTAAAATCTTCCGAAGCCAAGACCAACATCTTCTGAAGCCAAGACCAACATCTTTCGAAGCCAAAAGTGAAGTCTTCCAAAGCTTCAAAGACAAATTCTTCCGAAGCTAAGAAGTGAAGACTGATTTCTTCCGAAGAGTTTTAACACATGCTTTATCTGATGTACTTTTCCAAAAAGCTAAACCACTTTGCGCTGCAACTCTGAAGACTCGCCAACTTACACAAGTTGGTGAAAAGTTCCATGCTTTTGGTAACTGTACATTGAGGTCTTGAGTCTGTTGCTTTCTACTTTATGTACTTTTATCCTTTTTGTAATATATTAGGATGTGAGCTATGGCATGTCATAGTCACTAGTCAAACGGCAATCTGCCTTTTGACTCCACATTTGATTTTGTTGTTGTCTAGATCAAATGTTTCCAGCTGGCTTTCTAAGCATGGCCGGCTGTAGGATATAGTATAAAGTATCTCAGGTCTTTGTATATTTTTTTATGATTTGTAACACTTGTAAAGAACTTGAGCGCAATATACAACATTCTTGAAAACTATTATCCTTGTGTTGTTTGTTCTTGTTCTGTCTCATATTTGCTTGTGTTCTAAGTATCAAACCGCATTGTTCCCAGTTCCCTATTTGATCTGTTAAGTGTTCTAAACACTCTCCTCATTTTGTGTTGTGTTGTAAGTGACCATCCCTTAAACGGTCCTGCACCGATCAAAAACACAAGAAAACTCACCTTAAACCGGTTTTCTTCTTCTTCTTCTCTCTAAAACCGAGAGAAACTCTATTTCTCTCTCTTAAAGTCAAATGAGGTTGATCTAGCAGAGGTTGTGGGCGGCCATGCCCACCTTTTTAAACATAATTATATTAAAGTTTTCCTCTTTCATAACTTTAACCCCTTAACTTGGGTTATTCTACTTTTCTTTCTTTTCACCCTTCTTTTCTTTTCTTTTAAAAATTTCCGGGTGTTACAAGTCCACCCCCTTTGTATAGGTTTCGTCCCCAAAACCTGTCACTCCTCGAACAGCTGTCTCATCTCCTCCTCAGTCTCCCACGTAGACGCGGATCCCTTCCTATGCCTCCACTGTACTCGCACCAGTGGAACCACTTTATTCTGTAACCTCTTCTCTTTTCGGTCAATGATTACCATTGTTTTCTCCATGTAATTGAGTCGTTCGTCTACTTCGATGGCCTCCAGTGGTACAATCATATCTTCATCAGCTAGGCACTTTCTCAGATGAGATACATGGAATGTTGGATGAATCCCACTTAACTCATCGGGCAGCTCCAACCTATAAGCCACCTCTCCTACTCGAGCAATAATTCGGAAAGGCCCTATATACCTTGGGCTCAACTTACCCCGCTTTTTAAACCGAATGATACCCTTCCATTATGAAACCTTTAGCATAACCTTATCGCCCACCTTGAATTCAATCGGTCTACGTATCTTGTCAGCATACGACTTTTGCCTATCCTTTGCCGCCTTCATGAGAGCCTTGATCTTTTCTAGCTTTTCAGTCGTAGCCTCAATCGCTTCAATGCTCCCCAACTCCTTTTGTCCAATATCACCCCAACATACGGGCGTTCTACACTCCTACCGTATAGAATCTCATATGGTGGCATACCAATGCTGGCATGATAATTGTTGTTGTATGAGAATTCAGCTAACGGTAACTGTTCATCCCAACTTCCTTTGAATCAATGACGCATGCTTGGAGCATATCCACAAGCGTCTATATAGTTCTCTCTGATTGACCATCCGTCTGAGGATGATAAGCCGTACTGATATGTAACCTCGTCCCCATCGCATCAGATGAGATACATGGAATGTTGGATGAATCCCACTTAACTCATCGGGCAGCTCCAACCTATAGGCCACCTCTCCTACTCGAGCAATGATTCGAAAAGGCCCTATATATCTCGGGCTCAACTTACCCCACTTTTTAAACCGAATGATACCCTCCCATGGTGAAACCTTCAGCATAACCTTATCACCCACCTTGAATTCAATCGGTCTACGTCTCTTGTCAGCATACGAATTTTGCCTATCCTTTGCCGCCTTCATGAAGGCCTTGATCTTTTCCAGCTTTTCAGTCGTAGGCTCAATCTCCAACTCCTTTTGTCCAATATCACCCCAACATACGGGCGTTCTACACCTCCTATCGTATAGCATCTTATATGGTGGCATACCAATGCTGGCATGATAACTGTTGTTGTATGAGAATTCAGCTAACGGTAAGTGTTCGTCCCAACTTCCTCCGAAATCAATGACGCATGCTCGGAGCATATCCTCAAGCGTCTGTATAGTTCTCTCTGATTGACCATCCATCTGAGGATGATAAGCCGTACTGATATGTAACCTCGTCCCCATCACATCATGAAATCTCTTCTAAAACTTGGATGTAAACTGGGTGTCACGGTCAGACACAGTAGACACCGGTACACCATGACGAGTTACAATCTCCTTGATAAACAGATCCGCTAACCTCTCAGATGAATACGTTTCACGGATCGGCAGAAAGGGAGCACTCTTCGTTAGGCGGTCAACTATCACCCATATAGCATCATACCCCCTTGGTGTACGTGGTAGCTTCGTAATAAAGTCCATGGTTATATGCTCCCACTTCCACTCGGGTATGTCCAATGGTTAGATCTTTCTGTATGGCTTCTGATGCTCCGCCTTCACTTTTAAGCAAGTAAGGCACTTACTCACATACTCCATTACCTCACGCTTCATACCCGGCCACCAATAATCTTTCTTCATATCATGATACATCTTTGTAGCACCGGGATGAATGGAGTATCGAGTCTTATGAGCTTCATCCATGATTCGCCCTCGTAGATCTCCGTAACGAGGGATCCACATCCGTCTAAAACGGGTTCTAACTCCGAGAGTGTTTTCACCCAACTCCGTGACTAGACCTCTCATCCTTTCGGCGTTAAAGTGATCTTCTTTCAACGCCTCGTCTTGGAACCCCTTGACATGCATCATCACATCGGAGGTCATCACTAACTAGTAAGCTTTCACCCGGATTGGTTCGGGTCTCTCCCTTCGGCTAAGGGCAGCCGCCACTACGTTGTCCTTGCCCAGATGGTAATGGATTTCACAATCATAATCCTTGATGAGCTCCAACTATCCCCTCTGCCTCATGTTCAAATCCTTCTACTCAAAGAAGTACTTCAAGCTCTTGTGGTCGGTGAAGATGGTGCACTTCGTCCCATATAAGTAGTGCCTCCAAATCTTCAATGCAAAGACCACAACCGCTAGCTCCAAATCATGAGTAGGATAATTAGCCTCATGGATTTTCAACTGTCGCGGTGCATAAGCTATAACCTTTCCCCGTTGCATCAACACGCAACCCAATCCCGAATAAGAAGCATCCGAATAGACCACCAAGTCTTCGCGTCCTTCGGGTAATGACAAGACTAGAGCTTGTGTCAACCTCGTCTTTAGCTCTTCAAAAGCCTTTTCTTGTTGTTGACCCCATACAAACTTTACGTCCTTACGGGTCAACTTGGTTAATGGAGAAGCTATCTTGGAGAATTCTTGGATGAATCTCCTGTAATATCCCGCCAATCCCAAGAAACTACGAATCTCGGATGGCGTTTTTGGAGAATTCCATTGCATCACCGCTTCCACCTTTGCCGGGTCTACCATAATTCCTTCGTGATTCACGACATGACCCTGAAACTAGACTTCGCTTAACCAGAACGCGCATTTGGAGAACTTGGCATAAAATTTATTTCTTCTAAGCGTCTCCAACACTTCCCGAATGTGTCCGGCATGCTCCTCCTCGCTCCTCGCATAAATCAAAATATCATCGATAAACACAATCACTGATTTATCCAACATCGATTGGCACACCCGATTCATCAAATCCATAAAGGCAGCTGGTACGTTGGTTCATCCAAAGGACATAACGAGGAATTCGTAGTGTCCATAACGCATGCAAAAGCTGTCTTAGGAATATCCTGCTCCTTCATTTTCAGTTGATGATAGCCAGATCGAAGATCTATTCTCGAAAACCAACTAGCACCTTGGAGCAGATCAAACAAGTCATCAATTTTGGGTAGTGGATATCGGTTCTTTACCGTCAACTTGTTTAACTCGCGGTAGTCAATGCACATCCTCATACTACCGTCCTTCTTCTTTACAAACAAGACCGGAGCACCCCAGGGAGAGATACTCGGTTGAATGAACCTTTTATCCAACTATTCTTGCAATTGAACCATCAATTCCTTCATCTCGAATGGAGCCAATCGATACGGTGCCCTAGCAACCGGTTGAGCACCAGGTATCAAGTCAATCTGGAACTCGATCTCGCGATCCGGCGACACACCTAGTAAATCTTCTGGGAACACGTCGGGAAAGTCACACACAACTGGTACATCGGACAATTATGGTACTGATGTGTCCACATTCTTCAAATAAGTCAGGTAGGCGCTACATCCACGTTTCATGCACTTTCCCGCCACCGCCATCGAAATCACCTTCGGGATCATTGTAACTCGATCACCATAGATCGTCACCGAACTCCCTGTCAGGCGCTGTCAGTCGGATCATCCTCTTGCGACACACAATATTTGCTTCATAGGCTGCTAGCCAGTCCATCCCCAGGACTACATCAAACCCGCCTAAGGTCATCACAAACAGTCTATCAGGAAACCTATGACCTTCTAATTCTATGTCACAGCCTTCTATCAGATCAAAAATACTAGTAGACTTACCAATGACAGTTTCTACATCGAAGAGCTCATCAATACTTCTACTTCCAACAAGCAAATTAGCACAGAAAGCAGCATAAATGAAACTCCTACTAGCACCAGAATCAAATAACACAGAGGAAAGAGTTTGGTTTACTGTAAACGTACCTGACACGACATCAGGATCCGTCCTAGCCTCCTCCCAGGTCATCGTGAATGCTCTGGCGCTTGCCTTCTGCCCTTCATTCCTGGCCTTCTTCTTTGCCCCCGAACTTTTAGCCCTCGGCTTCTTGCAATCCCTAATCAGATGGCCCTCTTCACCACAGTTGTAACATCTTACAGCCCCACACTATCTGGCCATGTGACTGGGATTCTAACATTTGAAGCAGACGTTCAATCCCCACCTACACTCTCCAGTATGCTCCTTTCCGCATTTACCACACCTCTTCGTCCCTGAACCTGACGTAATTACATGCCGATCATCCACCCTTGCACTCTTGTTACTTGGAGTGACACCACCACGTCCAAACCGCTTCCCATTCCAGTTCCTATCACCACCACCCTTCTTGCTCACCTCAAACACTGTCACCTCTCTCTCATCATACAACCTCCCAGCCAGATCAACCACCGACCTAAAAGTACTCGGCCGGGCGGCGATCATGTGCTTGCGGATGTTTGCCGGCAAACCTTGAATATACCTCTTGATCTTTCTGGATATTGGCGTCACCTGATCTGGCACCAGCCTTGCCATCTCATTGAACTTAGTAGTATACTGCTGGTGTGTCATGGTTCCCGCCTCCAGCTGTAGGAACTCTCTCTCGATCTTGTCGAGTTCCTTGTGAGGACAAAACTCCTCGATCACCAGCTTCTTCAGTTCACTCCACCTCATTCTTCCAATCGCCCTGCTACCCTCGGCCTGGACAATAGTGTCCCACCAATATAAGGCCGAGTCCACAAATGAGTAGGTGGCAAACTTCACCTTCTAATCCTCCCTGCATTCGCTGATCTCCAACATAGCCTCCATTTCTCTCACCCATCGGTGAGCAACAGCATCATTACCATTGCCATCAAAAGTTGGGGGCTTACACCTTTAAAAGGCTCCATAGTTACAGCCCCGTGCTGTTTCTTGCACAACTTCTTCCTCCTCCTCATCGCTCGAGACAACCGTCCCAGTCTCCGGTTGCTCCCTTTCTCCTCTCTCATCATTCCCCCTCACAGCTTTAATCACTTCGGTCACCACCGACGGCAGAATCGTCTGCATGACCTGGTGAACCTCCTCAACTACCGCCTCCTTCACTAAGGCCCTCAGATTAGCGCTCTCATCACTGCCTTCCTGGTGATGGGTCTCAGGCTCCTCATGAGCTGTTTCACCAGTCTTAGCTCGGCTCCTAGTGACTCGTGGCCCAGCACCACGTCCACCACGACCGCCACCACGCGAAGCTTTTGAAGATCTACTACCAGCCATCCTCTAAACACTATAAGATTCGAACACCAACACGATCATTCAAGGTAATAGCTCAGATTATGTCAAGTATAGTCAGTCCCTAATTACAGTGGTCAGTTGTGATTAGCTACTTACTTTACTCTTCATTCCCCAAGCATTTCCTATCCAGACTACATCAGTATCCAAATCTACTAAGAGCACATAAATCAAATGGCATGCGCACATAATACCGGATACTTTTAAAGAAATTACCTAATGGCACGTAGCTACTTGGGCTGGCATCCTTCTATTTGGTCCCATTTTCAGTTTAAGTTTAGGTTTTTGAAATAATTTACTCATTTCTCTTAAACTTTGGCTCTGATACCAACTTGTAAGGCCCTGTTCCCGGGAAGCTTACAGTCGGACGTTCATCGCGCACGATATTTAAAACACATTACAATTCATTGGACTAATAAAAACATTGCAGCGGAATAATTTAACAAAAACCATTTCATGCATTAATAATTACTTTTTTCAAATAATACATCGTTGTTCAAAGTTACAAAATAACATTTTGTTGCATTACAACAGAAAAATATCATTCTTGCATAAAATGGATGCCAGTCTTTATTCGCTAAGTAGCTTCACCCCCGTGCCACCCTTAGCAACAAATCACCTGCCAACTGAAAATGCATAAAAGTCAGCGTTGCTGAGTGAGTTCTAGTTTTATAAATAATATACTTTTCCTTTCGTTAAAAACATTTTCTTTACATTTCGTACGTGATCAATCATCGTACATATATCAAGGTAATACCATTATTATCTTTCATTATCGTACGCATTCATTCCATTCGTACTTTTCATTATCTTTCACTTTCATCTAGATCCTGTCATATGCTAAACCCCCCTCTTGGGCACAAAGCCATCTCATCTAGGGTTAAGCGACAAGGACCCCGTTTCATACATCCAGAGCAGTCACAAAGACTGACTTGTGTGAGGACCCCTTAGGGGTCAGCCAAGATCGCACGCTATACACACACAGTTGAGCTAACAACTCTCAATGAGTTGGGAACCTCCTTACATTTTTCTTTCAAGACTTTCATTCGTTCATTCATTTAGTTTCACTTCGCATTATCTTTAATCTTTCGCTTCATTAAGATAATACTTTACGTATAATAGCATAACACACCACGTAAAGCCACGCAATAATACGTAATAAGGAACATAAAGAAAATAGGCCATAACATGCATAACATCAGCCAACATAACCACTAAAACATCCCAGGTCCTATCCTCTAAATTTCGCTTTTCCAAAATTTCAGCAATATTTCTAAGGCATTTAGGCTCATGGGCACTATTTGGGCGCATGAGCACTATGCAGGCGCATGATAACTATATGGTCGCATGATCACTATGCGGGCGCATGAACTTTACTTAGGCGCATGAATACTTAGGCGCATGGGAAATCTGGGTGCATGGGGAAAGACTTAAGCGCATGGGAAAAGACTTAGGCGCATGGTTAGGCGCATGGACCTCACTTGGGCGCCTGGGCACTTAGGCGTATGGGCAGTTGGGCGCATGGGAAAACTCCTAGGCGCATGAGCACTATAATGGGCACATGGGAACAGTCATGTTTGGTCTACACTATTTCAGACCCAATTCATCATTCTAACATGCTCTTACACATCCTAACATTCTAAACACCTAAAACAGGCATATAAACATGAAAACATAGCCAAAGCACACCCAAACATACATACACTCACATAAACATAAGAACAAGCTTTCGGTTCACATACCGAACGTTATAAAAAGTTAGTTACATACATTTTCAGCCCCAAACAAATTTTAAAACAGTAAAACCGGGGATCTTAGAACTCACCTGCAGCAGCCTTAGAGCAAAACTCCTCCAAACTCAAAGGCACTTGGAGTTCAACACCTAAACACACCAAGAACACACAACCAAACACACACAAACATATAAGGCTCGGTCCCAAGGCTGAAAACTCAGCTGAAACTGATCAAAAACACAAGAAAACTCACCTTAAACCGATCTTCTTATTCTTCTTCTTCTCTCTAAAACCGAGAGAAACTTTGTTTCTCTCTGTAAAAGTCGAATGAGGTTGATGTAGCAGAGGGTGTGGGAGGCCATGCCCACCTTTTTAAACATAATTATATTAAAGTTTGCCTCTTGCACAACTTTAACCCCTTAACTTGGGTTATTTTACTTTTCTTTCTTTTCACCCTTCTTTTCTTTTCTTTTAAAAATTTCTGGGTGTTACATCGTGGTGGACGTGCTCATAGGAATGCCACCTGATCATGAGATTAAGTTTTAACTTAATATGTTGCCAAGAGCTTAACCAGTCGCCAAGAAAACATATCACTTAGATCCTTCGGAGCTAAAGGAATTAACGGCTCAACTACAAGATTATCTCTCCATAGGTTCTTTGGTGATTATTGTAAAGAAGAAAGACAACAACGTGAGGATGTTGACTACTATGAGTTAAATAAGCTGACGGTAAATAACCGGTGTCTATTACCCTGACGGTAAAGAACCAGTTCTATTACCCTGATATGATATTTCATACGCGTTATAGACACTACGAATTTCTCGTGATGTCTTTTACGTTTACCAACGCACCAACAAGTTTATGAATTTGATGAACCGAGTATGCTGATGTAGGTTGGACATGTCGCTAATCATGTTTATTAATGATATCTTGATGTAAGAGTTAACTTAGGTGTTGTTTGTTTTTTCTGCAGAAAAATGTCTGCAGTCTGCGGACCACATCTCCAGACATCTGCAGCAGAAGAGGTGGACCAAACATCTGCAGTCTGCAAGAAAAAGACTGTTTGTTTTTAACATCTGCAGAATGGTAAAAATATTCTGTAATTAGATTAAACCTATTTTTCCCATTTCGATTTTCATCTAAAATACGATAAATCCATCATGGGTCAAGGAACCCTCGGCGGATTGAACCGGAAAAACAACTCCGGTGACCGGAAGAACGACGGAGACAAAAAGGAGAAGAAGTTCGAACCGGCAGCACCACCGGCTCGAGTCGACCGGAAACAGTGTAAGCAAAAGGGCCGACCTGTGGGGAATCAGGAGAGATTCAAGCCTCAAGAGGAGAAGAGTGAAGAGGATAGATCAAAGGGGGTGGGAGGCAGACGGGGTGGGAGGCAGACGGGGGTGGGAGGCCGACGGGGGTGGGAGGCCGACGGGGGTGGGAGGCTGACGGGGGTGGGAGGTGAGAGGTGGGTAGAGGAACGAAGGGGCTGGGAGAGTCGGGAGGTGGGACACGACGTGTAACACGGCGGTGGAACACGACGGTGGAAGACGACGGTTGTGAAGATTTCACAAGACTTTGTTCCACATCTTCTCCGTGCAGACGTAAGGAAGACGTTTTTTAATGAAACGTCTTCCAGAAAACAAACACTCTGCAAAGTAAAAACCTCTTCCCGCGTCTGCGTGCACGCAGATGAAGAGGTGGGGAAGAGGTTTTTTCAAAAAAACAAACACCCCCTTAGAGGCTGATGCAACTAAAGAGCTCTCAGCATGCATGCTGAAGTACAGAGAAAGTTACTTCGGAAGATTTGACAAAAGCATTAAGAAATTCCCCAAGTGTCAAATCTTCCGAAGCCAAAAAACCATTTTTTCCGAAGCCAAAGATGAAGTCTTCCGAAGCTTCAAGACAAAGTCTACCAAAGCCAAGAGACTGATTTCTTCCGAAGACAGAGAAGACTTGCTTTCTTTGACATACTTTTGACAAAAGTTGAACAACTTTCCGCTGCCATCTCTGAAGACTCACCAACTTATACAAGTAGGTGATATCTCCATATTTTTTTCAACTGTAGATTAAGGTGTTAGAGTCTTTAACTTTCTACTATGTACTTTTATCCTTTTTATAATAGATATAGGATGTGAGCATGGCATGTCCTAGTCACTTGTCAAAAGGCAATCTGCCTTTTGACTTTACATTGATCTTGTTGTCTAGATTAGTGTTCCAGCTGGCCTTCAAAGTATGGTTGGCTGTAGGATGTAGTATAAAGTATCTCAGATACCAGTCCTTAGCACTAAGCCTTGTAATAATTGTAAAACACTTTAGAGCAATATACATCATTCTTGAAAATCATATACTTATGTTCAGCTTGTGTTCTTTACAGTTTTTCTTTGTTTCATGTAGCTGGTTCCCTATTTGATCTATTAAGTGTTCAAGTCTCTCTAACCTTGTGAAACTGTTGCATTGCTCCCCTATACCAGTCTTGCACTTGATAAACCTAACGAGCGAAGATGATCATGTCAATCACATCAAGAAAATATTAGAAACACTAAAAAATAAGAAACTTTATGTAAATTTCACAAAGTGTGCATTCTGGTTACACAAGATCTAGTCCTTAGGCAAAGTTATTAATGCGAACAAAATCATGGTGGAATGGAGTTCCCTAACGCCATCCATATCTATAATTTCTTGAGTTTGGCAGGCTATTATAAAAAATTAATCCAAGTATTCTCTAAGATAGCCTCTTTGCTGATTATTTGACCGACAAGGATGTAAAGTTTGAATGGGGTAGGGATTAGGGGAGCGTGTTTCAAGAGTTAAAGACAAGGTTGTGTAATCATTATGACCCTTAGACAAGTTCGCAGTCAATTGGTGGCTCAAAGGAAATCGAACAATTTTTTACTTGTTGCTTGATTTGATTATTTAATTATTATGTTGTGGTTAATTATGTTATTTCATATAAATAATTAAAAACAAAAAAGTCTTAATAAAATAAACTTTTTACAAAATCTAAAGATGACAAGTAATGAAAAGGTTTATAAAATCAAGTTTGTACAAAAGGTTTAATTGTGTTGTGGTTAATTACATTATTTCATAAAAATAAGTAAAAACAACAAAGTGTATATTTTAAACACTACATTAATAAAAGGTGTATTATTATAAAATCAGTTCACGATAAGCGACTAACTTAGTTTAATTTAGGTATTTAAAATTGAATTGTATTGAGTGTTGAAATGAGTTTCAAACAATTATCCCAAACTAAAGTAAAATTAGATTATGCCAAAATTGCAAAACTTGCCTCATGCTACAAGCCTTCTAATATGTTTTTGATCTGAACAGTAATTTAAATCGTAAAAGGAATCCCAATTTAAAATTGATATTTATGCCACCCAAAATTAGTAACATTTCACCCAATCTATCCAAACCCCTAGTGTTAGAGATTACTCTACATCTAAGACTATGGTTATGATGGAATGTACAATCGTGATTCGTAAGTCACATAGTTGGTAATACTCTTATCTATTAAGGGTGGATCTCACTTAAACCGTTAAAGTGGACAAAGTTTGGGTTACACATACCAATGCTTGATAAAACTTGTCATGCGACCCCAAATTGAGAGCGTGTAGTTGACACAATTGGTAATCTTTACCTACTTGCATAACTATGCTAGTGGACAGTACTTTAACTATTCATTAAGATGTGATTAAGCGAGATCCCATTCCTAGTTATATATATTTTTATAATTCGGTCATAAATCTAGTTAGGATGTTAAGCATGAAAATATTAATCTTTTCTTTTGAATTTTGTAGATGTTGAACGAATCAAATCCCACCTCCTCTTTCTCTTTAAAGTCAATTCTTGAAAAGGAAGAATTTTAACAACTCCAACTTCATATATTGATTCCAGAAACTAAAATTTGTTCTAAGGGAATAGAAAGAAATGTATGTTCTTGAAGGACCAATCCCGAAAGAAGCCACTACCCAGACGATTGCTCCCTGCAGAAACTAGGTAAGTATGTGGATGACTCCCGAAAAGTCTCATGTATCATGCTAGCTACCCTAATTCCAGTGCCTCATAAGAATCTAGAAAACATGTTTACATTCGACCTGATCGAGTAGCTGAAGGAAATGTTCCAATAGTAGTCTTGTCATGAACATTTTCTAGTGATGATATCACTCATTACTACTAGAATGCAAGAGGGTTCTTCTATCACCACTCATATGTTAATGATGAGGGTTACATTGATCAATTAGTACTCCTTGAGGCCCAATATGCAATGTGTTGGTTGGGGCTATAATCCTCAACTTCCTGCCTAAATCATATTTACCATTAACTCTAATATAAATTCATGGGACAAGACCATCTCGGAGTTGAATTTGATACTCAAAACTATTGAGATGAGTTTACCAAGTTCTTGTAAACCTGTTCTAGTGCTGATGATCAAGGAATGTGAAGTTAGGAAGCCTAATACCAAGGAAAGGGCAAGAAGATTGTGAAAAGCAAGTGCAAGGACAAGGAGGTTGTCACAAAGAATAATACTCTAAAGTATGTCAATCCTATCATCGTGATAAAGTTGAGCACTAAAAGAGGAACTGTCCAAAATAACTAAATGAGCTAAAAATAGGAAAAGTCTTTTAATACAGGAACTTCAAGTATATTTGTTATTGAATTTCATCATCTCTAGCAAATCTTGGTGTTTGACACTAGATGTAGTTCTCATATTTAGTTTAGGTCAATTGGGGTTCGGTATCTGAGTTATTTGGTTTGAAACCTTAGAGTTTCTAAAATCATTTAATCTACAGAAAAATTTATAACCTACCCACATTGTCATAGTTAACTAATACTAATTCAAGCATAAGAACATAAACTACATAATATGAATTGAAGTAATAGACATCCAAAACTATCTAAATATTGTTGTCATCCTTTGACATCTGGAAGTTAAACTACACTCAAATATGAATAGAATTCAAGCTATCGAAATCTTGAACTGTTAAAGCAATAATTCAATACCTTCAAAGTGGATCCATATTTCGTCATCTCATTAGAACACTACGAAGCATTTTGCGTTTTCTCCTCCGATAGAATCTTAACCCCTTTGCCAAAAATAATTGCTAACTAGAAGGTTACTATTCAACACGAGATCGCAAAGATTAAGGGATTGAATGGAATTGCAACATAAAATATTATCACAAATCACAAATAGATTGGATAGAATTTATAATATCTTGGGATTTGTTAGCAAAATCTACAATCGGATTTAATCGGGTTCACTCACTTATTATCTATTTTACAATTTGAATACCGAACCATATCTCACAAATCGGGTTTAGGCTATGTAGTATTGGAGTTCTAGTTTCGGGTTTATGCTTATTCGGGTGGGTTTATTTATCTGAGTTTGTTTATTTTGTTTAGGTTTGGGTTTAATCGGTTATACCGATTAGAGTTTAAACAACAGATAACTACAATACATGGTGGTAACAATGTTTATTGTAAGTTTATAAATAAATATACTACAGTCATGTACTGTTTCTGACTTATGTGCTAGTTTAGCGCAAAAAAAAGAGTGTAACATTATTGTGTTGTTTTATGAAATGATTTAGTAAAACACTATTTGATGTTAAGATAGTGCATTAATATATTGTTTCTATATCTTGTGTTGGTTTAGCAATAAAAGAATTAACATATCATCTGAAAGCTTGTTTCATGTGTTGCTTTATGTCAACTATAACCTACTAATATAAAAACAACATTTACAAAAGTGATTGCCTTAACATCCACATATATTTTACTAAAAACTTCATATTCTTTTAATGCTAGGGAAAAATAATTCCAAGGCAATAATAAGTAAAACTAAACATATGAATAATTTTTGTTACAACATTCAAAAACTCTCAGTGGTTCAATGTATGCCACAATTCATGAGGTCAACATGTTGTCAATCCTAATATTAAAAGACAAACACTACTATGTTTTCTATTTTAATCTCTAGACACCAGTCATTTAGATCCTTGACAACAGTCTTAGAAAGAGGGGGCGCAAAATGAAAGCTAAACATGGGGCATGTGTAAACACTGTATAATGTGTAATATAAACATATAGATATCTTATATTTTACTCATTTGTAAATATTTTATTTCAGAAAATAATATTTAATGAATACTTGGAAAGAGTTTACAATCAATGCAAGAAAGGATTTTATTGAAGAAATGGGAACGATTAAAAATGCCATAACACACATCAATTTCGTTGTATGTCGTATATTCGTTATGAGGCTTATGAGACTTTAATAAAAGACTAGGAGCGTTGGCTAGTAAATGAATCAAAAGAACAAAAGTTATAGCTTCTGATCTTGATACATATTACTTACTAAGATCCAACTGAAAGGGAAATGATGAAGCTAAAATATCATGAAACAATATAAGCAAACGCTACGAAATTTATAGTATGTGTATGTTTAATACTGTAAAGGTAAAATTAGAACATGTTTATGTATAAATTATTTATTGTTAACTTTGTTTTGAAGGTAGTTTGAAATGCTTAAAAACAACACATGTCATGTTAGGAAAGCTTCTTAGTTTGTTATGAATTATGTTATGTTTGTTTCTATTACTTTAAAACAGCAAATGTTATTTTATATTGCATGAATGCAAGGTAATACTTTGTTAATGTTAGTTTGAATTGCTTTGAAACAACACATGTCCTATATATATTGCTTAAAAATATGTTAAGTTCCCTTGTATTACTGCAAAATAACACACATGTCATTTGGTAGTACATAGAATACTCTACCACTATTAGTTTGAAGTGTTTCAAAACAACCATGTCCTTTAAAGAATACTTCCAATTTTATTTTATATTATGTTATGCTACTTTGTATTACATAAAAAACATATTAGTTTATGTTCCATTGAAAGCATCACATTCATTCAGTATTCTTATTTTGTATTCGATCAAGCAATGGTACGAATTATAAAAATTTATAAAGGAAATAGGACAGTTATTAATAAAAACAACGTACTTAATTTCTTTATTTTCTAATAGATGAAAACAACACATATTTTATAATATGACTTAACACATGAAAAAGATATGTGAATAGTAGCATGTCTTTAGACATAAGATATGCTAAAAAAGACATATGTATTGTGATGATTAAGAATAGGGTGGTATTCACATTGTCGTTAGTTTTTGTTTTGTTATAGTTTATGATAGCTTAGATATTGATGTAATAGGATCTAGTTTAACTTACTTATTTTGTATTTTGGGACATGCGAAACTGCATGCAAAACTACATGCGAAACTGCAGTTTCGCCTGGTAGTTTCTCATGCCATGGTGCATACTGCGAAACTAGGTCCAATATATATTTGTTTCTTCGTTCATCGTTGTGTAAATCTTGAAACTTTATTTTTTATTGTATATTTAAGTTCATTTCTTGTTTGTCTATTGCTAGGAGCTTACATTTCACATATTTGAGCATTGTTCTTATTATTCTTCATGAATTCTCTTACAAATGGGTTTCATGGTTAATTTATTTTCATACCTCATCATTACTTGGTGCACAAGCTATTAGAATAAGTGATGTGTTGTGGATTACAATGTTAAACCTTCATCAAAAGCACGTTCAATCGATCAGTTGGACCAACAATATGGTATCAGAGCCTTTGTGCTCTCGATTGTTTGCGTTTTAGGTAGTTTTGACATAATCATCATCTCAATCATTTTGGAGCTGTTTTACGTGTGTTATCCATGAAAGTTGATTAAGGAAAGTGTGGTGTAGGCTTGGGAAACCTATGATATCATCAGATCTCAGATTGGTTGTGATTTGAGTGAGTTTTGGTGATTTTTGGGCCTTTTTCGCAAAAGAGAATTTTCAGCTTCATCGTGCGAAACTGCAGTTCTTCATATGAAACTACAGATCTTGGTTGGTTTTGATTTCTTTGCGAACCTAGAACGAAAGTTATTCATTCTGATCATTTTCCTTACGTAACTTTTTCCATTTTCTTTGAAAGAGAAGTTCAATAGTTTTGGTCGAAACTGTACCAAAACTACGTAGAAACTAATTGCCAAACTAAGTTCTGCGTGCAAAACTACCACCTACAAAACTATTGTTTCCTATGTGAAACTACACTATGTTGTGCGAAACTACTGGTTCTTTGACCTAATCAAATTTCAATGATGACAAGTCTTACTCTTGCTGATCTTCAGAGTGTGGCACCAAACAGACCTCCTAAGCTAATCAACAAAGACAACTTTAATGATTGGAAAAGATGTTTAAAAGCCTTCTTCTTGAACACCGATCACACTTAATGGGAGTCAATTATGAAAGGACCTCATGTGCCTGTTTCAATAGAAGACAATGTGACCATTCAGATTGCAGATCCGACAAAATTGTTAGGACCTGGTATTTGAACGAAATACCGAATGATTAACGTGTAAACCAAACCAAATAGTGCGGAATCCTATTTGATTGGCGATCCAATCAGTGAGAACGCACGTAGAATCAATAAAGTATTGAATCAAACGTTAAGAATCGATTAGGAATCGATCTACAGCGTTTTATGAACTTGGAGTATGAACTTGGAGGCTTCCGGACCGCTAGGGTACGTCTGGAGTCGAAATAGAATGAATGCTTACGTTTTTCCACGAATTGGGTTGTATTTATAGGTTAGTGTTGTTCATTCGTGCGACTGAACCATTAGTATGGTTCAGTCGTGCGATTGAACCATGCGGTTGATCCATCCGCACGACTGAGTGTTTAGTCGTGCGACTGAGCCAATCTTATATTACAATCATACGACTGATCCAGTCTCCTGGCTCAGTCGTGCGACTGAGTCATTCGTATGGAGTTATTCATGCGTATGGTCCATTCGTATAGGCCATTCGCATGAGAACTTCATTTTGTTAGTTTGAATGTATTAATTAATATAACATTATGTGTATCAATTCAACAATCACAAACCTATTTAACCAATTCAACATCGACTCATTAATGAAATATTAAACATTATAAATCACAAACAACCAATATCATTTCATTAACATTCCAAACATTACATCAGTATCAGACAAACAATATCTATTATATTCATATCATGATCTAGGTACATACATGTATCAACAAACTCCCCCTTGGACCTAGATCTCTCTAATGTCTTGTTTTCTACATCACCTCCTAATATTTCTTGTACTTTTCCTCTTTTGTAACTCCTGCGTGAATCTCAAACGCAAAGCAGAGTCTTATGACGTTCTGGAACTGAATGGCTTGTACTATATCCTGCGTATCATAGAACAGTGGCCACTTGAATAGAGTATAGACATCATTAGCTGACAAGTTGGTAAGCCACATAGGGTCAAATACCCTGATAATATCCTTTTGTCCCTCTTTATTTAGGACTATGACCGCTTCTCTAGTCCTCCAATCATAGTACCACCACTTAAAATGTGGAGTGAAGTCCTGAGGCATTTCTCTAAGCGGGATTCTTGACATTGTGCGCGGAGGACTCCACTTCAGCACTATCTTTGGCTTTCCAGTAATGGCATCAACTTCAGACCTTCTGATGTACCTGGTAGGTTGTTGGGGTCTGAAGTTAACCCACCTGGGTGTGGTACTCCTTCCTTAGGGCAGCCTCAAACCAGCCTGACATCTTCTTGGGTCAGTATACAACAGCTTCAGTTTGACCAGCTGGTTGAGCTCAAAACCTGGTAGAGTCTTTAGATCATGTGGAAATCTAAACTACTTTATGCCCTTCTCTCTCTTAACTGCATAGACATTTAGATCCACAAAATATGCCCACGCTATAATCCTGCCCGACACCTTATGATGTTTCTTGACTCTGTAGAGTTTGGTGTAGACGTTCTGTTTAGGTGCAGCGCGTTGGGCTCGAACTTCTTCAAAACAAGCTGCCCATTCAGCCTTTCGGATGTCAACATCATCGTTTGAGGCTTGGGCCATTCCTTCTGTCTTCTCTGACTCCTGCTCCATCTTATCTAACACCTCAAAAGTATCACTGACAAGGGATTCACCCAGATTGGGGACCACATTTCCCTCGTTGTCAGCATACTGAGGGTAGTGCTCTGTAGTGACATCTTCTATCTCTATTTCATCAACGTCGTTTAGCTCTTCGTCACTTGTAGAGTCATATGTTGGAGCATCCTTTACAATCTCATCGGGATTTAGCTTGAAGATCTCAGCTAGTTGCTCATTTGATAGATCGTGAATTATTTCCCCTTCTTCAGGGGTATAACTCACGGACCTCCTGACGATCCCTTGCAGATCAAGAATCATAGTTAATTGAGTCTTGACCTGCTGAAGGGGAGCAACATCGAACATCGAATCATTTGATAGTTTGGGGATATTTGATTTAAACATTCAACATAACAATCATTAGTTAATAATCAAGACAGAAATGCATTAATCTCAATATAAACATCGAATACATAAGTTTAAATACACGATTCAAATACGAAAGTAATCAAATACATAGAGATCTAATCATTACTTTTGTCTTGGATCACCGGATCATCGCTTGGTGGAGCAGAGGAGGAAGCTCGTGGTCTTGGTTGGTTCTTCTTAGATCTCCTTTCCTGACCTTGAGCAGAGGCAGATGCAGCTGCATCTCCTCCTTCTTCATCATCATCCTCATTCCTCTCCTCTATCCTCTCTTCTTCAATCCCTTCATTATCATCACTCTCATCATCATCGTCCTCATCATCATCCTCATCATCATCATCACCATCATCACCATCTCCCTCTTTAATCTTCAGTTGCTCATCTTTAGATCCCTTTAGCTTTAGCATGATGATCTTCTTAGCCTCCTCCAACTCCTCAATCTTTTTAGCAGATGTGACACTGTGCTCTTGGAGTGGGTGATCTCGTGGCTCTGAGCAGCCATTTGATTGGGCCTGCTCCTCGATCAACCAGGCCTGCTCCGAGATCTACTGAGACTGCGCCGCAGTAAGATCTGTCAGGTGACGGATTTGCGCTGTCTTCTCCTCATCAGCAGCTAACAAACGCATCACCATCCGGTTCAACGCTGAAAGCTATTCCTCTACCCTAATTGGAGGTAGAGGTGATCCGTATATATATGAGGGAAGTGATGAGGGTCCTGCTTGGTGGCTAGTGGTGGTGGTGGTGGCTGTGGTGAAGATGGGGTTGGGTCTGGATGATAGTGGAGGTGATGTAGGAGTGAAAGATATGGTGGTGGTTGGCATATGTACAGTAGTGGGAGGTGTGGTGGTGGTAGTGGTAGCTGTGGTGGCTGTGGGGTGGATGATGTGGTTGTAGAGGTGGTAGAGGTGGTGGTGGTGGTAGCTGGGGTGGCTGTGGTGGTGACGAAGGTGAGTCTTCTCTTCTTCTTCTTCTGGCCGTGGGGTTGAGCCATCCTTTTCTTCCTCAATCCAGTCGAGGTGGATGCTCCCCCTAGAACACGGCTAGATGGCTTAGGAGCATAGTTAGGATCTGCAGCTGTCTCTCCCGAATCCCTGGGGCGTTCACCAACCGCCCGGAGTCCATGCTCTGTGGGAACAACCTTGCTTCCCACAGTCCTCGTCAGAGGCTCCTCATCCGACTCTTCTTCATCCTCACTAGGTATGAAGTACTGGTGGAACCCAGCCGACTCAGCTATGTCGCTTGTTGGGGCAGATACTGGAGGTATAACGTCTGTAGCTGTGCCCCTCGGTGGAATAGGCAAGTCATCTCCAGCATCCCCACTGTCATCATCATCTGAATCATGAGTGGGTAGAGCAATCTGCTACACATCAGAATCACTATCGTCGTGGCGCCACTTCCTCCTGGCTGGCACCACATAGTCCTCTCGGCTCAGATGCCCAAACAATCTCCTGACAGAGGGTTTCACCTGCTTCCCCCTGTATACCTTCATCCTCCCCAAGGTGGTATCATCCATCACCTCAAGAACAATAGCATCATCCTTCTCCTTTGGCAGGGAGGGGAGCTTTTGGTCTTTGATCATCTGCATAAATCTCGGGTACATACAGAAGCCCTCCTTCCCTTTCCCCTCGATGTTCTCCACCAGGTAGGTGAAGATCATCTTGGAGAAGCTTAACGGGTGGTTCAGCACCAACGCAACATACGTGTTTTGGATCTGGTCGGATAACTCATTAAAACCCCCCTTCTTGGAAGCTATACACTTTAGCAGCACGTGCGCAAGATACTTAAACTGGGGACAGAGGTTGCTCTTGTTGAGCACCCCAGCATTGATGTCCCCAGAGTACTTGGCTCGAAGAAAGCATCCTCTGACAGTGAGGGGGTGTAGTCTAGTCGGACAATCAGCATCGTCCCCCAACTGTAACACTCCTTAGATCCTCCTCTGTGATAGCTATAGCCTCTCCAAAGATGGTACTTCTGATGCAGTGAGGCTCAGTGGATCGATCAACTATAGCACCTTCCCAGAAGGCCTGCTGAATGGACCGATAAGGAGTACAGGGAGCAGATATGGCATGTGAAATCCTCGATCTCCTTAGGAAGGTGATAATGCCCGAGAAATCAGCAGCATTTCTGGATGTCAGATCCAGATGAGCACAGATATTGTGCTTCGTACTCATAGTCCATCGACTCGCCATCTGTTACACCAACAAAGTAAACATTAGTCTATTGGCTAAGGATGTCATGAAACATTTGGATTTGAAGAAAAAATCTTTCTGTCATGCGAATGAGGTTGTGCGACTGAGATCAGTCGTGCGACTGGGTTTCAGTCGTGCGAATGACCCCATACGCACGACTGAGTGTGCGACTGGACTCATGCGTATGTAATCTCATGTGGTTACACCAGTCGTGCGACTAAACTCATACGCATGGTTCAGTCGTGCGGTTAAGCTGTTCGCACCCTTCAGTCGTGCGACTGAAGTTCATCAACCTGTCCATTCGCATGATGTACTGACTGTTCAATTCAAATTCAATTTTTCACCAACTTTGAGTTTTAGACTTCGTGTTCTGGTTCATTAGACTCGCAATCCATTCGTATAACACCTAACATCTTTAATTTCATTTGTTTGAGTCGTTTAGTTAGGTTATTTAGCCACTTAAGTCTCGGTTATTTTAGCGAGTCCGATTGTACAGATTTGGTGTCAAATTGAATGTCATTGTAGTGTCTCTTCACCGCAAATTACCTGTAGAATCGATGTCAATGGTCAGTATGTAAGAAACAGGGGTTTATAGAGATCAAAGAAATTTGGGCAGAGTGACTTTAGTTCGTGCGATTTAGGGTTAATTTGAGAGTGGTGAGTCTCTGCGCCCGACTCTCCCTCTATTTATACTAACCCTAAATTCAATCGTGCGACTGGGCTCATACGCACCTTTCAGTCGTGCGAGTGGGCCTCAGTCGTGCGATTGGTTCAGTCGCCCTTCTTCAGTCGTCCGACTGGATCTCAGTCGTGCGACTGACTCATTCGTTCGCTCTTAAGCATCCGACTGGGCCAATCGTATGGGCCATTCGGTTGGATGGTCCATACTCATGGTCCATTCGTACGAATGGCTCCCATTCGTATGATAAGTCCATACAGATGGTCCATTCGTGCGAATGGGTCATACTTATGAAATTTTCTGCCATTTTGAACATTTAACATTTAAACCCTTTTAACTGTTGAAATTAACATTATGAGCATTTGATCATCTCAGACATGATCATTTTAACTTGAAAACCTTTGATCACCTCAGACGTGATCCTTTTAAACAATTTGTCACCTCAGACGTGACCCATTTATCCTTTGAAAACACATGTGGTCATCTCAGACATGACCTTTTTGGTGAGTTAATCCCATACTGATTTTCATGATGTAGTCCAACAAACAAACAAACTGAAATGACAAAAAAACTAGAAACTAAACTAAAATACAAAAATTAAATGTTTTTGACTTTTTGTGAGAGATAAATCCTAAGATAGAAATCTACTGGATTTGGTTCCGGAATAGGCAGCTTCTATTTAGTTTGAACCACACCTGGATCAATTCAATTTGGAATCATACAGGCAAGTCAAATCATTTGGGACTTGTTATCAAAACCTTTTGATGCTCAATTCTTGGTTTTCATCCAGAGTCGTTAGCAAATTTAGGAAATCATACTGGTACTATTAGATTCCCACATTGATTTGAACTTTCAAGAATTGCAGCCACAATGATTGTCAGTATATTTGTCCTCTTAAATCCATACACAGACTTTTGACACAAACTGGTGATAGTTTTAGGTTTAATTATTTCAACTAACATTTGTGGATCCCACACTTATATGGTAATCAACATTCCTCAGGAGCTTTTGAGCGGTCTATGGGTATTTTTACAAGAAGAGACTATTCTTAGAGCTTTCAAAGAGAAGCCAATCCTCAGGTCAGTGCCATCGCACAGCAGAGAGGCGGCAAACAACAATGAATTCTAGAATATCTAGGTTATGCTTATCCTCAGGTCGGTGCCATCGCACAGCAGAGAGGCACACAACCTATCTTCTTGTTAGAGCAGCTTAATTTTCTTTTGCACAGAATGCACCAACAACATAAGTCATTAGCTTGATAGCATTTTTCTTTCATTTTTTCGTGCTTTGCTCTATTTATGGTCATCCGCACACATTTGTGGCGTTTACATGCTCATTACCCCTTATTGGAATATTGTTGATTGTGTTAACCAGTGACAAGATGGGAGCCCACAGTCAGTTGAACAACTTAGTTTGATCTTGAGATCACCACGCAGGTCTAATCATCTATTGTGTTGAATCTACCGACATATCATATGTGGTCTAGCAACCTCTAGGTCTACTTTCGTTGTGTTACCTTAGTAGTTACCAGTTTTTTTTATCATCTTCCCTTTTATATTGCACAGACTACACAGACTTATACTTTGAATTTTGCATCTTTTCTAAACTAAATTTTAAAGTCCTTCTTGATTTGTTCCTGTGTACTATCATTTTCCAAAGGGTTTGAATCGGTATCACAGATACGATCTACCTTATATCAGCTATCCACTCCTTCTCCCTCGTTTTTTTTAATGTTACTGGCTGACTTATTCTCCCCCTAAAATTCTAATCATAACTGGTTTAATTATTTTAGGATTTTAATAGACAGCTAGATAACATGAATTTAATTTAAACAAAACATAAAATAAATAACGAAAATAAAAAATTAACTATACTGCATCGGACTACACATGAGGGATAACATCACTTTTCTTTTTAACGCCGTTGACCTCTAACAAATATAGAAAACGTGGTTTATCAAAGGCTTTTGTATAGAGGTCAGCGCGTTGAAAATCAGTATTAATTTTTACCACATCGATTAAGTTCTTTTCAAAACAGTCTCTTATAAAATGGTATTTAATACCGATGTGTTTGGTCTTTGGATGCTGTACTGGATTTTTAGTTACTGCAATTGCAGCAGAGTTATCAACAAAGATAGGAGTAGAAGAAAACTTTAAACCGTAATCCCGCATTTGCTGTTGAATCCAGATGATTTGTGAACAGCAACTTGCAGCAGCAACGTATTCAGCTTCACAGGTTGACAATGCAACCGAGGTCTGCTTCTTACACTGCCAGGTAACTAATCTCCTCCCAAAGAATTGACACCCTGCTGATGTAGACTTGTAGTTCATCTTGCAGCCCCCGTAATCCGAGTCACTATACGCCGTGAGCTCAAAGTCATCATCATGAGGATACCACAACCCAAGTGTGGGTGTACCCTTCAGATAACGAAATATCCTCTTGACCCCGATCAGATGGTTAACCTTAGGTTTAGCCTGATATCTAGAACATAAACATGTAGCATACATGATATCAGGTCTTGAGGCAGTGAGATAATGAGGGATCCAATCATTCCTCGGTACATTGTGGCATCTACAGATCTCCATTTTCATCAGGTGCTATATCATGATTTGTAGCAAGTGGAGTCCCAGCTGCAGAAGCATTCTCCATGTCAAACCGACTGAGAATGTCTCCCACATACTTGGTCTGATGTAGAAATATCCCATTTGGTGTCTGATCCACCTGTAACCCGAGAAAGAATTTCATCTCCCCCATAGCACTCATCTCAAATTCTTTCTTCATAACTGCTTCAAACTCTTTGCATAATTCTTCGTTTTTTGAACCGAATATTATGTCATCGACATAGATCTGTACGAGCAGTAGGTCTCCATCTTTTTCTTTGATGAACAGCGTGCAGTCAATGACTCCCCTGCGAAAGCCGTGTTTCACAAGATGAGTCGAGAGTTTCTCATACCAGGCCCTTGGAGCTTGATGAAGCCCGTATAAGGCCTTGTCGAGTTTGTAAACTCTGTCCTGATGATAAGGATCTTCAAATCCCTCGGGTTGACTGACATAAACTGTCACTCGAATTTTCCCATGAAGGAATGCACTCTTCACATCTAATTGGTAGACTTTAATCTTCATATATGATGCATAGGCAAGGAAGATACGGATGGCTTCCATCCTTGCCACGGGTGCAAACACTTCATTGTAATCAATCCCCTCGACATGGCGAAATCCCTGAACCACCAGTCGAGCCTTATTCCTGATAATGACCCCTTGGTCATCCTTCTTGCATTTCAAGACCCATTTGGTGCCAATGACCTTAGCACCTTTAGGTCTATCTACCAGCGTCCATACACCTAACTTCTTGAACTGAAGAAGTTCTTCTTGCATGGCACTCACCCACGCCTCATCATTCAGTGCTTCACTGACGTATTTTGGCTCAAACTGCGAGACAAAACACCGATAAGCACCATCATGAATGTATCCCTTTTCCATAACAGAGGCATAATCAGCTGAGTATAGCTGATTTCGGGTTTGTACTCCTGATCTGACATCCCCAATGACATTGTCTAGGGGATGATAGACGTTTAGACGTGATCCTGGAGTAGTAGGAACAGCTACCTCAGAGCTAAGATTATGAACATTTGGTTCTGTATCTGAGGTTGATGGAGTTTGAGGTCCCGAAGTCGAAGGAGCATCACTATCTGATGCTTGTGGAATTGCAGGGATTGGAACCTGTTCTTCCTGACTGTTCTTGTCATCTTCTTCAGCTTCATCTTCTGAGGAGGAGTCACTGTCATCGACTACTCCCCCTGACTGAGTAGATGATTCTCCCTGTGATCTCGATGATGTTGAATCAAGAGATGGTGTATTTAAGATGTCATACATCATTCGTGTAGCTAACTCGTCATCCGAAGGAGAGATAGGGATGTTGAAGGACTTGAAGAATCCATCATAGTCGAAAAAGTAGGCGGGTCCTTTGCCAGTAGGTGGTGTGGTATATCGCTGAACATCAACATTACACCACACTTCTACTAAACCCGTTGAGTTGTTGTAAACTCTCTTGTTCGGTATGTTGTATCCTAGGAAGATCCCTTCATCAGCCTTCTCGCTGAATTTACCTTCTTGAGTCTTCTTCAGAAGTGTGCACGGCGCGCCAAATGGTTCGAGATACTCCGGATTAGGTTTACGTCGTTGTAGTAGCTTGTAACATGTCTTTCCGTGGCGCTTGACTATCAGAACTCGATTCAATGTATAACATGCATTTGCCACTGCCTCATTCCAGAATTGGATAGGTAGTTTCGAGTCTGCCAGCATTGTCCGTGCTGTCTCTATCAAGCTTCTGTTCTTTCTCTCAGCAACACCATTCATCTGAGGCGTGTAGGCAGAAGTGAATTGATGCACAATTCCATTTTCCTTGCAGTAAGCCTCCATCCACTGATTCTTGAATTCAGTTCTGTTGTCTGAGCGTACTTGTCTCACCTTCAGCTTGTAGAGAGATTCCAATATGGTTACTAACTCCTTGAAGGACACAAATGTTTCTGATTTGGATTTCAGAAACATTACCCAAGAGAATCTTGAGTAGTCATCAGTAACCACAAAACAGTACAAGTCGCCTGCAATGCTCTTTGTACTGACTGGACCAAACAGATCCATGTGAAGAAGTTCAAGAGGAAGATCTATTGAATGAACTTTCTTTTTCTTATGAGACTTCTTCGTCTGTTTGTCTTTCTTGCAAGCTACACAAAAATCCGGAAGTTGGAAATTCTTGACATTAACTCCTCTCACAAGATCCTTCTGGATCAAGTGATTCATCTTCCGTTGATTGATGTGTCCCATTCTCCTATGCCAGGAGATGGAGTCCTTCTCAGTTGCTTTTGAGAGGAAGCACTGAACTTCATGATCCGTTGTAGAAGCTGTTGAGAGATCCAAAACATAAAGGTCTTTATATCTTGAAGCTGTCATCAGAACTTGGTCCTCCGGAATCACGTAGTCTTTCTTTAGGACGTAACACTTCTTGTTGTCGAATATGACTTTAAATCCTTTATCACAGATTTGGGAAACAGAAAGTAAGTTGTTTTGAAGTTGTTGAATGTAGTTCACCTTATCAAACTTAACTTTCTGATTTCCAACTTCTCCCTGAGCTGTGATATAGCCTCCCTTGTTTCCAGCAAATGAAACATGCCCTCCTTTTATTTGTTTGACGTTTGATAAAAGAGCCCTGTTTCCTGTCATGTGTCTGGATGCTCCGCTGTCTACAATCCACGTGTTGGTTTCAGCACTGTAGCGAACACCCTGCACATACAATGTAAAGCATTAGTTTAGGTTAGGAACTCAAGCCTTTACTAGCTTGGGTTTCCCAGAGGCATCACACATCATGAATTCAACCCGTTGACCCTTAGAGGGTAAGGGTAGCTCAGGTTCCTTCTTGTCATCATTATCAGACACGCAGGATGACTTTTCTTTAAATAAGCCAGATTTGTGCAATGCCTGTTTGTGATAGACAGTCGACTGGCTAATGGGTTGAACTTTGGGTTCACTAGTTCTTCTAGGTGGAGTTAAGGAACTCCTCTTAGAAGACCTAGGTTTTGAATCCTGAAGTTCAATCTTCTTCCTAGGTGTCTGATAGTAAGGACAAAAGGAAGCAATGTGTCCACACTCTCCACAGTTGTAGCAGGACCTGCTATCAACTTTATGATTAAACTTTCTTTGTGGAGATGTGTGTGACACTCTAGTAACATCACTTAATTTGGGTTTTGAGACTGTTTCTTTTGATGTTTTCTCTTGTTTAACAAAATTAATTGTTTTAACATGTTTAACATCTTTTTCTTTTTGGTTAACTGGTTTTTGACATGAAACTTGTGAAAGATTAACATTAACAGTCTTTTTAGGTTCTGATTTGACTTTGTTTGACCCTGACTTTATATTAACCTTTTCAAATTCTTTTTCCAGATTAACACAAGGCATTTTACCCTTTGCCTTTGAAGTGGCCTCCTTTTGTTTTGTTCCAGATTCAATTGATGAACATGAGGAATCTGGATCACTAACAAGAGGAGTAGACACCATATGATCCTTGATGGGGTTATTATTTATTGGTCTACTCTTAGTGTTCATCAAGGTCTCAGTGGTGGTGGAACCGCTTTATAACCCAAACCCTCCCCGTTGTTACGTTCTCTCACTAAGTGTTGGACAATGTGTGATGAAATTGTCCAACTGTGCAGTTTTTGCTTTAAAGAGTTGACTTCTACTTCTAAAACTGCCTTTTGCTTCTTAGTGTCTTCTAGGGATTTAAGATAGTACCTAATGTCATTAGCTTGGTTAAATGCAACTACTTCAGTTTCCCTAAGCTGTTTAGTCAAAAGGTCTATCTTTTCTTTGTAACTATGCTCATTTTGTTTTAAAACTCTATTAGCCTCAGTGCACAGTTGCAAATCCTTTACTAAGTTATCATTATGATCTAATAACCTAGCAAATTTCTGATCTATGCTATCTCTAAATGTATTACAATCAGAACAAGCATGATTTTGAAACAGTTGGTCAGTGGTACTTACCTGAGAAGATTCTGAAGAGTTAGCCATCATCGCAGCATCAGATGTCTCTGGTTCTGGTGATTCTGTCTTTGCTGTGGAAGTCCCTTCTTCAGGCTTGTAGCTGATCTCAGTTGCAGTTGTTTCTTCACTATTTGACATCGCTATCTCAACTGCAATATCTCCTTCACTCGCGGAATCGTCATCTAAGTCTTCTACACTTGCAATATTGGATTCCCCTGGAGAGACAAACCGAAAGCTCCAGTCCTGTCCTTCATCATCATGAGCAGTCAAGGCTTTTGGATCCTTGCTTGATGAAGTAGAACTGCTAGCTTGCTTGTCTTGACAAGTGAAAGACGAGAATGGGTTCCCGTTCCCAGTCTTCTTTGGCTTCACACATTCTCTCTTGAAGTGCCCCTTCTCTCCACAGTTGAAGCAGGTCACCTTACTCTTGTCAAAGCCAAATGTGGTGTCCTTAGTAGCAACCAAGTTCTGACCGATCTTTTTCACAAACTTCTTCGCCCTCCGGACAGCACTTGCTAAGGCCAACATAATGTCCATCCTCTCCAGTTCCATTTCATCTACCTGCTAGTAGTCCTCATCTGCCAGATGGCAGTTTCCAATCTTCCCAGCAACAAGTCCATCATAGGAATGAACCACTGCTGCCAAGAGATCCATGTGCTCTCGAGCTACTTTCACAGTCACATTACCGAGGTTCTCGGTCTTCAGTCTAGTAGCATTTGCTTAAGATCCAATGTAATGGGTACAAGAAGACCCTGACGTTTCTGAACCTGAAGGAGAAGCTTGTGAAGAACCAGATGAGCTAGACACAAATGCAGTCTGAAGAGGTGCTCCAGATGTCTTAGCTTGAGGCGTTGCATTATACAAAGCTGGATTCTGAGTGTATGAAGACTTCTGAGCTCGGTACTTCATCCTAAGTGCTTCTTCTCGCAGCTTTAGAATGAAGTCATTGATATCCAACTTTGCCAGCATCTCATTCTGTCTCAGATTTGACACAAATGAAGCCCACTTTTCTGGCAATCCGTCTGCAAAATTTGACACTTTTTCTTCCATGGTAGTAGCAACCCCATGTGTATGCAGTTCACTCATCAGATGGTAGAATCTATCAATAACATCGTCCAAACTCTCGTTTCCCATCGATGAAAAGTTGTCAAATTCTTTCTTTAACTCCTTAGCCTTAATTGCCTTCAGCGAAGCATTCCCGTCATATCTCTTTTCCAGCTCATCCCACAATTTCTTGGCCTGCTTATTCTCCGAGTACCGGTGGAAAATATCTTTAGGAATAGACTGTGTGATCAATGCATAGACTCTCTTCTCTGCATTATACTTAACTTTCTGAGCATCAGTCATCCCTCCCAAAGTAAGCTTTACTCCATCTGCTCCCACCGGCATACTGTACCCTATCTCGATAGCTTCCCACAAATTTGGATCCACTCCATTGAGGTAGATCTCAAAACGTTATTTCCAGTGGGGAAACTCATCTAACATTAAGAGCTTTGGTGGTTTATTATGATTTCCCACCTCACTCTCAAGTAACAGTAGGTTCTGGATCCTTGAGTCCTTCCCGGCTGTAAACGCTGACATCTGATCTTCCATGTCGATTAACTTTAAGTCTACTAAACAAACTGTCAACTGGTGCGACTGGAGTGATGCGAATGGGCTATCCGTGCGAATGAACTATGCGACTGGTTCAATTGTGCGGCTGAACTGAGCGATTGGTCCAGTCGTGCGAATGAAACTGATGCGTATGAACATTGCAAACGGATGGTTCAGTCGTACGAATGAAGATGCGACTAGGTCCAATCGTGCGTCTGGAAGATGCGAATGAAGTCCAGCCGTGCGAATGGCTCACTCGTGCGACTGAAGCTGCTGTTTTGCGAAAATTTCTAGGTTAAACGTGTTTTGGCCGTAAAAATTCGAATTTTCGCCAACCCTAATCGCCTAATGCCGTAGAAACCGAAACTTGATGAGCAGGGGACGTCCAAGACAACTTTTGACACAAAAAGATTGCGTTTTTAGAGTAAAAACACAAACTTTGTATCAAACTTGATTGAATCACACGTAATCAAGAGCCAAAGCTCTGATACCACTTGTTAGGACCTGGTATTTGAACGAAATACCGAATGATTAACGTGTAAACCAAACCAAATAGTGCGGAATCCTATTTGATTGGCGATCCAATCAGTGAGAACGCACGTAGAATCAATAAAGTATTGAATCAAACTTTAAGAATCAATTAGGAATCGATCTACAGCGTTCTATGAACTTGGAGTATGAACTTGGAGGCTTCTGGACCGCTAGGGTACGTCTGGAGTCGAAATAGAATGAATGCTTACGTTTTTCCATGAATTGGGTTGTATTTATAGGTTAGTGTTGTTCATTCGTGCGACTGAACCATTAGTATGGTTCAGTCGTGCGATTGAACCATGCGGTTGATCCATCCGCACGACTGAGTGTTCATTCGTGCGACTGAGCCAATCTTATATTACAATCATACGACTGATCCAGTCTCCTGGCTCAGTCGTGCGACTGAGTCATTCGTATGGAGTTATTCATGCGTATGGTCCATTCGTATGGGCCATTCGCATGAGAACTTCATTTTGTTAAGTTTGAATGTATTAATTAATATAACATTATGTGTATCAATTCAAACAATCACAAACCTATTTAACCAATTCAACATCGACTCATTAGTGAAATATTAAACATTATAAATTACAAACAACCAATATCATTTCATTAACATTCCAAACATTACATCAGTATCAGACAAACAATATTTATTAAATTCATATCATGATCTAGTTACATACATGTATCAACAAAAATACTCTAAGAAAAACATCAAGCTGATTGATTGGGATCAAAAGGCATTTGGTGCTCT
Source organism: Flaveria ramosissima (assembly GCA_025215565.1). NCBI lineage: Eukaryota > Viridiplantae > Streptophyta > Magnoliopsida > Asterales > Asteraceae > Flaveria > Flaveria ramosissima. The sequence goes on along the minus strand of CM046035.1, from coordinate 58,173,681 downwards.
GACCTTGTGCTTATCAGCAGAAATCTATAACAGATTTGGTGAGTATAAAAGTGCAAAGGCTTTGTATGATACGCTGTGTGAATTCTATGATGGTAATGAGGAATTGGTCAAGGATAAAGTCGCTCAAGCTGAAAAGGAATTCAACTCTTTTGTTGGACATAAAAATGAGAGTCTCACTGATCTCATCAATCTCTTTCTGTCTGTTACAAGTACACTGAAGAAGTATAATGAGAAGCTGTCAAACAATGAACTGGTCACGAAACTGCTAGATTCTCTTCCACATAATGGAGTTTGCAAGTGAGGACGTTGAGGCAAGAACGAGGATTCCTGGATTACAAACTGATGGACATAATCAACAAGTTGAAATCCTTTGTGTTAGACCTGAAACGAAGTGAATACAATCAAGCAATGTTTCCATTTCAAGCTTATTCACAGAATGCTGCTCTTATTTCATCTAGTTCAGACTCATCAAAGCATGTCTCATCTTATAGTGGTATGATTGGCACTTCCAACAAGACTAAGGCAGTGGATCTACATCAAAATCGCCAAATCTTCCACAGGTTCCATCAGAGAGTATGGCTCTATTTGCACTCTTCGTACATAGTTATGAAGCATTAGTTCCTGGTGAACTAAAGGGAAAAGGAATTACTGTAGAGAATATGTATCAGGTGGATCCTGGTGATCTAGAGGAAGCTGATCTTCAATGGCAGATGGCTATGATCATTTTAAGGGCAAGAAGATTCATGGAGAGAACAGGAAGGAAGAATTTTGAAAACCAGAATGCAAAGGTTGGATTTGAGAAATCAAAGATGAGGTGCTTCAACTGCAAACAGCTAGGGCATTTTAAAAGAGAATGTCCATCTCTCATCGTCACTGAACCTAGAACGGGAGGTAACCAGGTCATTTCAATTGATGATAAGGAAGAAAACAACAAGAAGAAGGAAATAGCTCTGCTAACTAACTTCGACTGGAGTGCTGAATTAGCCGATACTAAGGAAGAAATCAATCATGCCCTAGTAGCTGAGATCGCAGAGGCAGTGAAGAATGAAGCAAGGAGAAGGAAGGAGTGTGACGAGAATGTTTGAAGAATTCTTGTGAAAAAGAAGGAAAAGGAAAGTGTGGAGATGGCAAGTATGGTGGAAGTTTGTGAAAAGAAAGAAAAAGCTAAAGATAGAAAAGTTGCAAGGGAAGAGGAGTTGAAAGTGGAATCAAGGGTCTGTAATTATGAGAAGGCCCTAGCGGCTGAGAAGAAAGTAATAGAGATTTCATATGAGGTAGTTCAAGATATGTGCTCATCTGCTTGCAAAATTTGTTTGTTTGGGATTTATAAAGTAAACAAGTATTAAAAGAACATGAAGGGGAACTAAAAAGGGTAAATGAGGAACTTAAAAGGAATGAAGCAAATTTTTTTGTAAAATTAAATGAAGCTTTAAAAGAAAATGATCATGTAAAAAGAACCATCTTTGAGAGAAACATGGAAATTAATATTTTGACTAAAAGAATAACTTTAGCTGAATTTAAGACCACTAAGCTTAAAACAAAACTTGATAAATGGACAAATTCTGGAATGAAGCTAGAGGAACTCTATAGCAAACAAAGAGGAGCTAGAATTAATATAGGGTTGGGTTGTGGTGAAACCACTTATGTTTACCCACCGCCTAGCACATTTTGCTATTCTCTAATGCCTTCACCTCATCGTACAAATAAATTGATTAAAAAGGATACTAACAATTTGCTTGCAACTTTAGAAGGGGTGAATCATAAAGAGGTTCGGGAAGATTATGATTATGGAGGAAGTAGAGGTCTTGGCAGTAGTAGTTCTAGTTCTTCATATTCCAAAAAGTCTTTTGTAGACAATAGTTCTAGTAGCATAGACTATAATAGTTTACATTATAGTTGTTCTCATTCCACAATGTTTGAATCAAATGAGTTGATTTTTCGAGAGTTGATGCAAAAGTTGGTGTTCTCAGTAAAGGCGATAAAAATTATTCAAAAACAAACTGTTTTGAAAAATTCATCTCTCTTCCCGTTCCCTCTTTCAATCCTATTTGGATCTCTACTCCAAGTGAAACAACATCCTCATATGATTGTAATATTTCATAAATAAGAGAATCCACAAATCATGACAGATCATTTGACTTAGAAAACAAATCACAGAAAGTTCACGTCACTTACAGTGATTGTGATTCTTTTATGTCTGAATGTGAGGAAGAGATTATTATGGATAATATTCCAACTCAAAAAGATAAAAGAAAAGGCCTAAAATATCGTTGTTTCAAATGTGGAAAAGATGATTACATTGCTAAGCATTGCCCAGAGGTTGTAAATAGAATTGTAGATAATTGTTCTTTAGAAAATAGAATAAAACATTTTGTTGATAGTTTCTTTTATACAAATTCATCTTCTCCCAGAACCAAGCCGGTTAGTGTATGTGTCCCCGTGTCTAAATGATTTTCTCTAATTCATTTTTCAGGAACATTCGAGAAGGACTATCAACAGTACTTGGCACGTAGATAGTGGATGTTCCAGGCATTTGACCGGATTAAAGGACCTTCTAACCAATTATCGGATAACAAACGGAGGATATGTTGCTTTTGCAGGAGATAAAAAGGGAGGTGAAATGATAGGTCAAGGTGAGGTATCCAATGGTCCTTTAACCTTGGAGAAGGTAAACTTTATGCCTGAATTAGCATTCAATCTTCTGAGTGGGTCATAAATTTGTGACAAGAATATTCTTGTGATTTTTAAATCTAACGAATGTTTGTTTCAAGCCAGAATTTTTAGTTTCAGATGATTTAGTTATAATGCAAGCTCCAAGGAAAAATGACACATATCTACTTGACATGAACTGCAAAGAATCAACCTCTACCATGACTTGCCTCTTGTCAAAAGCTTCCGCCTCTGTGTCATTTCTTTTGCATAGATGTTTAGGCCATGTTAATTTTAAAAATATTAACAAGTTGGTTAAAAGTAATCTTGTTAGAGGTTTACCACAAAAGTATTTTTTTAGTAATCTAAAAGTTTACGTCTTGTGCTAAAGGAAAACAGCACAAGAAATCACACAAGCTTAAACATGAAAATTCCATTTCTAATCCTCTTGAGTCATTACATTGTGATTTGTTTGGACCTATAAGTGTGAAAGTATAGCTAAGAAATCTTATTGTCTTGTTGTAACAAATTTTATTCCATATATTCTTGGGTGAGGTTTTTGTCACATAAAGGGGAGACAACAGAGGTTTTGCAGAAGCTGATTGTAACCATTGAAAACATCAGCAACAAGAAAGTCCTGGCGATCAGAAGCGGCAACAGAATAAAGTTTAGAAATCAGATCTTTGATTCATTCTGTGCAGGAAAAGGGATTCTTAGACAATTCAGCGCTGCTCGAACACCACATCAGAACGGTGTTGCCAAAAGAAAGAATCGCACTCTTATTGAAGCAGCCTGGACTATGCTCATAGAATTGAAACTTCCTATTTTTCTCTAGGCAGAAGCAGTCAACTGTGCTTCTTACGTTCTAAACAGAGTTCTGATTGTGAAAGACAAGATGAAGACTCCATATGTACTGTTTCACAAGTGAAAGCCGTTGATTGACTTCTTTCGTCCCTTTGGATGCTCATGTACGTTGTTGAATACGTAGGCCCAAAATTCAAAGTTTGGAGCAGTGTCAGATGAATGTTACTTTGTCGGATACTCTTCAACTCAAAAGGCTTATAGAGTATACAATAAATGGACAAGAATAGTGCAAGAATCTTTCTATGTTAATTGGCAAGAATCCAATGTTTCCAACGTTGGTTCTGATCCAGATTGGTTCTATGATTAAAACACCATTTTTATTCATTCAATCTACCATCCTTCCCTGAAGATGACGTCCATTCATCAAGTGGCTAACCCTTCATTCCTACTCAACCACAACCAGAACCACAACCTCAACCTCAACCTCAACCTGCACCTAAAAACCAAATCCCTTCAACACCATCATAAATGCTACAAAGTCATATTTCAATCAACCATCTACCTTACCATCATCTACCTCACAACCATCTTCCCGAAAACCCACTTCATCCAATTCCTCAACCTTAAACACTAACTTCAAAACCCTAAAAGACCACCCACATGATTATGTAATTGGATCAATTTCAGATGGTGTCAGGACTCGAAGCCAATCTGGGCTAATCAATGAATGTCTCTTTGCTTGTTTTCTATCTCAAATTATTCCCAAGAATGTAGCCATAGCACTTCAAGATCCCAGATGGGTTGAGTCAATGCAGTTAGAAATTCAACTGTTCAAAAAACTAAAGGTGTGGCAACTAGTTGATCTTCCTCCAAATAAGTATCCAATTGGTACAAAGTGGGTATTCAAGAACAAACCAGATGATCGTGGAGTTGTGATTAGAAAAAAATCAGGACTGGTTGTTCAAGGCTTTGCTCAAGAAGAGGGGATTGATTACACTGAGGTGTTTGCCCTCGTCGCCCGGATTGAAGCCATTCGAAATTTCCTAGCTCATGTTGCTTAAAAAATTTCAAAGTCTTCCAGATGGACATCAAGTGTGTAATGCCCAGAAATTTTCTTTGAAACCGACGAAAGAAGAAAAAGAAATAAAGTCCAAAGTCGAGGGACCAAACTCGCCAACGAGGGAAACTTCGATGAATAGGAGTATAAATGGGGGGAAGACACCCCATTCTTGCCATTTTCATCCAAGAAGAGAGGAGAGAAGAAGGGAAGGAGAAAAAGAGGAGAAAAGCTTGGTTCGGGTTGATTCGAGCGTGGAAATCGACGTGTAGCGGGTCAAATCGAAGCTCTACTCGACGGGAACATTTGTATGAGTTCTAGGACCCTTCTTCTACTTGTTTTCAAACGATTTTGGGGCTGGAATACATCTGAAATCGGGTTTTCGTGAGTGTGTATGCTTGACCCGTTTGTGTATGAGTATGTGTGTGTATGATGCGTTTGAGTCTTGATTGTGAGCTTGTGTGTGCTTGAATGGTGTTGTGGTATGCATCCTAAGATTTAGGATGGTCGATTTGGGCTTAAAATAGGTTTAGATGAGTTTGGAGGCCGAAAACCCTCGGCTGCAGTCGGGATGAACTGCATTCTGCATCAGCTAGGGCTAGGCGACTGACTGGAGGGAGAATGAAGGCCATTCGGCCGACTGGAGGGAGAATGAAGGCCATTCGGTCGACTGGAGGGAGAATGAAGGCCATTCAGCCGACTGGAGGGAGAATGAAGGTCCAGTCACCCGAATGAATGTCCAGTCACCCGAATGAAGGTCCAGTCACCCGAATGAAGGGCCAGTCACCCGAATGAAGGGCCAGTCACCCGAATGAAGGTCCAGTCACCCGAATGAAGGTCCAGTCACCCGAATGAAGGTCCAGTCACCCGAATAAAGGTCCAGTCACCCGAATGAAGGTCTAGTCGCCCGAATGAAGGTCCAGTCACCCGAATGAAGGGCCAGTCACCCGAATGAAGGTCCAATCACCCGAATGAAGGTCCAGTCACCCGAATGAAGGTCTAGTCACCCGAATGAAGGGCCAGTCACCCGAATGAAGGGCCAGTTGCATGGAGGCCATGCAACTGGAGAGTGTCCATACGCCCGAATAAGGCTGTTGCACCCGAGGAGAAGTGTAGTTTAACTTATGACTTTCGGGAGAAAGTACAGATGTAAGTTTTGACGTAAAGGTTCCCGTAAGTTCATGTTAGGTGACGATTGAGGCCTTAGAGAACATGTATGGCATAATGATGATGATGTTGCATGTTTATGCATGATGCATGTTATGTATGTATGATGTTACCCTGTATGACGTGATGACTGTGCATGTTAATGTTCATTATTGTTATGTATATGTATCTTTCCGTGGCTTTACGTCGAATGTTAATGAATGAAACGAAAGTATTATGTAACGTAAAGTGAAAGATAATGAAAAGAGGAACATGAAAAATGAATGAATGCATGCATTAATAAACGAATGAAAGTATGAAAGGCTTGCAAGCATTATGAACAGGGGTACACGCGGGGGTTCTAGTCTTTGTGACTGACCAACGTTGTGGTACATAGTGTGTAGTGATTACTCACCTCGGTGCTGGTGCCAGGCTATGTGCAGTGTGGAAGTCATTTATGAACTTCGGCCCAGTACTCGAGTTATGCATATCGTTGGGGGTGGAGTAGTGATTACTCACCTCGGTGCTGGTGCCAGGCTATGTGCAGTGTGAAAGTCATTTATGAACTTCGGCCCAGTACTTGAGTTATGCATATCGTTAGGGGTGTAGTATGTGGATGGGATCTTTGTCGCTCACCTCGGTGCTGGTGCCAGGCTATGTGCAGTGTGGAAGTCATTTATGATCTTCGGCCTAGTACTCGAGTTATCGCTTACCCCGGTGCTGGTGCCAGGCTACGTGTAGTATGGAAGTCATTTATGATCTTCGGCCCAATTGTTTGAGGTATAGCTGTTCACACTGATCCAGAACGTGAGAATGTAACAGATGTAATGATCCTGAACCTTACCTTAGGTACTGTGACCATGAGGTGCTATGCACCGTTATAGAAGGTCTATGATAGGCCTAAGTCCAGTACCATGAACAGAAGGGTAAAGTTTATGGTTTGATGTAAAGAAAGGAGGTACTAATAATTAATGAAGGAATGAAAGTAAGAACGTATGATCGAACAAAGTTAAAGTACGAATGTGATGATGAAGATAATAAACATTATCTATGTGTATGTACGTTGTGTGATCGCTTACGAAAGTAATGAAAGGTTTTATAAAGGATGTAAAGTATGTTTTATTATAAAACTAGAACTCACTCAGCAACGCTGACTTTTATGTGTTTCCAGTTGGCAGGTAAGGTTGCTGAGGATGGCACGGGGCGGCTACTCAGCTTATTTTGGAGGGCATTCCATATTATAATGCTTTTGTAATGAAATTGTGTACCATATTATAATGCTTTTGTAATGAAATTGTGTAATGAACGGTTGTAATATTTTACAAAAGTATTTTGATGAAATGAAAATGTTGTTTTTAATGTTTCCGCTGCAACGTTTTATGAAGGTGAAATGTAATATTATGTTTTATGTGCGATGAGGATCCAACTATAAGCATCCCGGGAACGAGGCCTTACAAAGTGTGTATTTCTATATGGAGCTATTGACAAAGAGATCTATGTCTGTCAGTCACCAGGTTTCGAACATCCAAATTTTCTTAGGAAAGTTTACAAACTAGATAAATCTTTGTATGGATTACATCAAGCTTCTAAAATCTAGTACTAAACTCTAACATAGTATGTCCTCGGCAAAGGCTTCACATGTGGAACTATAGACATGACTTTGTTTAAGAAGGAGGTTAATGGCGATATGCTCATTGTTCTAGTATATGTCAACGACATCATCGTAGACTCAACGAATGAGAATTTGTGTAGAGAGTTTGAAGTGATGAAAAAGCGCTTTGAAATGAGCATGATGGGGGGATGTGCTTTTTCTTAGGATTACAGATTGAACAAAAATCAGATGGAATTCTCATTCATCAAGAGAAATACATTCTGGAAATCCTATCGAAGTACGAAATGAATGATGCTTCTCCCGAGCTTACTCCATTTTTTGCACAAACCTGCCTAACCACTGATGACAATGGAAAGCAAGTTGATGCTCATCGTTATCATTCTATGATCGGATCCCTCATGTATCTCACCCCAAGTGTGTCTAGATATTACATTTGTTGTGTGTTACTACGCTCGATAACAAGCCAATCCAAAGGAATCTCATGAGAAAGCTGTTAAAAGTATTCCGCTACTTAAAGGGCTCTCCTCGTTTGGGTATTTGGTACCCAAAGGGAGGAAATTTTGATCTTCATGCATACTTTGATAGCGATCATGGAGGTTGTAAGCTTAATAGAAAGTCAGTTACCGGTGGGTTTTAATATCTTGGGGATTGTTTTGTTTCATGGCAAAGCAAAAAGCAGTCAACAGTTTCTCTATCCACAGGCAAGGCTAAGTACATTGCTTCTTCAAGTTGTTGCTGTCAAGCAGTCAACAGTTTCTCTATCCACAGGCAAGGCTAAGTACATTGCTTCTTCAAGTTGTTGCTGTCAAGTGTTGTGGATTCAACATCAAATGACGGATTACGGGATTATATTTCTTCACACGCTGCTCTTCTCCGATAATGAAACGACTATTGGAATTGCCAAAAATCCAATCCATCACACTTACACCAAGCACATTGAAACAAGAATTCATGCAATTCGGGATGCACAAGAAAAGGGTTTATAGATATTATTCTCATTGACACCAAAAGTCATAAAGCTGATCTTTTCAAAAAAACTTTTGATAAACCGGTTTTTATGAATTGATCAACATGTTGGATCTAATATCTTTTTAAGGGAAAATTCTAGCAACAATCTGTAAATATTTAATGTTTGATTGTGTGTGAGTTCATTTAAAAAAATCTTTATTATTCATGTGCTAAGAAGCTTCAAAACCCGCACTTCCCCAAAGCGTATCCCAGTTTAAAAGGATATTTTTTTGCTGTATTGAAATAGAAATTTCGGGGGACAAGTCCTTGACCATATAAATTTACATTGTTTCTTTTTTTAAAGTTATTGTGTATATAATATTATCTTATCTTTAGTGTAGGATTTAGGAAGCTTGGGCAGTGTTTGAATGAGGTCAGAGGCGTTATGATGGGATATGTTGGTAGGCCCGGTGGCCTAAAATGAAGTAGACAGTGATTTTGTGACTTAACTAAGAATTAACCTCAGGATAAGGTTTATTCCAGTCATCTCGGCTTGCACAAAGTTACAAGTCTCGTTAAAAACTGTATTGAGAGTGGTTGATTTCTGTTTTGATCCCTGCACTTTAAAATTTCTCATCACCCTAGTGTCATGAATAATTTGTGTGTACAACTCCTCTGCTATGCGTAAGCATTGACCTGGAGTGATGATTTTCTCTATTATACGTGAGTATAGACCTGAAGTTCTTATCAACACGCTCAAATGATGATCTTCTCTGTTATACATGAGTATAGACCTAAAGCTCTCGTTAATTTGTTTAAATAATTATATCCTATTTTATACGTGAGTATAGACCTGGAGCTCTAATTAACCAACCTTCATACATCATTATCTTGTACATATATAGATGTCAAATGATCTGTTGTATGTCCATCCCATAGAATTTCAAGCAGAATCAATGATTAAACACAATAAACCATGATGTCGAGATGAGTTCTTTGTCGAATTACTGTGGGATCCAAGTTTCTTGAGTGTTCTTAAGAGAATCCAAAACATGATAAAATTATGTTACAAGTATTCGTTGAAGAGAATACGGAATGGGTTTAAATGGACAAGCACATTGGCAGTCCCGCCAATCCTTGACTCTCTAGACGATTTCTTGCAAAAGCATGTCCGATATTCTTGCCTCTATGCTTTATTTTTAAATTCTTCTTTTGTTTCTTGTCAAGTATCGTGGGTTAAGAAGTCTTCTTTTTACATAAAAATAATAATAATAATAATAATAATAATAATAATAATAATAATAATAATAATAATAATAATAATAATAATAATAATAATAATAATATAATTATTTAGTTCATGTGAAATAGTTATTTCGCATTGTGAAACTATTGTTTTGCCATGCAAAACTACTCTTTCACTAACCAGGTTCTGCAAGCGAAACTATAGTTTCGTTGGCCATGTGAAACTATTGTTTCGTCATGCGAATCTATAGTTTCGACACATGCGTAATTGTTGGTGTATTTATACCAATTTTGTCAATTGTTTCGTCATTTGCAAAATTCCTAATTTTATTTTGAATTCGAACCGTTTTATAGTTTTGATTTCAAATTCGTATTCTGTGGTGTGTTTCTTGCAAATCAAACCAGTAAACCTCATTCCTGATCATGTTACGAACCGTGGAGGTGTGGATCATATTTAGTTTGGGTTTTAAGATATAAATCGATTTGGTGACTTTTGGGTTTCGCACATTCATTGTGCGAAACTAAGGTGTGATAGTGCAAAACTGAGCGAAAGTCCGTGACCTGTGCGAAACTGTCTAGTTATGTTGCCTGTGTGCACTGAACAGTTTCGACCGGATCCTGAGACTCTATAGTTTCGTTGACCATGCAAAACTATAGTTTCCAATACAAAACTATAGTTTCTCACTGCGAAACTATAGTTTCTCATTTCCATGCGAAACTATAGTTTCTCGTGTACAGTCTTCAGTTCATCAGCTCTTGCGACTCTATATTCCTCCATGTGAAACTATAGTTTCTACATGCGAATTATCTACGAAACTAATAATATATATATATAATAATGATAATAATAAATAGTAAACAGATAATAATAAATAAAATTATAAAACTTTAAATGTTTTGTAATCTCTTGTGCTCTCACAAACTCTCGGTTTCACCTGCAGTTATTATGGAGAGTTTAAAGTTTAATCCCAGATCAAACGTGGTGGCATATCTACACGATCGCGATCCAAAGTCTGCTGGATATAGAGATGCCATTGATTGGTTGAAGAGATTTCCCATCTTCTATTCTATTTCTCACTCTCCTACTATTGATGAGAAACAGATCATAGAGTTCTGGAGAACGACTGAATATGATGCCAAGCAGAGGATTATCAAAGCATCGGTTCAGGGAGAGCTAGTTGAGATATCGGTAGAGACAATGGCTAAGGCCCTGCATCTGGAGGATGATATGGGGGAGAGCATTGAGATGACTGATTTAGAGGTCAGTAAAGCATTTAACGATATTGGTTATAAGGGAACCAACTTTGAGAAGAGGAAGAAGATCAAGAAATCATTTCTATCGAAGGAGTGGAGGTTCATAGCTCATATGTTTATTAGTTGTTTGGATCATAAGAAAGGAGGATCACATGGACTAAATCTGAGATGGCCCACAGCTATGATTGTGTTTTGTAGAGGAGAAAAGGCAAACATAGCTCAAATCATTCATGATTATCTACTAGAGAACATCATGGCCCTGAAGAAGGATAAATGGCTGCTCTATCCTAGATTCATTCAGATCATTCTAAATTACTTAAAGCCATACTTACCTAAGCTTGGAGATGAACTGAGATTGACCTTGATGAACCCAAGGAACTTTGCAGACTGTGCTGCCTCTAGGCATGATTTTTCAAGGAAGATCATATATCTATTGAGAGCATGTACACAGAAGAGAGGTGAAACTATATCAACACTATGATCCCTTTAGAGGAAAGGAAAGCGGCAGAAATATGGGGAACTGTGGAAGAGATCAGAAAGAGGAAGAAATATACGAAGGATAATGATTCAACTAGATGAGATTGAGGAGGAATTGACGATTAAGAGGAAGAAGAAGGGCGCAGAGAAATCGTCCTCTTATGTTAGAGCTGACTCCTCGATACGGGAGAAGAGGAATAAGAGCAAGCGCCCAGTCATTCTTGAGACCAGGCCTGCAAAAGAAGCTGAGAGGCCAAGGAGGGATATTAGATCAGAGTTTGATGAGGATATGATTAGGAATGTTAACACATCCTTATCAAATGAGCTAAGCATGATAAAGACCAAGCTGATCAACTCAAAGAGAGGAAGAAACTAAGGGATATGGAGATAGATGAAATGAAAAAAGTTATATTAAGCCAATAGGATCTGATCAGAAGGTTGTTGAAGGAAGTAAGTGATCTGAGGAGGTCTGCTGGTGTTATTGATGTACTAAGTGCTAAGCAAATCAGGGAAATGACGGATACATCTAAGTTCCTTTTTATTCATAAAAGATCAGGATCATGTGTGAGCAGTGTAGGAGGATCGGGAGCTAGAGGTAGTGGAGTTAGAACTTCTGGTGCTAGTGAAAGTAATGTCGGTATCTCTAGAGCTGGTGGAAGTGGTGTAGGAGGTGATAAAGTTGGTGGTGGTTTTGAAGCTGGTGTAGGTGTTGCAGGAGTTAGTGGGGAAGGAGTAGGTGATGAAAAAGATGTTGATCAAGTGTTTAAGGCTGGATTCATTGATATGGGCTTTGACTTAGACATTAATCTTACAGGAAATGAGGTGATAAGAGATGAGGGTCAAGGAGGAGAGAAAGGGCATGTTGAGTTAAACTTAATTGATGAGGAGGAAGAAGTGGAGGAATAGTTAGTGGACTATGATTATGAGCCAGAGTTTTATATAGTTCATGAGAGGCCAATGACTTATGTGGCTCAGATGAGTTATGTTGAAAAAGATATGGTTGAGATGAACAGAGAGGACTAGTTCTATAAGGAGGAAGAACCAGAGAAATTAACACCTCTCTTCCAAAACATTCAAGAACTAGGGAGGAAGGAGATAGAGAACAAGATTGTGAGTTGGAAGTACAACTCAAAGCTAAAAATGTTTATGATTATAAGGCGTGGAGGCGGGATCTCGTACTTTCACAAAAGGAAGGAATTTAAGACCCTTTCTAAGTTGGATTTAAGGAAATTAGCATAGATTCCCCTCCTAGACTCAGCTTTGAGTGAACATGCTAGTATGTTGGAGAATGAGATCCATAAGGGCTTTAAGGATAACTTTGAAGCTTTTGGATATATGAAGCCGAGAGGAGAAGGTCAAAGAAGCATCTTGATTGGGTGACCGGGAAAGGATAGATCATGTTGAAATTAAGCGTGTGAAGACCGTCAACAGAGTGAGGATACCTGATCAAAAGCTGTCAAGACTGCAGAAATTTAAGAAATGGTTCTATGACAATCAAACTAGAGAGGCAGTAATGAGGGTTAAGGATGGAGATGAGATAAGGTTGTTTGATCCTATGGAGGTATTCTTATTCAATGATGGAGTTCTGAAGATATTGTGCGAGAACAAGATTAAATTCGGAGCTGGAGAAGAGACGAAGACAGAGGCGAGCTTGTTTGAGCGGGTAACGAACAAGGCTAGGGGCGTGAGATCGAAAATCAAGCAGCTCGAAAAGAGTGTGCAAGAACATGAGTATCTGGAGTCGGATGTTAGAGATTTGGCACGATTGATGGAGAAGACAAAGGTTGGAGTTGATCCTGCAGACCCGGCAGGTGAATACCCCCTAGGGGAGTATTGATGATCAAGAATAGGGCGGTATTCACCTTGTCGTTAGTTTTTGTTTAGTTATAGTTTATGACAGCTTAGATATTAATGTAATAGGATCTAGTTTAATTTTTTCTTATTTTGTATTCTGTGGCATGCGAAACTGCAGTTTCGTCCTGTAGTTTCTCATGCCATGGTGCATATATTTTGGCTCATACTGCGAAACTGTATGCATAACTAGGTCCTATATATGTTTGTTTCTTTGTTCTTCATTGTGTAACTCTTGGAACTTTGTTGATTATTACAGATTTGAGTTCATTTCTTGTTTGTGTATTGCTAGGAGCTTACATTCATATATTTGAGCATTGTTCTTATTATTCTTCACAAATTCTTTTACAAATGGGTTTCATGGTTGATTTATGTTTATACCTCATCATTACTTGGTCCACAAGCTATTAGAATAAGTGATATCTTATGGATTTCAGTGTTAAACCTTCGTCAAAAGCACGTTCAATCGATCAGTTGGACCAACATATTGAATAACAAAACTAAAAACAAGTATGAATGTATTGAATTAAAAAGACTAAAAACAACACTTGTATTAAATATCCAATTTGTAATTAACACATCTCGAAAATGATGTATAATAAAAAAACATAAAATTAAGCAATGTAGAAAAATCTAGAAAACTAAGCAAAATAAATACTTATAAATCATAACTATGTCCAACTGCATTCTCAATCAAAGGACCAACACAAGCATCCTTGAACTTGAAAAAGTTATGAATAGTGTGTCCTCTCTTTCCACATCTAGAATAAGTTGTTTCTTTTTTCTTTCTACAAAAAGAAGCTAGCTCTTTTAAAGACCTAAATGTTTATGAAAACCAAACCCTTTATCTCTAAAGACCATACTGCTAGTACGTGTTGCAACTGTATATAAGTTTTATATCCTTTTCCTTGGAAAGCTCCTAAACAAAAACAAAATTAACTGTTTAATAAATTGAAACAAAACAACACAACTAGTGGTTTATTGTGAATATAAAACTTCACACTAAACCATAGGACAAAGTATAACATATGCATATTCGTTATATTAAATAACACATTGTTTTTAAAAAAAACAACAAAGTAGATAAACATATATCGTACAACAATAACTAACTAGAATAGCAGAATGTGGTGTGTATGCTAGGGACATCAAGTTTTAGCTCTTTAATAATGAATTTGGCATAATCAACTAATTCAAAACTCATAGAAATGCATTCATTCATAGCATAATAGATTCACCTTGAACATCATAGAATATTTCTCTTGTGTAAATCTATCAATTTTCATTTAAAATCATGTTTAGTAATTATGCTAGGTGTCGAGAATTGGAAACAGCTTAGAAATGGTCGCTACCTTACCAAGTGCGTTTAGGTCGCTAGTGGGTCTGGGAAAGCTATAAGATTAACATGAGGAAGTACAAGCATATGAGCTCATGAAGAAGTGGAATGATGATCGGAATAGGAATGTGAAGCGGTTCAAAAATGACAGTTTTAGAGGTGGTGGGAAGAAGGAGAAGGTGGATGACCAAGGGTGATGAATGAGAGTGTTGATGGTATAAAGAAATATAGTGTGGTGAAAGTCATAATGGTGAGCATAGGCTACGGAAGACATTATGTGTTTCAGATATGAAAAGGTGGTGCATGTGTCCAAGGATCGTACGAGAACAATTAAGTATATTAATTGTCAGGAGATGGATCATCTGATCAGAGATTGCTAGAAGCCAAGTCAAGATGGTTCAGGGGCTGAAAAGAGGATTGAGAAAGGAGGTTGAGAAAAGACAAGGTAAGGGATTTTACTATTATAAGAGAGGAGGCAAAGCAGATCTTGACGCTGTGCCTTGTATGTTTCTAGTTAACTCTATTAGTGTGTTCGTACTTTCCAACTGCTTTGTTAGTAAGAGTTTTATTGCTACTGTATTTTGTGATAATTTAAATGGTAGAAGTAGGAAGATTGGATATGCCCTTTAGATGTAGAAATTGTTATCGGTAAGTCTACCAAAATATTTAAACTAATACATGATTGTGATAAAGAACTAAAAGGTCATAATATTTTTGCTAGATGGTTTATGATGACCTTAGGAGGATTTAATGTAATATTAAGGATAGTTTGATTAATGGCCTATGAGACTAACATCATGTTTCGCAAGAAAATGATTCAACTAACAAGGCCCGATGGCAGTTCAGTTACGATTTATAGGGACAGAGTGTGTACGATTCCAAAAGTGATATTGATGATTACAGTTGAAAAGTATATGAAGCAAGGGTGTGGTTTTGAATTTAAGGATGTGGATATTGGTTCTAATAGTGATGTCTACAATCTGAAAATTATAAATATTAAAAATTCGGATTAAGGACATCCCTAATTAAAAGTAAAGGAGCAAGATACTCTAAAGATGGGATTTGGTACGCATTAAGGACATTATGAGTTTCCTATGATGTTTTTATTGGTTAACAAATGCACCAGCTGCTTTTAAGGATTTGTTGACCCATGCATACCGACCAATGTTGGATAAATTAGTTATTGTGATCATAAACTATATCTTGATTTACTCAAGACGTGAAGAGAGCATGTTAATCATATCAAGGGATTGTTAGAAACACTTAGGAAGGAAACATTGTATGCAAAATCTCCAAGTGCCAATTTTAGCTACGCGAGGTTCAGTTTCTAAGCCATGTTATTAATCCCAACAAGATCGTGGTAAAATTGAACTCCTTGAAGACGCCATCTGAGATTTCATAGATTCTTGGGTTTTTCTAACAACTTTAGAAGATTCATTCAACATTTCTATAAGATAGCTTCACTATAGATCGGTTGAACAAGACTTTCTGTATATTAGCAGATAATAGATATGGAATCTTATTAACTATTTACTAACAAGCATGCAAACAAATTTACTTGAATGAAATAACACAAAGGAAGTCTTTTAAAGTATTCACTTAATTATTTTCACTGATTACAGAATGCAATAAGTTGAATACAAGTGGACAAAAATAGCTAACCCATAACTATATAAGAGTGAGGTATTTTATACTATGAAAGCTAAACACTTTTTAATCTTAACAATTTATATAAGGTTTAGGATCAGTGGTATGTTATAGCCATTGATCTACAAATTATGGCATACCACGAATGTGTAATATAATTGGCTACAATACAATGTACAAAATAGACAAAAATCAGCATAGCATCGTATCGACAGTTGTAGCGTGATTGTATCACCGCTACTCTTCAGCACTAACATCTTTATTTACAAAAGAAGTGAATTATCACATCCATTGATATTCAATAGATAGCCATAGTGCTGGTTCATAGTAGTTCAGCAGATAAGTCATCAGATGCAGTCTTCAATAGGTAAACTTCTTTTTAGTACGTTGACTTATTGGCAGATACTATCAGCACTTAGTTTCCAGATAGCTTCATCCTTTCTATATCCCAACAGATTCATTGAACAAAAGGATCTTAAGTTCAAGTGGGAAAAAGATTAAGATGATGTGCTTCAGGAGTTGAAGATAAGGTTGACTCAAGCCCTGTCTTGGAGTTGCCTAAAGAAAATGAAGATTCAAATGTTTATTCAAACGCTTCGTATTCGAGATTAGTTTGTGTTTTGATGCAACAAGGGAAAGTTACAGCATATGCCTTCAGACAATTGAATATTCATAAGGTTAGTTATCCTACGCATAATTTTGTAGTTAGTGGCCATACTATTTGTGCTAAAATATTGAGACATTACTTGTATGAGACTAAGTGTACCATCTTTACGGCTCACAAGAACTTAAAGTATTTCTTCGAGCAAAAAAGTCTTAGTATGAAACAAAGAAAGTGGTTGGAATTGATTAAATACTACGAATGCGAGATTCGTTAATATTTGAGCAAAGCCAATCTTGTACTGAATGCTCTAAGTCATAAGGAAAGGTTCGAGCAAATTTGAGTAAGAACTTGTCAGCTAATTGTGCACCAAACGGTATGGAGTAGATTCGAGAGCTATTGTGACACCAAACCAATGAGGCTCAAATTTAGATAATATTGATTTGGCAACACACGGCGTGTTATAAAATGACATTGTCTCATCGACTATCATGTATGTCCATCCTGCTAAGAGTTAGGCAAGAAGCACCGGTCACAACTATCACGGTCATGTCGAGCTCGAACCTGGTCATGTTAGTAGATAAAATCACCAAGTACTAATCCAATGCTGCTATACATAATTACGTGTTGATCTAATGCATTTACAACAAAAAATGCTTAAGGTGAGGAGTAATATAGTCAACATGTATTATTTATTCACGTATCACTAACATTTCAATAAGTCTTGCATTAAACATATTCCACATAAAAACCTTATTTCACTATCAAATACATTAACCCTAGCTCCTAAAAAAATAGATACAACCAGGAAATTCCTTATTTTGTTATCAAATACATTAACCCTAGCTCCTATAAAAACACAGATACAGCTAGGAAGCAATATTGTCATAACAGTATTAGTGAAATCATATTGTTACTATTCCCTCATTAATTACTATCATAAATATATTTCTTTAAATCATTGGCAACTTCAACCTTGTTATTTTATAGTTATTAACATTATAAAAATTAACATAACCTTTTTTAATTATTAATTAATTTATTTGTTAGAAACAAGCCAAATAAACTTTCTGTGTTAATGCTCTGAACCAAGCGTTAGCAACTTTTTATTTTTACACCTCTTAAGCCTTCTCAATTTACTGTTAATTATTTTGTGTAATTTTTACTGTGTCAGTTTCTTTAAATTTTATGGCATTGACTCACACACTATTTAATCATATTATATTTATATTAACTTTTATCATAGAACTAAAATTCTCTACCACTAAAAAAATAACATTTCTATTATGACCGTTAAGCATACTTTCAAATTTATATTAACTTTTGTTATAGAACTAAAATTCTCAACCATTAAAAAATAACATTTCTATTACACATTATAACCGCTATGTTACAAGCTCTTTTTATCTTTGCTTTGTAAGTTACATATTAATTTATGGAGTTAAATGTGTTTTACGTCCCTGATGTTTCACAAAAATTGTTATTTGAATCCAAAAGTTTAAAATATTGCCATTTGCATTCAAAGGTTTCACTAAAATTGTCATTTGAATTCATTTCTACACCTAACTAACAAGGATAACGTTTTCCGTTAACTTTCCATCATGAGAGTTATTTTAGTCAAAACAATTACAAAATAAAAACTAACTCACGTAAAGGTTTTTATGTGTTCCGCCTCTTTTGATAATTGCAGTTATGATTTTACTCTATGATAGTCTTTTGTTGTTTTTGTCTTGTTAATGTATTTTGGTTTAGTAATCGTGTTACTTTCGACCGTTTTGTTAAACATAAATTTCTTTGGTTTAAAGTTTAATTATGATTACGATTATTGATGTTTTATGATTATTATGGTTATTATTAATTGTTCTTATATTTTTATGATAATCTGCCTTTTATGGTTATGATTCAAATAATTTGTGTTACATGACTTGTTTGTTTATTAATATATATTTTGGTTATATGTTTTATAAAGTTAAAATAAGTCACATTTAGATAGTTATCATTATATTTTATTTCATCTAATAGGACGTCCAAATGTGTATTTCTTGATGAAATGAAAGAAATGCTGACCAATCATTCCTGTTAAATTAAAATCGCAATGGTGATTACCAAAAGAAATTGAACGGCTAAAACGTCTCACGTAGAGCTGATTTTTTATTTTGTAATTGTTTTGACTAATGTACCCCTAATGTAGGAAACTCAACGGAATAACTTAACGGTGTTAATAAGGAGTAGTTAAGTGGATTCAAATGGTAATTTTTGTAAAACTTTTGGATGCAAATGATAAAATTTAAAACTTTTGGATTTAAATGGCAATTTATATGAAACCATAGGGAGGTAAAACACATTTAACTCTTAATTTATGTATAAAAAATATATCCTATTTTATGTGCAAATTGTGTCAACAAAATAGCTAACTAAGGTTTGAAACATGTATTCAAAATACGAAATAAACATTAAACGCTCCAGAAATCATTATTTTCACAAATGCTAATAAAATTTAAATGTATATATTGTAATAGTTAAAAAAATTTCTAAAAGCATCTCAGTTTCCCATAAGATATAAATGTTTTGCATTTCTCCAACCCCCGCATTTGATGCATCATGAAATTTAGGAGCATGCCTTCCTCATGTAGAGTTGGCCCAAAATTAACTGGAACAATAATATAATAAAATAAAAATAAAATAAAGTTAAAAGTTAACGACAAAGAAAATAACTAACGCCTACCATAAACTTGGAGAATCCAAATATCGAATTTAATAATTTAGCCAATACTATAACAGACGTTTAAATATATTATTTTAACTAATTTTGCGTTCACAACACCTAATGACGATGTCTCAATTAAGTTAGTGTTTAAGTCTGTTTTGAACAAAATTGTGTATATTACGTAGAATACTTGGAATTAAACTTAGATAATCTGAGAGTAATGAAGATCACTTTCAGATCGAAATTATTCGATGGTTGACCCGAATAAATCAATCGGATACAACTCAGACGAGATCAAGAATTAGTATGTTGTGTTGTGTGAATTTCGTGAACCAGAAGAATAAGAATTCGAGAGAAAAGTGACCAACCTTGATAATCCAATTCGATTTGGAGGGAAAAACCGGGAAAAACTGTCATTTGACAGTTTAATTTATTTTTTATTTTTTATTTTAAATAACGACTAAAAATACGTATTTTTCAACTCGAATTTCACATGTGAAATCCTGGAAAACCGATTCGAAATGCATTTTTTAATGAAGCCATTTTTACCAAAATAAAAATTTCTCGGCTAACCTAGCAGCTCGACCCCAGCCAGCCCCTTGGACCCCCGCTAGTGGCTGCCGCCCCTTGGACTCTGCTACCAGGGGCGCTGCCCCCCCCCGGACCCCCGCCAAGGGGGTGTTCCCCCTTGGAACCCCCATTGCTTAGAGACTTCTCCCCTAAGAAGATTTTCAATATCGAATATCATAATACACTCAAACAAGCGTGCACTCTGCACCTCCTAATTTGTTTGATGGATATTATGATCATATTAGTCATTAGTCAATTCTATTATACTAAATATCTAACATATTAGAAGTAGATAGAGTGATGGATGCCCATTGACATATAACCTAGTGATACTAGTGATTGTTCGTCATAAATATGATGTGCGTTTAAATTTTTATAATATAAAATTATGTGATATGTAATAGTAAAAGTCATCGTTAAAAAAGTATATTGGTGGATGTTTGAATTCTTGTCACAAGATTAACTTTCCATTCATCATACTTACAATTTCTTGACGTAAATCAATCTTTTTACTCTAATAAAAGAATAACTTGAGGTGTCACGTAACAGCATTATAATTATTCTTACCAAAATTTTCTCGCATCTCTCTCATCTTAAATAATTATTAATTACTAATTACTAATAATATTAATTAATATTCTTTTACATTTGATAAATTAAAAAAATAAGATCTTTTTATTAATGTTATTTCTAAATAAAATTTTTTCTTTATAAAATAATAAATTTTCTAAAGCATATAACTTTTTTTAAAAATACAAAATATTATAAAAATTAGTACTTTTAAAAAGTTCAATTTTTTAAAACCAAAAATAATCAATTTGGGAGTTATAATAAGAAAATTTTTAAAAATAATATTTTTATACGGTTTGTTTTTAAACAAAATGTTTATTTAAAAAAAATGAAAAACAAAGTTTTAAAAAGTTGATATCATTGTTTTATTAGTTATAGTCATTTCTCATACGTAATTTCAGTCATATCATATCTTAGAATATCATTTATAATTAATAAATTTAATTATATTAATATTTTATTTATTTAACAAGTGTAATACACAGTTTTACTAAAGCTAGTAAATATATATATATACACAGCATAATATATATATATACACAACATAATTAAGAAGGAAATATATATATATGTATATATATATATATATATATATATATATATATATATATATATATATATATATATATATATATATATACACACAGCATATTTTCTTAAATAGATATTAAGAAGGAAGTTCGAAATGATATTAAATTTTTGATTATGATATACAAAATAATTTCGTAATTAAGCAACTGTCTTTTTAATTTAATATTAAATTAAAGTAAAAATTGCTTAACTCTGGCTACGTAAAATTAAGAGTGAATTGTCGTTTGTTTTTCATATGGTTTGCTCATATTTTATTATTATTATTTTCATCTAAAAAGATTATTTCTTGAATTTGGCTCCAAAGGTTTGAAAAAGTTGTTATTGTCATCCAAAAATGTTAGTTATATTATTTTAAAATGTTAAATATTAATCGTTAAAAGGGTATATATGTAAGTTTTCATATAGAAACAAAATCCTAACTTATGTTTACGTGTTGCTGATAAAAATTTCATTCATGACAATCATGTTTTTGGATGAAAATGATAACATTTTCAAATCTCAGGGAACCAGATAAAAAAATATTTTTAAATGAAATGACAAATATGATCAAACCAAGTGAAAGAAAATAACAATTCGCTCTAAAATTAATTTCATACTCAACTCCTCAAACTAATAAATTGAAAATTTTATTTGTTTCAGGGAGCTGAAAAAATGTTTCTCACCAATAAACAAGATTCTAGTCTTATTATAAACTAAAGTGTAAATTTACAGGTATGATGAATTAAAAAAAAAAAAAAAGTTTAAGGGTGTGTTTAAAAAGTGTGAAAAATTCTATTTCAAATCAACTAATTCACGATGTTTGACTTTTGAATGAACACTTAATTTCATTATCATTAAATGCTTTTATGACCCTTTTACCCTTTTCTTCTCCTTTTATACCCCTCAACCTTCCAATCCTTCAAACCATTTCTCATCTTCCATAAGCATGAACACCCCATCAACACTCCATATCACCACCCACCCGACCCAAAAGAACCTCGATGACGATGGCCGCGAGAAACGGACCGGTAACGTCTCCCAAAACCCTCAAAACCTTTCGTTTATTTTTCTTTAAACAGCAACACCTAGAATTTTTCCAGATATAATTTTCCCTAAGTCTTGATTTTAATTTGCTATCTAGGGACATGGGTGACCGCGAGTGCACACATTATAACCGCTGTGATCGGGTCCGGGGTGCTATCGCTTGCATGGGCTATCGCGCAATTGGGTTGGATCGCGGGTCCAGCCGTTCTCATGACTTTCTCGTTTATCACTTACTTCACGTCCACCCTCCTCGCGGATTCGTACCGCGCACCGGACCCCGTGTACGGGAAGCGTAACTACACCTATATGGATGTGGTTCGAGCTAGCCTAGGTCCAAAATGGTTAAGTTGTTTATATGTTTGTTCATTTTTAGTGGTTAAGGTTGTGACAGGGGTAAATTTGTCTTTTTGACAGGAGGAAAAAAGGTGCAATTATGTGGGATAGCTCAGTATGTGAATCTTGTTGGGGTTACAATTGGGTACACAATTACTGCTTCTATAAGCATAGTGTAAGTAAATAAATATTAATATTTATTATATGAATCTGTGTATATTAAATTTTATTAAATTTTCTATTAATAGAGGTATCTGGTTGAAATGTGGTTTTGTAGATGGGAAATTTTATTTAATAAATTTTTTTGTTTAATTTTAGGGCGGTGAAAAAATCAAATTGCTTTCATTACAAGGGACACGACGCACATTGTAAACCATCGAATTACCCATACATGATTCTGTTTGCATTCATTCAGATCGTGTTAAGCCAGATACCGAATTTTCATAAACTGTCATGGTTATCGATACTAGCAGCCGTGATGTCTTTTGCTTACTCACTCATTGGACTAGGTCTCTCTGTCGCTAAAGTTGCAGGTGAATCGTCATCTACTTTTATATGTGATCATTTTTATAAAAAGTTTAGATGATAATAATAAATAATAATTAGTACATTTTTTTTATTAAATAGGAGGGGTGCATACAACGACAACACTAACAGGTGTAGAAGTAGGACCAAATTTGTCAAGTGCAGAGAAGGTGTGGCGAACATTTCAAGCCATTGGAGACATTGCTTTCGCTTATGCCTATTCAACTGTTCTAATCGAAATTCAGGTTTATATCATTTTATATACTTATTTTTTATTTGTTTGTTTGTTTTTTTTTGCTATAAATTATTACTACTTTAGTATTTATGTATCTTAAAAACAAGCATATTAATAGGACACTGAAGGTGTGACTCATCGAAATAGATTTTATAAAATTAGAAAAAATCTGAGGTACATGCAAAAATTATACTTTAGTGTGTTAACAAAAGATAAAGTAACACATTTTTTTAGTTTACAACTCACACATCTAGCTACTAGGATACTAAATTTAGAGGCGCAACTTAGATTAGTTAATATTTCTAATGAAAACAACTAATTAGAGGGGGCCATCTTATTTATAATCCAATTTTTCAAAAACTATTCAAATTGATAGCGGCACAACTAAAATATATAAAAACAACCTGAACAACCTAAATTGGTTTATTGATGGCTCGGGTAGTAGCCGGTAAAATTAGAAGCCAAAATGAGGTTGCTGAGAGCATTCACATCTTATTTTTTAATTAGTTATTAGTAAGATTTGAACCTTTAATCTCAAAATAATTAGTACCACTCTAGCTTTAAATAATTTTATCATTACACTCAATCCCCACCTCGATTAACACCTAATCAAACAATTTGAATTAATATATAAGTATTTTCTGGAAAAAAATATTATTTGAATGATAATATAGATAAAAATATTAAAGAAAAAGACAAAGAACGTATTTATCTTATTTGACAGATGTCGCAATGTCTCTGTCTTTCTCGTATGACGCGTCTAAAACCAATCTTTTCATAGCACAACTAGTCCAAAAGTATCCATATGTGTCAAAATTAATCCTTCTAGTTAGAAATATGTCACATGTATCCACAATATTATTCCATGTGCATACTCCTCCCACCACAAAACAAAACACTAATGCTTTAGACCAAACCTTTCAAGTCTTGTCAATTGCATGTTTGGTCATTATTACGTATGTAACTAATTTCGCATGTGGTTAGTGATCACGGTTCTAACGAAACTTATAATTTTTATAGTGTCTGGTTGGATTGTTTGTTTAAAATCTTTAAAGTTTATGCGTTTTATGATAAGCTATTTTAGAAAAAGTTGTAAGATGTAAATTGTATAAAGGGTAAGATTCTTGTGGACCAATGGACCTCAAATAATGGTGATTATAGGCCATAAAATGTGTTTGGAGTTATCGAAGAAGTTGGGATAGGTGGGGTTAGATGCTTTGAAAATACGACCTTTTTGCATAAATATATCCTATTTTACTACCTTTAATATTCTGGCAAGTGTCAACCATGTGAAATAATTTGTAGTCACAAAAACTTTCAATTTTTTATTTATGTGTTTGATATGAATACCTAAAAGTTTGTTTGGTCATGAGAGTATTATGTGTTAAATGAATTTTACATATTTGAAACATATATTTACTAGGGGAATATATTAGATATTTTATGTTGTTATATTTTGTGTTGTTTGTGATTGATGTGAACTTATATATCTAATGATTTGATTTGATTTATTTAAATTTTAGTTCACGTTATGTCACATCTCATAGGTCAATTTTAAATGGTATTTCTTTGAATGCAAAAGTGACTTATGTGAAAAGAATAAAAAAAAATACACACACGTGTGTGGTTTATTCTCGTTCTTAATCAATTCACACCCTTTACGTAGCTTCATCTTTTAATCATGTTTTTACCAACCCTATAATCAATAATAGCATTTACATCGGGGTTTTTTTATAAAATCTTTATAACCATATCAAAAAAAAATTCAATTAAGTTATATCTTTTACATCTTTATTATTATTATTTTTTCTTTATTTTAAAAATATTAAAAAATTTATAGGGGTAGATAGTAATTTTCTTAAATATACAAATAAACAGTAATGTTTTATTTTTCCTTCACTTATAATCAGTTACAACCATTTTTCTATAATATTATGAAATAAACTCACAATAATATGGTAAACCTACTTTGAATGCTATTTTTCTATAATATTATGAAATAAACTCACAATAACATGGTAAACCTACTTTGAATGCTATTATATCGCTATCTTTTTTTTCTTTGGTTTTTCAAGAATTTCATTTATACTCGTACAATTTTGTGAAGTGTTTGCGTAGGATAATGATCGTTTTTATTAATTATACACAAACCAGATAAAGATTTAATACTGTTTATATTTTCCAATTCAAAACAGTAACTCGTCTATTCTGTTAAACATCTAAGCCTTTTAGAATACTCGTGTTTGGACATAAAAAGAAATATGGTAAATACATCACGAAAACCATATAAGAAAAGGAAATGATTATTCTATATTAGATTAGTGTGACATTATTTTTTAAAGATTAATTACAGTAATAAGAATAACAAGTTATCTGAATACAGGACACTCTGAGATCGCATCCTCCAGAAAACAAGATGATGAAAAGAGCATCACTTGTTGGAGTTTCAACAACTACATTGTTTTACATGCTTTGTGGGTGCATTGGTTACGCGGCATTCGGTAATGATGCACCGGGCAACTTCTTGACCGGTTTTGGTTTCTATGAACCGTTTTGGCTCATTGACATCGCAAACATCTGCATTGCGGTCCACCTTATTGGTGCATATCAGGTTCATACAGTTTATTCAACTTCTTTTTATTTTTTATAATGAATATGTTTCATTACTAAACTTGTGAGAATCTCCAGGTCTTTTGCCAACCTTTATTCGGGTTTGTTGAGATGAAATGCAGCCAACGATGGCCCGAAAGCAAGTTTATAACGACGGAGCGTGCAGTTCGCGTGCCGTTTTGCGGAGTGTATCCCGTCAACATGTTTAGGCTGGTGTGGAGAACCGCATATGTGACGTTAACTGCATTGATAGCAATGATTTTTCCCTTCTTCAATAGCTTTTTGGGGCTGATAGGGGCGGGTTCATTTTACCCTTTGACAGTTTATTTCCCCATAGAGATGTATATCGCTCGGGTTAAGATACCCAGGTTTTCGTTCACCTGGGTGTGGCTGAAGATCCTCAGTTATACTTGTTTAGTGGTGTCGTTGGTCGCGGCTATTGGATCCATACAAGGATTGTTGAGCGATCTCAAGAAATATCAACCGTTCAAGACGGAATAGATGTTATAACATATGTTGCGAAGTAGCATTTGTAATAGTTGCTTATGTTATGAAGTAATCGTAAAAACTTGCTTTGTAATAGCTCGCCTTATTTTGCTTTCGTCATCATGATTATTCCGACTAGCTACAGTCGGTTATAGTTCCGACAAAATAAGAGTAGGTAGCGATCACCTTCTACACCAACTTTATGATTTTCAATTTTCACTACATAAATTAGATTCGCTATGACTAGTTTGATTAACCATCTCACCGAAATGGCAAAACTAGCAGGTCATGCTAGTAAAACCAACAGTTTTCATATAATAGCTATGCCTCGAGTCATGAGGAACTTTTAACCGTTTTAACGCGCACACAAAATTTGATATAAAACGCAACTTAAATCAACAGTAAACCCTAAATACTCTGTCAAGAGTTTGTTGCACAAAAAAATACCATCTTCTGCAATCATATGTATTAAATGCTCAGGAAACAATATAAACACTAAACATAAATAACTTTCTCGACATCAAGTTATAAAAATAAAAATAAAAACATTCAAAACAAGTTCAAGATTTGGAGACTGGAAAGAAAATGCAGAACACAGAATCAGCAAATCTAGATAAAACATGTCATTGAAATCTTCAACTCGGTATAAAGTTAAAAAAAGCAAAAAAAAACAAAACGTTTATGTTCTACATAAATGCACAACTAACGATAAACGCGCAACTAACAAATTGTAGTGTACCGAAACAAATCATCAAGAACCTTCGGTCTCACAAATCACAAAAGCTTGAATAAGAGACTGTGCAGCATGGGTTTGCTCTGGTGTACCAGATATTATGATCAAAGTTTCTTTTGCTCCAGGTTTTGGGTCAGTTATGGTGATTTTAGCATCAGAAATCTGAAACAACCAAATCACAGCCTATAATATTCTTTCCTTTCTAATCACATTATTATTGTAATTTGGCGCTTAAGTCTTGAAATATAAAACATATAAGTTACATACCTCGCGTATTTGTTTCAGACATCCACCATCCTCTCCATATATAGAACGAACAACAGGACGAGGAACAACCACTTCCACCGTGGTGTTTGTGATAATGGCTTGGTGATTTCCTCTGCACCGATATAAATGTAA
This sequence comes from Flaveria ramosissima, assembly GCA_025215565.1. Taxonomy (NCBI): domain Eukaryota; kingdom Viridiplantae; phylum Streptophyta; class Magnoliopsida; order Asterales; family Asteraceae; genus Flaveria; species Flaveria ramosissima. The sequence goes on along the minus strand of CM046035.1, from coordinate 58,146,272 downwards.
ACAATTAGCAAGCAAAATTTATCTAATTAATTGAAAGAGGCATTTGTGGGTTTATAAAAATACACACCCTCCAAATCCACCCATTCTCCTTTGGGGGGCTCCTCCAAAGTCAGGAAAACCTAAAGGTCCAACTTCACCACCCTGCAATAAAAGTGCATATATAAATAAATAATTAAATACATTATATAAAATGTAAGTTAACAGTTTTTTGATGATAAATTACACATGCAAAATTTAAACATACAAGGCAACTAACTTAAAAAACATTTTTTTCTCATTTCAACCTCATCCAAATTCCTGAACACATTGTCAAACAATTATACATATCCGACATTGTGCAAACTTTTATCGAACTTAACTAATTAGGTTGCTCCAAAATTAAGTTCATATCATCTTTTTTTAGAAGAGTACATGCACTCTAGTATAATTCATACAACCCAAAAAACAAATGAAACAAGAGAAATTCATCATCTTGAGATTCTATATAGTCTACATATCCATTCAAGAAAGCTCTATTCTATGATAAGATGAATTACAAACAAACATACCTAAAATTTCACATGATAGTAGGGTCTAGGGAAGGTGAGACGATAGCAAACCTTACCTCTACCTCAAGAGGTAGAGAGGATGCACCTAGATATGATAAGATGAGTTAAAAAGGAAAAAGAAAACTACTATTTTGGATTTTTGATGCACACCAAACACTAAAATCGTGAGACAAACCAAAACTATATTTCTAATTCAGTTAACCAAGCATTAAAAACTGAAAAAACAAAATCACCATTTGGTTAACCTAGAAACAGGTACAATTCATCAGTTTTTCACTCTCAACTTTTTAACACCCTAAGACCATACCAACCAGGATACATCTTCCTAGAACAAATAGCACCAAGAAAGAATACCTGTGGGCCCCATGGTGCTGAAGATGGCAATCTTTCAGACATTAAGTGGGGGAAGTCTGGTCGATCATGCATAAATGGTGGCCGATCATCATGCGGATTAAACCCACCATGCAAAGGATGCCCACCACCATCAAACCGGTTCAAAGAAGGGTACCTTCCTGGTGGTGGTAGTTCCCTCCTTCCCATGTATGATGGAGGAAACTGCAGTCCACGATCTTGGAAACCCGGAAATGCATCTCGGAAGTAGTGATTCCGTAAACATGTGGTTATTTGAAAAAGAGCCTCATGAACTGGATCAAAGTCACCGTTTATCTGCTCAACCAAGATTTCCATTTACATATGTTATATGGAAATTATAATATTTAGAAACCATGATCAAGATAAGGTCAAGAAGTCAAAGTCATACCTGAACTACTTCTTCATTTTCAGCAGCATACTGTGGAGTTTGATCTTTTCCTAATATACGAATATTTGCCCCAGTTGACTTTCTCATTTCAGAAATAACGGCACCGCCTTTACCAAGAATACATCCAATTTGATGTGCAGATACAATTACTTTTGCTGTCATCACCTTGGTCTCAGGTGCAGCCCTACATATCCTTGTTTGTACACGAAGAACAGCATCTTGAGGCGCACATATTCGTTCATCTGGGTGCTGCATTAATTAACCATTTAATACTTGAAAGAACATACAAATAGAAACAACATTAACAAAGATAAGTCTTGGTTGATTAATACCGCAGGTCCAGATATTACAATAACACGGTCATCTGATCCAGGCATTTTGTCAAGGACTTTAATATCGCATCCAGTCTCGTGCTTAAGTGACTTCACAACATTTCCACCTTTTCCAATTACACCTCCCACTTTCTCATCGGAGCATATCAAACGATAAGTTAACATGTCTGTAAAAGGACCAAATCGCCCCCTGAAATTACCACCTGCAGGTAATGGTAATGACCCTCCATGAGGAGGAAAACGAGGATGCATGTCTTGTCGAGAATGAGAATTGATATTATTCGCAGAAAAAGAAACACTGTCATGAGGTGGATGATCTAAAAGCTGCTGTGAAACAGATTGAAGTGCTTTTCTAACCGCTTTTAATTCTCCAGAAATCTATACAAAAGTAGATATTATACATATATATTAATGAATCTTGTTTGAATTTGATTTCTTTGAATACAAACTGACCATAAACATAGAAGTACCTGAACCAATTCATCGGAAAAAGATGCACATGATGGAAGTTTGTCTCTAGGAAGAACCTGAATTTCGGAACCGCTTTCTGACGCCAATTGTTTAATTACACTGCCAGATTTTCCCAAAAGGGAGCCCAGTTGAGAAGAAAGTATGAGTAGCCTCACAACAAAAGTTGTAGTTTCGTTGTTATGATCTTTACCTTCTCCATTAATCTCTGGTTCTCCTTCAACTATTTTTTCAAACACAAACATCAGAGCCTTCTGCAAAGAAATAGCAACTTTTTCAGATTGCAAATCTTCCCTTGCAACCGCCTCATGTTTTCCTGCATCATTATTATCTTCACTTTCTTGATTTATTTTAATTTCCTTAGCTTCTTCTGCATCATTGTTTTTCTTAATTTCATCAAACTTTCCATTCTCATTCTCAGATCCTGCAATGACAATCACTCGTTCATTGCAGCCAGGAACGCTTTCTTCAGCGCTTATTTTTGCACCGGATTCGTGGCGTATTTCTGATATAGCGTCACCATCTTTTCCAAAAACACTTCCAATTTTATCAGAAGGACAGAGCACTCGAAAACCCATGTTGCCTGGAGTGATTTTGAATGATGGATTTTGGGATGTAAAATTAGTGAACTTTTGCAACTTCCCTTCTTTGATTGGTTCTGCAGCATTCTGATCATGTGATCTTTTGGATGGCGTTAATTGAGATGACATATCCACAAAACAATCTAATCCCTAGCAAAAAGTATAAACAAGATAACCCAAGATGATTGTTTATAACAGCAAAGCGTCAATCCACATCAAGAAAGTAAATCACAATCAATGTATCTCTCTCGATATAGTAAAACATAATATAATATGGTTAATTTTCATGATAAGTAATCTGAATTGAAAAGACACTTAATATGATCATGGTGACGTATACAGGATATGGAGCATTTTAAAAGAGGTGATCATGAATCATGATAACAGTAAGACTATTATGACGTATGAAGAATAACAATGATCAAATACCAAGTGATGATGAGTTAGGGCATGAAGATTGTAGTCCATTACCTTCTGAACAACTCTTAATCTACTCCTATCAACCACCTATGCTTACACTTTGCAAGATTCGAACCCTCGACCTCTTAGATAGAGGGAAGGCACCTTACCACTAGGATGTCCTCTTCGGGACCGTTGGTAGTTCGTTTTAAGCTTAAACACTAATGAAAATTAACCTGCATTATAACGATGTCTAGAAACTGATACGCATCAACTGCATTTCATGAATGAATAAGCTCCGAACCACAAAATAACTAAGAGCATGTGACGTTTTGGCTCATAATTAACTGTGAATTACAATCAGAAAACAAAAATTACAGATCTTCAATTTCTCGTACAATTCAGTGAACTTAATTACGCTTCAAATTTATTGTCCAACAAGTGTTAAACTCTTATATGATCCATTGGTATCTGACAAACCCTAACTCCAAAAACTCAGACGACAAAACCGATTTTAGCTTCAATTTTATATCAGAATTCATAATCGATTTGAACAAACTCATACTGAATTGGCCAGAAGATGAAACAAAAACATGAAAAGGACACACAAACATACGATTGATTGAACAGAGGGTGAAAATAACTTGACCTAGGTTTTAAAAATACCTCTTTAGAGAACTACGAAGAACAATTACGAGAGAATGTGATCGCACTATTCACCGATATGATTTTCGAAGAGTCTTCTGTCCGGTGAGCGGGTTGATTTGAAGCGGTGGCGATACGGTGGCGATAGGGTGGCGTTGCGGCAGCTCCGGAAGCCGTGAGAGTGACGATGGAGGGAAAGCTTTCACAGTATTGGTAATGAAAGAAGTGTATAGGTTACGTACAAGTGATAAATTATTAATATCAAACAAACATGTTATTTTTGCGCGTTAAGACTACGGGTGTTAATTGTGTCGGGTTGACAAATTACAAGTTGACGGGTAGGAATATTGAACCTGAACAAGACCGGATTTTATTAGCGTCGAAATATTGAACCTGACAGCAACGACAAACGGTCGTTTAGACCATCTGTGAAGAGTCATTTACTTTTTGACCTAATCATTGAATATTTTCAATTTTTGAGTATTGCGCAGGACCATTAATGAGTAAAGCCTAACGGTTACTTCCTCGATAAACAATCGTTTACTTTTTTCAATACAGATAACATTACAACATAAATACACCACCACCCACCATATCATTTATTTACCACCTATCATCTCTCTCATTATACCCGAAAATACTTCATAATCACATATGTTACCATCTTATTCAACAAATTTCACCAACAATTCATCATCATTTCAAACATTCAATTAGGGTGTGCGTGGTCGGTTTGGTTCGGTTTTAGTCTTAAACCAAAATCAAAAACCGATATTTCAGTTTTTAGGTTTTTAAAACCATTCTGATTCGGTTTTCTTGGTTTTTAGTTTTCGGTTTCCACTTCGGTTTTGGTTTGGTTTCGGTTTTTCTTCACGTTTAATTTCGATTCGAACAACCATAATTATAGGTATGCTAATCTAATGAAACTATAGATATTAATGTCATTTTTATGTTTAATTGATTTTAATTAACTTATATTTTTTTATTTGTCATTTAATAGTGATAAAAATGCTATTACTTTCGTGCTCGGGGGGTGCCACATAATTTTCCAATAGCCCAGTTTGGTGTTTTGATGGGTTTATACATATTTCTAGAGACTAATCAATCTGATTTTTCGGATGTTCTTACGCAATTTCTTGAACATTATAACTATGCACTGCTTTGCCAAGAAATTGATGAGGGTCGTTCTGAACATAATAATAATATGAAAGCTACAGTAATGAACGATCCATTGTATAAGTATCTTTATCGGGTTATTAGGATGACTAGTGACGGGGTGAGTAAGAAGAATTTTTTTATTTTGTTTGATTAACAAGAGGTCGTGCAACCTGGTATATATGTTTACTGATTATTTAACTAGTTCCACGGGGATAAAGAAAAGCGAACATATTTGTGGTGGTCCATATGTTACTCACCTCATTGAGTCTTATAGGTTCTCACCCCTAAGAACTTGAGAAGGTTAAACGGGCCGGTTCTTTTGTCTGAGTTTGTTAATTGTGAACATCTTATACAGATGAACATGATTGCAGATTATCCGCAAGTTAGGTGCAGGTTTAAACACAATAATCAAATGTGATATCAGGACCCTCTTCAAAACTCGTATAAAAATGTATTTTTTTATACTTATGAAACTGTAATTTTCTTTTTATTTGTATAATAATGTAATTTTCTTTTTAGTTATATAAAATTATAATTTACTTTTTCTTTGTATATTAAAAAAATATATTACAAAAGTAGAACATAAAAAAAATATTGACACAATAATGGTATACGTTAAAGAATGACAATATTCTTATCCACATTAAAGTTTACTGTATTCAATCTAAATCCACACTATCGAAATTTCACAATTCATCACAAGCTGGTTGATTTGATATAAAGTGAATGTCAATATGTTTATAAATTCACAATTTACGATTTACAATTCACCATCTTTCACAATTCATTCATAATGCTTTCATAATTCATTCGCAATTCATAATGTCTTAACTTCATAATGATTGGGTGTACCAAACAAGAGTGTAGTTTATGGATAGGGCGTAAAACACTGCACACAATCTTGGATACGTTATTGTCACACAAAGAACGAAGAAGTCTGTATACAGCTTCGTCAACAAGGCATTCCTTATATGCGATTGTGGTGGTATATACATGTCAACATCAGATTCAACCACACATTCACGCACAAAGAAGACAAGATGTCCATGTCAAATTATAGCAAAATATCACGTACAAGATGGATATTGGAAAATACATGTTGTGTGTGACCAACATAACCATGAACCTTCTAAATTTTTAGAGGGTCATGCTTATGCAAAAAGGTTGTCTAAATAGGAAAATGTATTGATGGAAGACCTTGCCAGAAAAAATATACAGCCACGTGATATCTTATGACATTAAAAGAAAATAATGATAAAAATGTCTCCACAATTGAAATCGTGTATGATGCACTGGCATGGATACGAAAGGCGGATAAAGGTGGAAGCACCCTTATGCAAACACTTCTTCAATCTTTATAGATGAGTGGATACATATGTGATTTTACTACAAATGACTATTCAAATCAACTAAATGACTTATTTTTTTTCGATTCAACTTCATTAAAAATATAGTGTGTGTTTGCGTATATGATTATTTTAGATTGCACACGCACAAGACGAATAGGTATCGCCTCTCTTTTTCTTTAAATTGTTGGCTTAACTTCAACAACAAGACATATTGTATAGCTTTCGTGTTCACACGAAATGACAAGAAGAGAACTTTAAGTGGGCTTTAAATTGTCCGAGAAAGAGATTGGATGACTATATGTTACCACGTATCATAATCACATATAAAGAGTTGGCTCTAATGGCAGGCTTAATGGATGCATGCTAAGTAATTTTCCCGGAAGCAACCCGATTACTTTGAAGATATAACATATAACAGAACATTAGAAAGCATTGCAGGCCATCTTTCAAGTCTCATACTGAGTAGGAAAAAATTATGTATTACCGGATATTTTCTCTTCCATCTCCAACAATTAAGGCTTACTATGAAAACCTAAGGCGATTGCAGTCAAAGTCGATGAACAAGCATCTAAGTATTTCTTAATCTATTCAAATTATTGCTTTATTTTATATATTGAAACTAACATATTTGATTTAACTTTTCAGATGTATTTAATTACTTGGATGTAAGCTGGGTGCAAAATTATAAAGAGATATCCGTGTCTATATGGATTTATCAACATCTAAATTTTGGAGCATGAACAACAAACAAAGTAGAGTGCCAACATGCTTTGTTAAAGAAACATTTGAATTTCGTCAAGTAAAATTTAGATAAATTTATAGGCATTATAAATAATATAGTCCGGTTACAGGAAATACAAATAAAGGCAAGCTTCGAGGAAAGCTGGATTAAAATAAATCATCTACACAAAAGTAATTTGTTTATAATATTGATATCTAATGTTTTTGTAAGAGTTATCTTAGAGGTTGATGCTAACCAAAGATCTCTCAGCATGCATTCTGAAGTACAAGGAAGTTACTTTGAAAGATTTGACAATGCACAAAGAAATTCACTAAGTGTCAGATCTTCCGAAGCCAAAGACCAAATTCTTCCGAAGCCAAAAGTGAAGTCTTCCGAAGCTTCAAGACAAAGCCTTCCGAAGCCTGACGACTGATTTCTTCCGAAGGCATAGAAGGCATGATTTCTCTGAATTACTTTTGATAAAAAATGAATCGTTTTCCACTGTCATCTCTGAATACTCACCAACTTATACAAGTTGGTGATTATCTCCATACTTTGTCAACTGTACATTATGGTCTTTGAGTCTGTAACTTTCCACTTTTGTAATTTTATCCTTTTTGTAATAGATTAGAATGTGAGCTATGGTATGTCATAGTCACTTGTCATGACTTTACATTGATCTTGTTGTCTAGATTAGTGTTCCATCTGACCTTTAAAGTATGGTCAGCTGTAGGATGTAGTATAAAGTGTCTCATGTAACCAGTTCTTAGGACTAAGCCTTGTAACAATTGTAAAACACTTGAAAGCAATATACATCATCCTTAAACTCAATACTTGTTTGTTCTTGTGTTCTTACTTTTATTCTTTGTTTCTTTTGCCTAGTTTCTTATTTGATCTGTTAAGTATTGTATTCTCCATCTTAAATCTCCTTAGTTTCACAAAACACTTACTAGCTCAAATGCCAGCTCTCACTAAGGCTTATATGGAAACCGACACCATGACTAAATCTCCACTGATCACTCCTGATGACTTTGATACTTGGTGTCTGAGGATGAAAGGTTTCATCAAGTCACAAGACATCAGGATGTGGAGATCTGTAGGCTCAGGACCTCATATCCCAAACGCTACTTCAACAACTGCTGGAGGTGAGATGATACCAAAGGACGCGACTGACTATTCTAAGGAAGATTGGAAGAAGATTGATGTAGATCAGAAGGCCGTAACCGCTTTTCAAACTGCTATTCCCTACTCTATCTATAGAGGCTTCAAAAAGTGCAAGACTGCAAATGAACTCTGGGATGCACTGAAGCTGATGTATGAAGGGTCTGAGGAAGCCAAGGAAAACAAGAAGGATATCATGAAGCAGCAGTTTAAGAACTTCACCTTCAAACAGGTGAAACTATGACTCAATAATACTTCAGTTATGTTGAGATTGTAAATACTCTAATGGATGTTGGAGTTAAACTTGAGAATAGGGATATTATGAGTAAGTTCATGTTCTCTCTTCCCAAAAATGGACACACTATTGTGTGGCCATTAAAAGAACTAAAAACCTCTCATCCAACAATAAACAGAGTTTAGCCCTTCATGTGGTTGAAAGGGATATTAGAGAACAACAATATCATCTCATCTGCTACTCTGACAACTCACAAAAGGGTCCTTTCATCACCTTCCCGAAGACATCAAGGGAGAGCTACACTCAAGGAAGCCCATTCCAAGACCCAAGCTCTTCTCAAGCCTTTGTGTCTTCATATGAAAATTGTAGCAACTTTCTCTTCACTCTTGAAGACTTGGACGACATCCATCTAGATGACCTGGAGTATATGGACTATGGCTTTTCTCACTCATAGAGCCAAGAAGTTCTACAAGAGAATATGAAGAAAGTTCCCAAGCATTGTAACCAGTGAAAAGTTTGGACTAGATAAAGCAAAGTGAAGTGTTACAACTGTAACCAAATAGGACACTTTGCTAGGGAGTGTAAGGCACCAAGGACTAATGTTGGTCAAACACAATCCAAGCCAAACTACACTGATGCTGCTCCCAAAATTGAGAAGCCCATCCAACCAAAGCAGCAAGTTGTTGTTGTTGTTAAAGAAGGAGTCTTTGACTGGAGCTTTCAGGTAGAAGATGTCTCTATAAATCAAGCACTGATGGCTGAACATGATGAAGCTAATGTATTAGAACATTTTTGTACTCCTGAATGCATTGCTAAAGTAAACATGTATAAGTCCTATAATGGAAGTGAGATATGATCTTGAGTCCTTGAATATATTAAATGACTATAAATTAAATAGAAGATCTAGAGAGAACAATTTCTACTTTTAAACATGAGCACACAAATTACAGCTTTCAGATCAAAGATCTTGTTACCAAGTTAACTGAATGCCAAGCTGAGCTTGTAATCAGTAAAACCAAGGCAGAATAATATGTATTCAAGAGAAAACCTTCAAGAACATCATATATTCATCCTTGCACGCAAAGATTTGTTATCAGAACAGGCTGGGACTGGATCAAGTGAGATAGCTCCTTCACACACATTATTATTTGTCAGGTCTCCAAGGTGTGATACTAGTAAAGATGAGCTGTCCCTCATTGATCCTATCCAAGAAGAGGATGAAGATGAAGATGATATAGTGAAGGATGAACCAGAAGTGAGTGAGGAGGTTTATCCTAAGAAAGGTCACTATACTCCTGGAGAAAAGAAAAAACCAAGGATGGCCAAGTCAGCTAGAAAGAATTTGATCAGGGCTGCTAAAAGTAAATCAAAGAAAGTCTAAGAGATCAAGCCCACCTTCAATCCCAAGAAAAAACAAGTCTTTATCTCTATTGGGTTTAAGGTGGTTAATAATGAAGACTTAACTAAGGACTCTAGTACCGGGAGTCCTAGTTCAAGTTCAAACCATCCTAGTCAAGAGAAGAAGGTTGAACAAGTATGCATCACTGCTGCACAGCCTGAACCATCCAACTCTAAAAGTAAGCTTCACCCTCAAAAGCCTACTTGAAGATAAAGAAGGAGCTGAAAAAAGATCAAAATTAGAGCAAGAATCTTAGAAGTATGCCTGTGGAATGCATCATGTGTGGTGGTACAACTCAATATGCTAAGTATTGCATCTATAATCCTAAGAGTACCAGCCACATGAACAAGAAAAAGACTTCTGAGAGGATGAAGAAAATAGCTTCGAAAGGAAAATCACTTTCGTTCAGAAGCTCCAAGGTGAACAAAAAGAAGATAGATGGAAAAATGTTCTTCGAAAGCAAGTTTGGTCTCGGAAGAAAAGAATGCTTCAAGAAGCACTGAAGTCTGCTGAAGTGGATGCAAAAGTTTCCAAAGGTTTAGTCTTCAAAACTTCTAAAGTTTTGAAGGTAAAGTCTAAGCTTTCAAAGATAGTATGGAAGATAAAGGAAGGCCATGTGACTGAAGTTTCTTCATCAACAACAACCAATGATCCTCCAATCTTACATATAGAATCATTATATCTTTAGTTCATCTTTATGTGCCCAAGACCAACAATGCTTGGGTTTCCAAATGTAAATAACTATCTCTTTTTCATATGCAGGAATAGTTGAAGACTAACGGAAATGTATGGATCAATGATATTGGTTGTTCAAGGCACATGACAAGCAATGGCTCTTTGCTTCAAAACTTTGAGAAAATTAATGGAGGGCTAATTACTTTTGGAGGAGAGTCAGGTGGTTACATCACTAGAAAAGGCAGGGTTATATATGTTAAGCTCAACATTGAGAAAGTAAACTTTGTCAAAGAGATTGAATACAATCTCATGAGTGTATCTTAATTTTGTTACCAGAGATATAACATGCTCTTTACTAAGCATGAGTTCATTGTTTTCAAGCCCGAGGTGATCAATTTTCAAGAGCAAATCTTGCTCAGAGCCCCAGGGAAAAGGAACATGTACAAGATGGCTTTGCAGGAAACCTGCCCATCAGGAGAAGTTTCTTGCTTTCTATCTAAAGCCAATAGTGATGAGTCTTTCCTTTGGCATTAAAGAATGTGCCATGTAAACTTTAAGAACATGAATAAATTAATTAAATATTATTAGGTAACTGGAATACCAAAGAAAGAGTTTACAAGTGATGATCATTGTGTTGCATGCCTTAAAGGAAAGCAACACAAAGTGTCCCACAAGCCAAAATAAAAGAACTCCATCACTACTCCCCTACACTAATTACATATGGATATCTTTAACCCCACCAGTGTAATGAGTCTAGGAAGAACTTCATATTTTCTTGTGATCGTAGATAATTTCACAAGATACACTTAGGTCATCTTGCTTAGAAGTAAGGATGAGACCCCTAAAATCTTAAAGAACTTCATTTTGAAAATTGAGAATCAATGTGATCACAAGGTCAAAATCATAAGATGTGATCAAGGAACTAAATTCAAGAACCAAATCCTTGATACTTTTTGTGATGAACAAGGTATTTCAAGACAATATAGTGATCTTAGAACTCCTCAACAAAATGGTTTTGCTGGAAGGAGAAATAAGACACTTATTAGGGCTGCAAGAACCATGCTCTCTTACTATAAAATGCCCATAACCATTTGGGCAGAGGCAGTTAACACTACCTGCTATGTGCAAAACAAAGTTTTAGTAGTCAAAACTCATGGTAATACTCCTTATAAACTGTGGCACAAAAGGAGACCTTTCGTTGGTTTCTTTAGGTCATTTGGATGTCAATGCACCATCTTAATACCAAAGATCATATAGCCAAATTTGCTGAGAAAGCAGATGATGGACATTTCAGTGGATACTCTTCCTAATCTAATGCTTATAGAGTATACAATCTTAGAACTAGAGTAGTTAAGGAGTCAGCCAATGTGATCTTCAATGAATACACTCCCATTGTGAAAGGTTCTGTTCCCGATTGGCTATTTGATCTTAATTTAGTTATCAACTGTTTTAACAAATCTTGTGAAGATGTTTCAGGAACAACAGGTTATACATCTGCAACAAATCCTGATCCAATCTTTAAGCTGAGAAGACCAAATGTAGAATTCCTTCAGCTCTAATGGTAACAAACTCTGACAAGTGGAAATCTTGTCAGCACAAAACTCCTCATGTGATACATATGAGGTGCCAACAAATTCCAGCAATGAGTAAAAAAACTCAAATGAAGGGGTTTATGTAGGAAGAGATGGAGATGGTGAAAGTGATCAAGAATTTCACGATGCTGACAACCACTCCACTGAAGACAACATCAATGATGTCACACACTCTCTGAATCAAGTCACACTTGATGGGTGTGCTGATGTGGTAGGTGATACTCAATCACCAGATCTAAATTTCACTAATTAAGATATGTGAAATCAACTTGTTATGATTTCTCAACTGAGAATCCACAAGTCACATCCTATCACAAACATCATTGGAGATGTTGAGACTGAGTTGAGAACAAAGAGGACAAACCCATGATAAAAATTTTGTCTGCACTCTTGCTTCTTGTCCAGATTGAGCCTTAGAAAGCTGGTGAGGCTTTGAAAGATGGAAGCTTGATTTAAGGAATGCAGGAGGAACTGCTTCAATTCTAAAGACAAGGTGTTTGGAACCTATGTCCTCTTCCTCCTAAGAAGATGAAATAAGTACCGAGTGGGTTTTTAAAAACAAGAAAGATGATAGAGGGCTTGTCATAAAAAAAAACAAGGCAAGATTAGCAGTTCAAGGGTACACTCAAGAAAAAAAATTAACTACACAGATGTGTTTGCTCCTATAGCAAGACTAGAAGCTGTAAGAGTATTCCTTGCTTTTGCTGCATCCAAGGATTTCAAGGTCTACCAACTTGATATCAAGTGTGCATTTTTATATAGGGTGATTGATGAAGAAGTGTATGTCAAGAAACCACCTGGCTTTGCAGACCCAAATCATTCTGATTATGTCTGCAAGCTTGACAAATCTCTTTATGGGCTGCATCAAGCTCCAAGAAAGTAGTATGAGACACTGTCACAGTACCTAGTTCAACATGGTTGCAAAAGAGGTACTATTGACAGCACACATTTTATCAAAAAACAGGAAATGATTTGGTGTTGGTTCAAGTTTATGTTGATGACATCATCCTTGGTCAACCAATGAAAGACTCCCCAAAGAGTTTGAGTAGCTGATAAAGAATAGATTTGAAATGAGTGCCATAGGGGAACTCAATTTCTTTCCAGAAATTCAAGTGAAGCAGGTTGATAATGACATCTTTATAAACCAATCAAAGTATGTGTAAGACATACTAACCAGATTTCATTTGACTAAGTGTAAGGTTGCTAAGACTCCCATAGCCAGAAACCAGTCTGTAGGACCTGATCTTGAGGGGGAGTGTGTTGAGGAAAATCCTTATAGAGCTATGATTGGGTCTCTTATGTACCTAACAGCCAGCAAGCCTGATATCATATTTGCCACATGCATATGTGCAAGATATCAAGCCAACCCGTAGTTGTCACACCTAATTGTTGTCAAGAGGATTCGTAGATACCTCAAAGGAGCTCCCAAACCGGGACTTTGGTATCCAAAGAATTCTGACTTCAATCTGTATACTTATACATAGTGACTATGGTGGCTGCAATATGACTGCAAAGTCTATATCAAGTGGTTGTCAATTCCTTGGTGGAAGGATAGTCTCATGGCAATGCAAGAATCAATCATATGTATCTGCATTAACTGCTGAAGCTGAATACATTGATGCTGCAAGCTGCGATGCTCAAGTGCTTTGGATTCAGAATTAGATGCTAGATTATGGTTTCAACTTCAAGAAGACTCCTATCTGCATAGACAACAACAGTGATATCTTTATCATAGAGATCCAGTGCAGCACTCAAAGACAAAGCACATCAATATCAGGTATCATTTGATTAGAGATAATTATGAAACTGGTCAAAGTTAAAACAAACGAACAATATACTAATCTTTTCACAAAAGCTTTTGATGAACAAAGATTTAAGTATATTGTATCAGCTATGGGGTTGATTAACTTTGAGTATATTTTCTTAAAATTAATTTCAAGATTGTTTTTCAAATATGTGTGTCTTTAAAGTTGTCTAATTTATCACTCATATAAGCCCTATTTATCTTGAAAGAATTTTTTTCTAAATGATATTCCTTAGAATCTTAAGAAATGAATATCTATTTTGTTTCGAAAGACATTAAATTGACTTCGGAAGAAACTTATGTCTTCAAAACTAATAACTACTTTTAAGAAATTTAACTTCGAAAGAAATTCACATATATATCTTCTGAAGCTTAAATATTCTTCTAAGTACTTATATGTTTTGAAGGAAAATCTTCTTCTGAAAGGAATTAAGTCTCATAAGCTTTATTCATCCTTTGAATAAAACTTCTGAAGTTTAATCTCTCTAAGTATGTATCGGAAGCAAAATTACTCTAAGTATTTTTCTTCTTGAGCAATTCTTATCAAACAAAGGAATATCTTCCAAAGTCAATTTGGCTTTGGAAGATTTCTCAAAACTTACAAAGACAAATTAACTTCGTAAGACTTTATACTTCCAAGATAAATACCTCTTTTGGGCACTTTTTCAGAGGTGGGACCGACATCCAGATTTCAAAGTTTATCCTTTAACATTAACTTTGTCTCACTTATATATATAGCCTTACAACGGATCCCCCTCTTTCTTCTTCCTCTTCATCTACAAATTTCTAACCCTAAATTCACCGAAAAACCCTTTTTGTTCTTTGCTTTCTTCTTACTAAAACTTTCTCAATTGGCTAACCCTGAACCCAAAAACCAGCCAGATTTCTCCATGCACCTAAATAGGCAACACAACCAGATTGATCTGTTGTCGTTTGAGAAAGATCCTTTTTCTCAAATGTTTCGTGCTTTCTAACTCAATCATCATATCTCACCGCACTTATAATAGACCCTCCACTCTATGAAGAACAACTACTGGAATTTTAGAGGACCTGTCAAGAGGTTATCTTGGATGGTGAGAAGGCATTGTTTGCATCAATGAAGGGGAAGACTATTTTCATCACCCCAGCCACCATCAACACTCATCTCAAGCTGGATGATGAAGAAGGTGAGCTTTCCTTCCCTAAAGAAGCTATAAATGAATCATTTAGGCGGATGGGTTATGAAGGAGACTACTCATTCAGAAACTTCAAGAAGGGTTAGGTTTATTTCCAATGGAAGTACCTCCTCCATGTCATAATCCGCTCTTTATCAAACAAATATAAAGGATGGGATCAAATTCCAGAGAATTTATCCTATATAGTACATGGTTCAAGGGGTCAAGTTCAAGTACTCTAAGTTTGTTTACACAAACTTACTTGCTAACTTAAACACCTTAGAGTATTACATGTTCCCTAGATATGTCTCGTACATTCTTAACTGTGAACTAGGCTCATAGTTGAGGGAAATATTGCAACACTCTTAAATTGGGATAGATGAAGCTCGACATCTTCAAAATCATAAGAAAACCACTATTGGTTTCTTAGGGGTAGAAACAGCCCTGGTCCCAAAAATGTTAGAGCTCCCTGCTCAAGTTGACAACTTGACAGCACCAACCAATATTATATGATACCTTTTACATCTTCACCACCCCACAACCAAAAATAAGCATCCCCTACAAAAGAAAATCCAATCGAACGGCCCTACTCAGTCTATTCAAATTGAGCAGGCCTCGTACACTCACCCATGCAGGAGAAAGTGAAACCAAGAGCTCTACTTCCCCTGAGGAGCAAACCACTCCCATCATTTCATTGATCAGTGTTGAGGTTTCTCATGATCAGCCTGATGAGTTCATTACCCAAGCTTCAAGCCTTCACTCTGAGTCTCAAAACTCAGGTGAATAACCTTCAGGGGACAGTTACCATCCCCAGCTGTTAGACTTAAACCAACCAATCCCTGACCTCCAATTCTATGATGATAAGGATATGGGATTCAGTGAGTACCATGAGTCTCTCTTCACCCCCCTAACTCAAGGAGAGATAAGTGCTCCTAATACTCCTATATCTAGCCCATATTATCCACCCCTAACTAAGGTGGACTTTCCTTAACATGTTTAGGAGGTCCATATGGCAGAGACTCTCACTTTAGAAGTGATTACATCATTAAGACCTCAATCATTGCAAACTAGCCCCTAATACTTCACATGAAGCTATCATGGAGCAGGCGAAATCCAGAGACCAAGAACCAATATCTGGTGGTGAGGGGATGACTTTGTTTATGTTATCTCATCCCCCAATGATTCTTCTGATAAAGATAAGATGATTCTACAACTAACGGTGCAAACACTATAAAAAACATGCACCTACTTGGTTTCAAAGGTCAGTCACCTGGAATCTCAGGTGGCAACCTTACAAAAGCAGGTCCTTAATAAGCAACTTGAGATCACCGATCTCACGGGCAAGTTAGCTGAGAGGCCTACCAGGCGTGTTCAATCAGGTCCACAAGAACCTGTGGATGTGGTGGATCTAACCTCTAGCTCACCTATGTAAGTTGGTGATGCTACCAAAAAGGGGGAGAAAGTCTTAACTACAATCATAGAACCTGGACGGCCCAGAGTATGGACACTAAGGCCTCACCATTCTCACTTGCAATTTTCCACACTCAACAATCTCCTCAAGCCCACATAAATGTGGATGCCTTAATTTAAAGCTTATTTGAGGAGGGAATACCAAGGGCTATATCTATCCCATCCTATCCTGTTGACAACCCAATAGTAGGATGGAGGTATGACAATTATAGAAGCGCTCTACTACTCTCTAGATTTCAGGGTCAACAAGAAGTGTTCAATTTTCAAACACTAAGATGCTATGACAGTTTTCATGTGGTGACCTGCCACTTGCCAACCCAAGTCATAACAGGCAAGTTGACAGGTTAGCTAAGAGGATCTAGTTGAGGGTGCTTGAAGAGTTCAAGAGAAGATCATATATATATAGACAAAGGCTAGCATGGAAAACTGTTGGTCAACTGGTATTGAGGCAGACCCTAAGATTAACTTTAAAGGAGAAACCTCAGTTTAAGGCCGAGTAGTAGAACCTAAGAACCTTGAGACTGGAACCGCTTCAACGCCCAGTACCCTCAGTGAGAAACTAGCTGGTGAAGGTGTCTCACAACCTCTCCTTGGCCAGAGCTCAAGTGCAGCCTCAAGTGAAGAAGGCCAAAGCTCTCTCCACTCTGAGTCACACAGGCCAGTGATTGACAAAGGGAAGAGGATTCTCATCTTTAAGGAGATTAAGGAGGAGAAGAGGGAGAGGAAGAGTAAGGCAAGGGGAGAGAGAACAAGAGAGACCCCTAGCTTCATGCAAGCTGCATCAGGGCTGCCCCTAGGCCAAACACTTAGGAGGATGAGTTAAGGGCAGCCTAATTGAATTATCTGGGGTCTAGGAACGTAGTATTGATGAAATAATCTCTCTTCCCTTGGATGAGTTGAATGAACTGCTGACACTGAAGTGTCGAAAGAGAGGAAGGAGGCTGAGGCTGCAGAATTGCTCCTTTAAATCAAGGCAAAAAGAAAAAGAAAAAGACTATATAAAGTCGATGTGTTCTCTCCAGTTCAAGAAAGCCTTGAAGTAGAGACTGTGGCAGTTAAACAAGAAACTCAGGTAGGTAGGGAAAAAGATAGACAAAAGATGATAACCTACCTGAGTGCCACAAGTCTCTATCAGGCAGTAGCCCTACTTCCCTTATCATATGAGTATATTAAGGTTGAGTACCTCAAGCAGCTAGAGCAAGAAGTGCTAAAACAAAAGAAAGCTACTAAGAGGAAGATGAGGGAAGAGGTTGATAAGTCAAGAGCCACCATCAAAGACAATAAGAAGAAGTCTGCTGATAGAATGAAGATGGTCAGCTTTTTGAAGTTGTATGGGTTTTTCGGAAGGAGACTTGGTCCAATGTCTCTATCCACAATGGAAGACCACATTAGTGTGATCAAGTAGAAGATTAAGAAGGGTGAACTGGTAGACTTGCATTCTCCACCAAGTCAGGCTGCACCTGAAGCTGAGGTCAAAGTTGAACCCCAAGAGACAACACAACCTGAGCCAGGTGCTGAATCACAACCATGTTCATCTTCTGACCCACAGTAGGGTCCTGAACCTTCTCCTTCTAAACATGTGAAGGAAAAGGACCCAACTGAGAAGGATAAAGAAGGAACATTAGGTACTCAAGACCAACCTTCTCAGTTGAAATATAGAAAGAGGAAGAGAATGGCCATTAGAAGGGACAAGAAGAAGAAGAAGTCCAAGGCATCCACCTCTGCACCTCAGGATGAGTCAGAACATCCTGAGGGCGAACAAGAAGAGGTTGCTCAACCAACTCCACTTCAAGTAGAGCCTCTTGCTGTTGAGAGACCCATATTGTCCTGGGTTTTCTCTATAAACCCAGATAGATGGTATGTCATAAGAGATCAATAAGGTCATGACATATACTTTTGGCAAAATATGCTTGACCTTCCTTTGCATTATCTCTTTGACATGTGGAGTTACTTTGAGAGTGTCAGGAATCTGGACCAACTAATGAAGAAGGGAATGATCCTTATTATGATGAGTACTGTCAACAGACGAATATCAAGACTCAAAGTCATCCTCAAGTTTTGGTAGCATCATCCTAGAGAGAGTTTGTAACAGTAATCTCAGAGGCTGATGCAAATAAAAGAGCTCTCAGCAAGCTTTCAGAAGTACAAGGAAGTTACATCGAAAGATTTGACAAAAGCACTAAGAAATTCTCTAAGTGTCAAATCTTCCGAAGCCAAAGTCCATTTTTCTAAAGCCAAAGATGAAGTCTTCCAAATCTTCAAGACAAAGTTTTCTGAAGATAAGAGATTGATTTCCTCTGAAGACTAGAAGACATGCTTTTGATAAAAGCGGAACAACTTTTTGCTGCCATATCTGAAGACTCACCAACTTATATAAGTTGGTGATATCTCCATACTTTTGTCAACTGTAGATTAAGGTCTTAGAGTCTGTAACATCCTTTTTGTAATAGATAAGGATGTGAGCTATAGCATGTCATAGTCCTTAGTCAAAAGCCAATCTGCCTTTTGACTTTACATTGATTTTGCTATCTAGATTAATGTTCCTGCTGGCCTTCAAAGTATGGCCGGCTATATGATGTAATATAAAGTATCTCGTGTACCAGTCCTTAGGACTAAGCCTTGTAACAATGGAAAACACTTGATTGAAATATATATCATTTTGAAAACCAATCACTTGAGAACAATATACAAGCAAGTTGATAGGCTAGCTGAGAGTCTTCAGCTGAGGGTGTGTGAGGAGTTCAAGAGAAGAACAAGTTTATATAGACAGAGGCTAGCAGGGAAAACGGTTGGTCAACTATATATTGAGGCAGACCCTAAGATTAGCTTCGAAGGGGAAACCTCAGTTGAAGGCCCAGCTGTGGAACCTGTGAAAATTAAGACTACAACTCCTTCAGCATCCATTACCCTCAATGAGACATCAGTTAGTGAGGGTGTATCACAGCCTCTCCCTAGCCAGAGCTCAAGTGCAGAACCAATTCAAGAAGGCCAAAGCTCTCTCCTTCCTAAGTCACACATTCTAGTGCTTGACAATCGAAAGAGGATTCTAACCTTTATGGAGATTAAGGAGGAGAAGAGGGAGAGGAAGAGGAAGGCAAGGGAGAGAGAGAGAGGATGAGAGACCCCCAGCTTCATGCAAGCTGCAATTAGGGCTGCCGCTAGGCCAAATACCCTGGAAGATGAGTTAAGGGCAGCCAGATTAACTATCTGGGGTCTTGGAACTACAACATAGATGTATTGATCTCTCTTCCCTTAAAAGAATTAAATGAACTGGTTGATACTAAAGTATCTAAAGAGGAAAGAGGCCGAGGCTACTGAATTGCTCCTCGAGATCAAAGAAGGAAGGATAAGAAGAAAATTGTATAAAGCCCTTGTCCTCTCTCCAGTTCAAGAAAAGGCCTGAAGTGGAGACTGTGGCTGTTGAGGAAGAAACTCAAGTAGGTAGGGAACAAGACAGACAAAAGATGATTACCTACTTGAGTGCCATAGGTCTCTATCAGACAGCAACTCTTCTCCCTTTATCTTATGAATACATAGAGTTTGAATACATCAAGAAGCTGGAGCAAAAAGCTCTCAAAGAAAAGAAGGCTGCTAAGAGCAAGATGAGGGAGGAAGCTGCAAAGTCAAGAGCCACAATCAGAGCTACTCAGAAGAAGTCTAAAGACAAACTAAAGATGGTGAACTTCTTGAAGTTGTATGGGTTCTCCGGAAGGAGGCTTGGACCAATGTCTCTATCCATAATGGATGACCATATTAGGGTGATCAAGAAGAAGATCAAGAGGGGTGAGCTTTTAGATTTGCATTCTCCACCAAGTCAAGCTGCACTTGAAGCTAAAGTTAAGGTTGAACCTAGTGCTGATCCATAACCAGTTTTATCTTCTAACCCACAGCAGGGTCCTGAACCTTCTTCTGAACCTTTGAAAGGGGAAGGACCAAACTGAGAAGGATAAAGAAGGAAGACCTGATGATCAAGACCAACCTTCTCAGTTGTAATACAAAAAGAGGAAGAGGATGGCCATTAGAAGAGACTTAAATAAGAACAAGAAAATATCCAAGGCATCCACCTCTACACATCAAGATGAGTCAGAACATCCTAAGGGTGAACAAGAAGAGGTTGTTTAACCAACTCCACTACAAGTAGAGCCACTTGTTTCTAGAAGATCCATCATGTCCTAGGCTTAGTCTCCAACCCAGACAGATGGTATCTCACAAGTGATTAAGGAGGTCAAGACATATACTTCTTGTAGAATATTCTTGACCTTTCTTAGCATGATCTCTTGGACATGAGGAGGTACTATGAGAGCCTTAAGAATCCAGACCAACTGATGAATAGAGTAAAGGCTCTGGTTCTAACGATGCCTGTAAACAAGTGAAGATCAAATCAAGATTCATAGTTATCCTTAACTTTTGGTAGCATCAGCCTAGGGGGTGTTTGTAAGAGTTATCTTAGAGGCTAATGCTAACCAAAGATCTCTCTACATGCATTCAGAACTAAAAGAAAGTTACTTCGGAAGATTTGACAAACGCACAAATAAATTCTCTAAGTGTCAAATCTTCCGAAGCCAAATACCCAATTCTTCCGAAGCCAAAAGTGAAGTCTTCCAAAGCTTCAAGACAAAGTCTTTTGAAACTTGAAGACTGATTTCTTACGAAGACAAAGAAAACATGCTTTTGACAAAATCTAAACTACTTTTCGCTACCATCTCTGAAGACTCACCAACTTATACAAGTTGGTGATTCTCCATACCTTTTTCAACTGTACATATGGTCTTTGAGTTTGTAAATTTTCACTCTTGTACTTCTTTCTTTTTGTAATAGATTAGGATGTGACCTATGGCATGTCATAGTCACTAGTCAAAAAACAATCTGCCTTTTGACTTTACATTAATCTTGTTGTCTAGATTAGTGTCCCAGTTGGCCTTTAAAGTATGACCGGCTGTAGGACGTAGTATAAAGTATCTCATGTAACCAGTCCTTAGGACTAAGTAAGCCTTGTAACAATTGTAAAACACTTGAGAGCAATGTACATCATCCTTGAAAACCAATCTCTTTGTTCTTGTGTGTCCTTTAATTTTGTTCTTTGTTTTATTTGTCTGGTTTCCTATTTGATTCATTAAGTGTTATACTCTCCACCTTGTGAAACTGTTGCATTAGTCTTCACCAGTCATGTATCACTATTAATAAAAATTAGAATTTTAATTAAATTTTCCTAGCCAACCTCACTCTTAACTCTCTACTCTCACTCAATCTTGCTCCCTCCCCATAAAACCACCACCACCAAAACCAGCTGTGCCACCATAAAACAACCTCCAAAACCATTCCCCGCAAAAAACCACCACCACCACCAAAACCACCTCTACCACAATAAAACCACCACCAAAAACACCTTCGTCACCATAAAACCACCACCAAAATCACCTTTTCCACCATCAAAACCACCCCCGTTGCCACCATAAAACCATCACCTCTACCACAATCAAAACTCACATTGGGAGCATTTCAATGCTAGTGGACCGTGACATTAGAGTTGGTAGTGCAGTCTCAACCATTAATTTTCGTCGCTTCCTGTTGTGTGCAGATAGGTGTATATATTTGGATAAGGGTTTCTCCTCTGCCAGCTCTGTAGTGACAAGGACACCGGCATGGAGTAACTTAGAATGCTAATCCTCTAAGCCAGTAGTAATGTAAGTAATACTTGTGCAACCTTTCAACATATAATTTCTGAAAACATAACTTAATGTTAGAAAGAGAGCTAATTAGGTTCCTTTTTTAACATACCATTAATTTTAGTATACCATAAAAGTTACTGTAGATTTCTCAGACTAATAAAAAGGAACCCGCAAATGATCATAGAGTTAAAGCTATATGATTTCTAATAACCATTTCTAGATCATTAGCCATAGATTTGTTGAAGACCGGTTTCGCGAATAAAAGCTAGTTCATACGTTTTTCAACCTTGTATGACCAGGGCAAAGCTTCTTTGGGGTCGTGGGTGGGCCCCCGGCCCTTTATTTTTACATCAGTAGTGTAAATTTCGGCTCGATAGTCTAAATTTTTGGTCATGTAGTGGAAATTTTTTAATAAATATAGAGTCCCCCCCTAAAATAGTTTACTTTCGCCCACGCGCCCCCTAAGCTTTGGTTCAAGCTCCGCCACGATGTATGACATTCACAATTACAAATCATAAGTTTATAACTTATAGTTCAAATGTAGATTCTACCTATCAAAAGTTTACCAAATATTACCATAAAAATAACATAACATAAATCACACCATTAGTTCATCACAAATTACATATGTTTCATCCAATTAAGATGATAATAAGAGTTTAGCTTATAATGAGCTTGAACATAACAACAAACATGATAGAAGATAGATATGACATCATCGTTGAAATGGAACAATCAAACCAGTGATCCGTAATGGATGATGTTTAGACAATCCCGAACTTCTTCTAAGTTTTGTATGTACCTCCCAAGCCTCCCAAGGGTCTTCAAGTCTTGATTCCCAATAAAAATAAGTAGGGTAACCCTCTATCTAAAGCTCCCCAAAATGATGGACTTAGGTCTCTATTTATAGGCCTTCTTAAGTGTTTAAGCACGGCCCCGTGCCTAAAAGGCACGACCCCATGCTAGTACGATGCTTATAAAGTTGGTTGGTTTCATCATACCACCACTTCCTATAAAGTCCTCATCTCGATCGATTCCACATATTGTTGCACTTGATAATCAAATTAAGACGGATGTGTGCATGTTTGATATCAACGAACATTAAACAAACTCAATCAAATATTATTAATCAAACGATTACAGTACCAACGGAGTTTACATCGTTTAAGCTCGATCCACCCGAGCTGAGCTCCCATCGGGTGGCCTATCACACATCTCTATGCTCTCTCATTCTCAGAGTACTTTTACAAAATGAATGCACATAATGAAATACAAAGGAAAAATATCTAAATATACTATCCAGATGTTCTCGCGTGATAAGATTAAGTTCTCACGCGACAACTTTAAGTTTTCACGCAATGGCAATTTTATCCATCATCTTGGAGTTCTCGCTTCCTTGTATTTCTCACATGATTTGAATTTTTGCTTTTCACTTGATATTGTAATCCATAAAGGCTAGGTCCTTACAATTTCCCCCTATGGATTATGATATCAAGCTATGTTTGACTTCAGTAACTCATCTTTAAGAATTATCTGATCATCAGGTATCTGTCATTTCAGTCTTCCCCCTCAACTTTAACCTCCTCCTAATGTATAGCTTCATAAAGGATATCACGTCTGAATCAAGATTAAACTGTTCTATCTTGATTACTTACAACTTAAGATGTATTAGGCATATGACAGAGAGGTCCAACTTCCATTTTTGATTCCCAAAAAAAACTTGATTTTTCAATCCGATGACAAGATTCTATGATGACGAACTAGATAATATAAAGTATTCTTCCCCCTAAGTAAGATGTAAAAAGCCCATATTTTTAGAGCAAGAATACCAAACAATCTTGATTCTTCACTTAATCAACCCGTTCGATCATTGTCCCCATCAATTTGATAAGATAAGCCCACATTGTTAAGTTTCAATTCACAAACGAACTGAATCAAATGTTGTAGATATAGAATCTTGAACTTGATCAAACATCAGAAAAACCCCTTGTTTAAGTAACATGGTGAAGTTTTTGCATGAGAAAGTTTTAGCAAATGGCGGTTACTGCTGCGAAGATTTTGCATAAACTTATCTCATGAAAAGTTTTCTTATGAAAAGTTCTGACATGAAAAGTTCTCACATGAAAAGTTCTCACATAGAAAGTTCTCGCATGGAAAGTTATCATATGGAAAGTTCTCACATGGAGAGTTCTCATATGGAAAAAGTTTTTGCATGGAAAAGTTTTCTCATGAAATAGTTTTTGCAAAATACGGTTATTTTTGCCAAGTTCTCGCACGATGCAGTTACTCCCGCGAAAACTTCAACCAAAATCGACTTTTATGATTTTGAATCATTGTTACGGTCTAAGATCTTCGTTTTCCAACAAAAGTTGAAGATACTAAGCGTAATGATGTAACAAAGACGATTTCGTGTGTGTTCACCCTCGGTTTCACTTTTGTCTGCTTCGAAACCGGTCTAAACTCGATCTAAACCTTTAGATCTTCAACCTCTATGTTTAACGTCTTAAACAGATGATAGCGGAATAAAAATCCGTGTATCAAGAGCAACACCTATCTCTGATACCAAATGTAAAGTCCTCATCTCGATCGATTCCACATATTGTTGCACTTGATAATCAAATTAAGACGGATGTGTGCATGTGTGATATCAACGAACATTAAACAAACTTAATCGAATATTATTAATCAAACGATTACAATACCAAAGGAGTTTACATCGTTTAACTCGATCCACCCGAGGTGAGCTCCCATCGGGTGGCCTATCACACATCTCTATGCTCTCTCACTCTCAGAGTACTTTTACAAAATGAACACACATAATAAAATACAAAGTAAAAAACATCTATATATACTATCCAGATGTTCTCGTGCGATAACATTAAGTTCTCGCGCGACAAC
>CM046035.1:57758731-58010905 GCA_025215565.1 Flaveria ramosissima | reverse complement strand
AATGACATCACTTTTCTTTTTAAGTTGTGGACCTTAACGGAATGAAACGTGGTTTGCTCAAAAGCCTTTGTATAGAGGTCAGCGCGTTGAAAATCAGTGTTTATTTTTACCACATCGATTAAATCTTTTCAAAACAGTCACGTATAAAATGATATTTTATGCCGATGTGTTTGGTCTTAGGATGTTGTACCGGATTTTTAGTTACTGCAATTGCAGCAGAGTTATCAACAAAAGTAGGAGTAAAAGAGAAATTTAAACCGTAGTCCCGCATTTGGTTTGAATCCAAATGATTTGTGAAAAGCATCTTGCAGCAGCAACATATTCGGCTTCACAGGTTGACAATGCAACGAGGTCGCTTCTTACACTGCCATGTCACTAATCTCCTCCTAAAGATTGACACCCTGCTGATGTAGATTGTAATTCATCTTGCAGCCACCGTAATCCGAGTCACTATATGCCGTGAGCTCAAAATCATCATCATGAGGATACACCAACCCAAGTGTTGGGTACCCTTCAAATACCGAAATATCCTTTTGACCCAATCAGATGGTTAACTTTGGCTTAGCCTGATATCTTGAAAAGAGAATGTAGCATACATGATGTCAGTCTTGAGCAGGACATGAGAGAGCAATACATTGACCTCCAATATTGACATGGGATGGTGTCGTGTACATGAAGATCCCATCATTCCTCGGTACATGGTTGCATCGACCAGATCTCCATTTTCATCGGGTGCTATATCATGGTTTGTAGCAAGTGGAGTCCGAGCTGCAGAAGCATCTCCATGTCAAACCGACTGAGAATGTCTCCTACATACTTGGTCTGATGTAGGAAAACCTTTTGGTGTCTGATCCACCTGTAACCGAGAAAGAATTCATCTTCATCTCAAATTGAGCCTTCATTACTGCTTCAAACTCTTTACATAACTCTTCATTCTTTGATCCGAAGATGATATCATCAACATAGATTTGAACAAGCAGCAAATCACCATCTTTCTCTTTGATAAACAGTGTGCAATCAATAACCCCTCTGCGAAATCCATGTTTCACAAGGTGAGTTGAGAGTTTCTCATACCAGGCTCTTGGAGCTTGATGAAGCCCGTATAAAGCCTTGTCGAGTTTATAAACTCTGTCCCGATGATATAGATCTTCAAATCCCTCGGGTTGACTGACGTAAACTGTCTCTCGGATTTCACCATGAAGGAATGCACTCTTCACATCCAATTGATAAACTTTAATCTTCATATACGATGCATAGGCAAGGAAGATATGGATGGCTTCCATCCTTGCCACGAGTGCAAACACTTCATTGTAATCAATGCCCTCGACTTGTCGAAACTCTTGAACTACAAGTCGAGCCTTGTTCCTGATTATGATGCCTTGGTCATCCTTCTTGCATTTCAAGACCCATTTGGTGCCAATGGCCTTAGCACCTTTAGGTCTATCTACCAGAGTCCATACACCTAACTTCTTGAACTGAAGAAGTTCTTCTTGCATGGCACTCACCATGCCTCATCATTCAGTGCTTCACTGACGTATTTTGGCTCAACCTGCGAGACAAAACAACGATAAGCACCGTCGTGAATGTATCCTTTTTCCATTACCGAGGCATAATCGACTGAGTACAGCTGATTTCTGGTCTGCAGGGACATCCCCAATGACATTGTCTAGGGGATGATAGATATTGAGACGTGATCCTGGAGTGGTGGGAACAACTACCTCAGAGTCAAGATTATGAACATTTGGTTCTGCATCTGAGGTAGTAGGAGTTTGAGGTTCCGAAGTCGAAGAGGCGTCACTGTTAGATGCTTGTGGACTTGCAGGAATTGGAACCTGATCCTCCTGACTGTTCTCGTCATTTTCCTCAGCTTCATCTTCTGAGGAGGAGTCACTTGCTTCGAGTGCTCCCCCTGAGTGGTGAGATGAGTCACCTTGTGAACCCGATGATGCTGAATCTAGTGACGGTAAGTTCAAGATATCATACATCATCTTTGTAGCTAACTCTTCGTCAGAAGTGGAGATAGGTATGTTGAAGGACTTGAAGAATCCATCATAGTCGAAAAAGTAAGTGGGTCATTTTCCAGTAGGTGGTGTGGTGTATCTCCGAACATCAACATTGCACCACACTTCTACTAAACCCGTTGAGTTGTTGTAAACTCTCTTGTTCGGTATGTTGTATCCTAGGAAGATACCTTCATCAGCCTTCTCGCTGAATTCTTCTTGAGTCTTCTTCACTAGTGTGCACGGTGCGCCAAATGGTTCGAGATACTCTAGATTAGGTTTACGTCGTTGTAGTAACTCGTAACATGTCTTGCCATGGCGTTTGACTACCAGAACTCGATTTAATATGTAACAGGCATTTGCCACTGCCTCATTCCAGAATTGGATAGGCAGTTTCAAGCCTGCTAGCATTGTCCGTGCTGTCTCTATCAAACTGCGATTCTTTCTCTCAGCAACGCCATTCATCTGAGGCGTGTAGGCAGAAGTGAACTGGTGTACAATTCCCTTTTCCTTGCAGTAAGCCTCCATCAACTGATTCTTGAACTCGGTCCCGTTGTCTGAGCGTACCTGTCTTACCTTTAGCTTGTAGAGAGATTCCAGTGTAGTTACTAATTCCTTGAAAGACTTAAATGTTTCTAATTTGGATTTCAGAAACATTACCCAAGAGAATCTTGAGTAGTCATCAGTAACCACATAGCAGTACAAGTCGCCTACAATGCTTTTTGTACTCACTGGACCAAACAGATCCATGTGAAGAAGTTCAAGAGGAAACTTGATGGAATGAACTTTCTTTTCCTTATGAGACTTCTTCGTCTGTTTGCCTTTCTTGCATGCTACACAGAAATCAGGAAGTTGGAAATTTTTGACGTTAACTCCTCTCACGAGATCATTTTGGATCAAGTGATTCATCTTCCGTTGATTTATGTGTCCCATTCTCCTATGCCAGGAAATGGAGTCCTTCTTAGTAGCTTTTGATAAGAAGCACTGAACTTCATGATCCGTTGTAGAAGCCGTTGAGAGATCCAAAACATAAAGATCTTTATATCTTGAAGCTGTCATCAAAACTTGGTCCTCCGGAATCACATAATCCTTCTTCAGGACATAACACTTCTTGTTGTCGAATATAACCTTAAATCCTTTGTCACATATTTGGGAAACAGAAAGTAAGTTGTTTTGAAGTTGTTGAACGTAGTTCACTTTATCAAACTTAACTTTCTGATTTCCAACTTCCCCTTGAGTTGTGATATAACCTCCTTTGTTACCAGCAAAAGAAACATGCCCTCCTTTTATTTGTTTGACATTTGATAAGAGTGCCATGTTTCCTGTCATGTGCCTGGATGCTCCGCTATCTACAATCCATGTGTTGGTTTCAGCACTGTAGCGAACACCCTGCACATTCAAATTAAAGCATTAGTTCAGGTTAGGAACCTAAGCCTTTACTGGCTTGGGTTTCCTAGAGGCATCACACATCATGAATTCAAACCATTGACCCTTAGAAGGTGAGGGTAGCTCAGGTGACTTCTTGTCCTCATTATCAGACACAGAGGCTGACTTTTCTTTCCATAAGCCAGATTTGTGTAAGGCCTGTTTGTGATAAACAGACGACTGGCTAATGGGTTGAACTTTGGGTTCACTAGTTCTTCTAGGTGGAGTAAATGAGCTCCTCTTAGAAGACCTAGGTTTTGAATCTTGAAGTTCAACTTTCTTCCTATGTGTCTGATAGTAAGGACATTAAGAAGCAATGTGTCCACACTCTCCACAGTTGTAGCATGACATGCTATCAACTTTATGATTAAACTGTCTATGTGGAGACGTGTGTGACATCCTAGTGACATTGTTATGTTTGGGTTTTGACTCTACTTCTTTTGATGTTTTCTCTTGTTTAACAAACTTAATTGTTTTAACATTTTTAACATCTTTTCCATTTTGGTTACCTGGACTTTGACATGAGACTCGTGATAGGTTAATATTAACAGTCTTTTTAGGTTTAGATTTGACTTTATTTGACCCTGACTTTATATTAACCTTTTCAAATTCTTTTTCCAGATTAACACAAGGCATTTTACCCTTAGCCTTTGAAGTGGCCTCCTTTTGTTTTGTTCTAGATACATTTGAAGTACATGAGGAATCTGGATCACTTACAAGAGGAGTAGACACCACATGATCCTTGATTGGATTGTTATTTATTGGTTTACTCTTAGTGTTCATCAAGGTCTCAGGTGGTGGTGGAACCACTTTATATCCCAAACCCTCCCCATTGTTACGCTCTCTCACTAAGTGTTGGACAATATGAGATGAACTTGTCCAACTATGCAGTTTTTGCGTTAATGAATTGACTTCTACTTCTAAAACTGCTTTTTGTTTCTTAGTGTCTTCTAGGGAGTTAAGATAGTACCTAATGTCATTTGATTGGTTAAAGGCTACTACTTCTGTTTCCTTAAGCTGTTTATTCAAAAAGTCTATCTTTTCTTTGTAACTATGCTCATTTTGTTTTAAAACTCTATTTGTCTCAGTGCACAGTTGCAAATCTTTTACTAAGCTATCATTATGATCTAACAACCTAGCAAATTTCAGATCTATGCTTTCCTTAAATTTATTACAATCAGAACAAGCATGATTTTTGAAAACTTGGTCAGTAGTACTTACCTGAGGAGGTTCTGATGAATCAGCCATCAACGCAGCATCTGATGTTTCTGGTTCTGGTGATTCTGTCTTTGTTGTAGTTGTCCTTTCTTCAGGCTTGTAGTTGACCTCAGTTGCAGTCTCTTCAATGTTTGACATCGCGAGTTCCACTGCAATATCTCCTTCACTCGTGGAATCATCATCTAAGTCTTCCACACTAGCAATATCCGATTCTCCCGGAGAGACAAACCGAAAACTCCAGTCCTGTCCTTCATCATCATGAGCAGTCAAGGCTTTTGGATCCTTGCTTGATGAAGTAGGACTGCTAGTTGGCTTATCTTGACGAGTGAAGGACGAGAATGGATTCCCGTTTCCAGTCTTCTTGGGTTTCACATACTCTCGTTTGAAGTGCCCCATTTCTTCACAGTTGAAGCAGGTCTTGCTTTTGTCAAAACCAAAAGTAGTGTCCTTAGTAACAACCAAGTTTTGTCCGGTCTTCTTCACAAACTTCTTAGCTCTCTGGACAGCACTTGCTAAGGCCCACATTATATCCATCCTCTCCAGCTCTGTCTCATCTACCTGCTCGTAGTCCTCGTCTGCCAGATGGCAGTTTCCAATTTTCCCAGCAACAAGTCCATCATAGGAGTGGACTACTGCTGCTAGGAGATCCATGTGCTCTCTTGCTACTTCTACCGTCACATTTCCGAGATTCTCGGTCTTCAGTCTTGTAGCATTTGCTTCAGATGCAATGTATTGGGTACTAGAAGACCCTGACGTTTCTGATCCTGAAGTAGAGGCTTGTGAAGGACCAGATGAGCTTGACACAAAGGCGGTCTGAAGTGGTGCTCCAGACGTCTTGACTTGTGGAGTTGCATTGTACAAGCTGGATTCTGAGTATACGAAGATTTTTGAGCTCGGTACTTCATCCTGAGTGCTTATTCTCACAGCTTTAGAATGAAATCATTGATGTCCAACCTCGCTAGCAATCCATTCTGTCTCAGATTTGAAACAAAAGAAGCCCAATTTTCTGGCAACTCGTCTGCAAAATTCGACACTTTGTCTTCCATGGTCGTTGTGACACCATGCGTGTGCAGCTCGCTCATCAAATGATAGAATCTATCAATGACATCATCTAAACTCTCATTACCCATCGATGAGAAGTTGTCAAACTCTTTCTTCAACTCTTTAGCTTTAATAGCCTTTAATGACGCATTCCCGTCATACCTTTTCTCCAGCTCATCCCATAACTTCTTGGCTTGCTTATTCTCAGAGAATTGATGGAAAATATCCTTAGGAATAGACTGAGTAAGCAACGCATATACTCTCTTTTCAGCATTATATTTGACTTTCTGTGCATCAGTCATGCCTCCTAATATAAGTTTCACCCCATCAGCACCTACCGGCATACTGTACCCCGTCTCAATGGCTTCCCACATATTAGGATCTACTCCATTTAAGTAGATCTCAAAACGTTGTTTCCAGTGTGGGACTTCATCTAATGTTATAAGCTTAGGGGGTTTATTGTGATTCCCCACTTCACTCTCCAGTAGCAGTAAGTTCTGAATACGTGAGTCCTTCCTGCAGGACCGTTTAAGGGCTTTGAACACAATTACAACACAACAACACAATGTGGAGAGAAACTAAACTTTAATCAAACAGTGAACTGGATTAACCAAGGTGATACAAAGAACACAAGTAAAGTAAAGAGACAGAACAAGAGAGTTTGGGTTTCAAGGAGGCAGTATATTGCTTTCTTAAGTTCTTTTACAAGTGTTACAAAGCATAAAGAAAGATACAAGAACTTGAAATACTTATACTACAACCTACAGCCGGCTATACTTTGAAAGCCAGCTGGATACAATTGACTAGACACTAACAAAATCAATTGTAGGATCAAAAGGCATATCTGCCTTTTGACCTTGTGACTATGACATGCCATAGCTCACATCCTTATACATTACAAAAAGGATAAAGTACATAAAGTAGAAAGTTACAGACTCAAGACCTCAATGTACAATTACCAAAAGCATGGACCTTTTCACCAACTCATGTAAGTTGGTGACTTTACAGAGATGCAGCAGAAAAGGTGCTTTATGGAACAGTACATCAGATAAAGCATGTGTACTAAAAGTCTTCGGAAGAAATCTGTCTTCATAGGTTGAAGCTTCGGAAGACTTTGTCTCTGAGGCTTCGGAAGACTTCATGTTTGGCTTCGGAAGATATTGGTCTTGGCTTCGGAAGATTTTACACTTAGAGTATTTTCTAATGCATTGTGTAAAACTTCCGAAGCATTCTATACTTCAGTACTTAGTGCATGTTGCAGAGACACTTTGGATGTTTTGGGTTGCATCAGACTTAAGAAATCCTTACAAACTCCCCCTAGGCTGATGCTACCAAAACACTTAGAAGATCTACAGATGTTGGTAGTCTTCAGTACAATCATGACCATTCCTTTCTTCATTAGATGGTCAGGATCATCAAGACTCTCATAGTATCTTCTCATTTCAAAGAGATCATGCAGAGGTAAGTTGATTATGTCTTGCCAGGAGTAAACATTTTCAACACCTTGATCTCTGATAACATGCCATCTTTCTGGATTGCTAGAGTAAGTCCAGGACAAGATGGGTGTCTTAGTTGTTAGAGGAGCCACTTGCATAGGAGTTGATTGGGCTGCCTCATCATGCACTTCCTCAGGTTGATCTGATTCAGCCTGAGGTGTAGAGGTAGATGACTTAGGCTTCTTCTTCTAAGTCTTTGGTTTAGAAGCCATTCTCTTCTTCCTCTCAGATGACTTTAACTGAGAGACTCGTCTGCAGCACCATGTTGATCATCATTGTCTTTCTCAGTTGGGTGTTCCTCCCTCACAAGTTCAGAAGGAGAGGGAGTTTGACCCTGCCTTGGATCAGAAGATGAAGCTTGCTGAGGCTCAGCTGGAGGTTCTGGTTGAGGTGTCTCAGGTTGTTCAAACTTGACCTCCACTTCAGGTGGGACTTGACTTGGAAGAGAGTGCAAGTCAATCAGTTCACCACTCTTAATCTTCTGCTTGATCACCCTTATATGCTCATCCATTGTGGATAGAGACATGGGGCCAAGTCTCCTTCCGGAGAATCCATATAGCTTCAAGAAGCTCATCATTCTTTGTCTGTCAGTAGACTTCTTTACACTTTTTGAATGATGGCTCTTGACTTTGCAGCTTCTTCACTAGCTTCCTTTTGGTTGTCTTTCTTTCTTTGACTAGCTCAAGCTCAAGTTGCTTTAGGTACTCAAACTCAATGAAGTCATAGGACAGGGGAAGAAGTGCATCTGCCTGATAGAAGCCTGTGGCACTCAGGTAGTTGATCATCTTGATCCTATCTTCTTCTTTATCTACCTGAGGTTCTTGTGGAGCCACATCTTCCTGTGCAGGACTTTCTTGAACTGGAGAGAGTGTGGGAGCATGCTTGTAGAGTCTTTTCTGTCTCTTCTCCTCTTTGAATTGGAGAAGTAGCCTTGCATCCTCTTTCTCTTCATCTCTCTTGACACTTCCATGTCAGCCAGTTCATTTAACTCTTCTAAGGGGAGGGAGATGATTTCATCAATATCATAGTTCCTGGTCTGTAAATAGGTAATCCTGACTGCCCTTAACTCATCATCTTGAGTATTTGGTCTGGGGGTAGCCCTGATTGCAGCTTGCATAAAGCTTGATGACCCAGAAGAACTTTATCCCCTTAACTTCCTTTTCCTCTCCCTCTCTTCCTCCTCAATTTCCTCAGGAGTCATTATCCTTTTCCCTTTGTCACCAACAGACCTTTGTGACTCAGGGTGGATAGAGGCTTGGCTTTCATTGCTTGGTGTAGCTTCCATGCTCTGGCTAGAGAGAGGCTGAGAAACACCTTCACCAGCAGGTGTCTCAGAAGGAGTTTGGACCTCTGCAGCAGTTGTTGATGATGAGACAGGGGTCTCAGGTTCTGCCACTGGGCCTTCAGTCAAGGTTTCTCCTATGAAACTAATCTTAGGGGGTGTTTGTTTTTTGAAAAAACCTCTTCCCCACCTCTTCATCTGCGCGCTCGCAGACGCGGGAAGAGGTTTGTAGTTCGCAGACTGTTTGTTTTCTGAAAGACGTTTCATTAAAAAACGTCTTCCTCACCTCTGCAGGGAGAAGAGGTTGAACAATGTCTTCACACCTCTTCTAACCTCTTCTCTTCTGATTTGTGTTTGAGCCCTAGTTCTTCCCCACCCATTTCACAACCATTTTCATCTTCACACACACAAGCCCTTCTTCCCCTCCCTCCCTCCTGTCGCCACCGTCGCCTCCCCGTCGCCGCCGCTCCACCGCCTCCCCGTCGCCGCCGCTCCACCGCCTGCTACCCCCGCCTGCTACCCCCGCCTGCTACCCCCGCCTGCTACCCCCGCCTGCTACCCCCGCCACCGCCTGCCGCCTGCTCTGCCCGCCGCCGCCTTCCTGCTCGCGTCTGCTCCGCCGTCCACCCCCGTCACCGCCTTCCTGCTCCGCCTTCGGCCCCCTCCCCTTCGCCCCCCGTCACCACCGCAGCTTTAGCGGAGCATCTTTCTTTCTGGCTTTCTACCAACTGCTATTTCTTTTCCATTTTTGTAACTATTTCATGTTTTTAATATTATCCAAACTTTTGATTATATTAATAACCAAAGACTTATTACATTTGAATTTGGCGTTTTTAATGTATTAGTTGTTTTTAGAGTTTAAAAAATTAATTTAGTTTAATTACAGAATATTTCAGCATTCTGCAGATGTTAAAAACAAACAGTCTTTTTCTTGCAGACTGCAGACATTTGGTCCACCTCTTCTGCTGCAGATGTCTGCAGATGTGGTCCGCAGACTGCAGATGTTTTTCTGCAGAAAAAACAAACAGCACCTTAGGGTCCACCTCAACATCCAGTTGACCGATGACATTGCCTGATTGCCTAAGTCTCCTTCTTAGAGAGAACTCTGCAAGGATCCTATCTTGGATTCTTTGAGCCAACTTGTCAGCTTGTCTTGAATTGCTTGGATTGACAAGTGGCATGTTGACTAAATCCAATCTTTCATAGAAGTTCAGGCTTTGGAAATCAAACATTTCTTGTTGACCTTGACTCTGTGAAGGATAAGGGCTCTTCTGTCAGCATCATACCTCCACCTTATGATGTAGTTGCCAGTTCCTTGTGGTGGAGATGAGACAGTCCTTGGTATACCTTCCTCAAAGAGACTCCTGATGATTGAGTCTATAGAGTCCACATTAATGTGAACTTGAGGAAGTTGCTGAGAATGCACAACAGCAAGTGAGGATGGTGAGTCCTCTATGTCCATTCTCTGTGAAGAACTCCCAGGTTCTGTGGTTGTAATAACTTTCTCCCCCTTTTTGGTAGCATCACCCACTTGCATAGGTGAGCTGGAGGATAAGTCAATCACTTCCACAGGTTCTTGTGTTCCTGGTTGAGCTCTCCTTAAAGGTCTCCCAACTAGTTTTTCCTTTAGATATGAAATCTGAAGTTGCTGATCATTGACCCTGTTATGTAAGGTAGTCACTTGAGATTCCAAGTGACTAACCTTAGAGACTAAATAGGAGCATGTTTTTGACAATTTCTGCACCTTTAGTCTCAAATTCCCCTCTTCTTCATCAGAAGAATCATTGGGGGATGAGATGATTGGACCAAAGTCCTCTCTCTCACCACCAGCTTGAGGTTCTTGGCTGCTGGTTTTCCTCTGCTCACTCGCAACCTCAGTTGAGATGTCAGTGGGCTGAGTTACCATGGTTGAGGTCTTAATGATGTAATCACTTTCAAAAGTGAGAGCCTCTTCCATATGGACATCCTGAACATGTTCAGGAGTGTCCACCTCAGTAATAGGTGACTGATGTGGGATAGACTGAGGAGAGTCAGAGGTACTCATCTCTCTTTGAGTAGGGGAGGAGAAGAGAGACTCATGGTACTCGCTGAATCCTAAGTCTTCATCAGTATAGAAGGATAGGTTGGGAATTGGTTGGTTGAGATCTAAAGGCTGGGGATGGTAACTGTCCCCTGAAGGTTGTTTACTTGAGTTTTGAGACTCAGAGTGAAGGCTTAAGGCTGTTGGGCTTGTGAGCTCATCAGGGTGAGCATGAGGAACCTCAGCCCTGATAGGTGAAGAAATGGGAGTGGTTTGCTCCTCAGGGGAAGTGGGAGCTCTAGTGTCCACTTCCTCCTGTAAGGTTGAGTATATGGGGGCCTGCACAGACTCAATAGCCTGAGCAGGGGTTCGTTTGGATTTTTTTTGGTAGGTGAAGGTGATTTGTGGTCTTTTTAGAGGTAAGGATAAAAGAGGTGTGGGTTCAACACTAGCTTGTGTTGCTAGGTTGTCACCTTGAGCAATGAGCTCTAACATTTTGGGGACTAGGGCTGTTTCTACCCCTGAGAAGCCTACAGTTGGCTTCTTCATTATTTTAAAGATGCCGGGCTTCATCTGTCCCAATTTAAGAATATTACTTGTTTCCCTCAACTGTGAGCCCAGTTCTCAGTTGAGAATGTGTTGAACATATCTAGGAAACATGTAATAATCTAAGGAGTCTAAGTTTGCAAGTAAATTAGTATAAACAAATTGAGAATACCTGAACTTGACCCCCTGAACCATTCCATGAACTATAAAGGAGAGATCCTCAGGAATCTGGTCCCATCCACCATGCTTGTTTGATAAGCTGTGGATAACCACATGGAGCAGGTATTTCCACTGGGATGAGACCTTCCCTTTCCTGAAGGTCTTTACAGAGAAATCTCCCTCATAGCCCATCTGCTCAAAGGAATGATTAACAGCTTCCTTTGGGAAGGACAACTCACCTTCTTTATCATCCAGCTGCAAATGTTGGTTAATGATGGCCGGAGTGATGAAGATTGTCCTCCCTTGCACTGTGGCAGACAGTGCCTTCTCCCCATCCATAATGACCTCTTGGCAGGTCTTCCAGAATTCAAGCAAGTGATCCTCATATAGAGTAGGATCAATGGTTAGGGAGGTGAAATAGTTGGATAGTGTTAAGAATTGGCAAATCTCTGAGAAACTTGCATCTTTCTCAGAGCTTAACAGAGCAACTTGATTATGTTGCCTGTGAAGTTGCATGGAGAAATCTGGGTTGTTTCTGCGGTTAAGGTTGGCCATTTCAGAAGCTTAAGGGTGAAGAAAGGTAGAAAGCAAAGTGGCGGTTGAGAGAATTAGGTTAGAGGAATAGTGGAATTGAGGAAGATAGTGAGAAAGAGGGGGAACCGTTGGGTATTTATGTGAAAAGGGATTTGAACCAAAGTTAATGAAAGAGGATAATCTTTGAAATCCGGAAGTCGGTCCCACCTCTGAAAAGGTAGTTTACTTTTGCTCAAAAAGTAGTTTTCTTGGAATTCGAAAAGCTTCCGAAGGTAATTTGTCTTCGGAAGATTTAATTGAAAAAGCTTCCGAAGCTAAAATGGCTTCGGAAGATTTTCCTGAGAGTCTTGAAAATTTATGCTTCGGAAGAGAAATAAACCCTTGGATGCTTTGTATAAGAATAAACAAAGCTTCCGAGAGTTAATTTTGCTTCGGAAGGAAAAAGTCCTTAAAAATAAATAAGTGTCTGAGATAAGAATTTTAAGCTTCGGAAGATGAGTTTAGACTTCTTCCGAAGGTAAAATCTCTTAGACAGTTATTTATTTTGAAGACATGTGTTTCTTCCGAAGATAAAATTTTATCTTCCGAAGTATCAGAAAATTTTCAAGAATCTAAGGAAAGTCTTCAAAAAGAATTTTACATCCAAAGAAAACATGAGCTTATGAAAGTGATGAACTAGACAACTTAGGACACACATATTTTAAGAAGAAATAATTAGAATTAGTTTTAAGAAAAAGTCTACTCAAAGTTAATCATCCCAATAGCTGATATCAGATACTTAAATCTCTGTTCATCAAAAGCTTTTGTAAACAGATCAGCATATTGTTCATCTGTATGAACTTTGACTAGTTTAATTAATCCCTTTTTATAGTTATCTCTTATTAAATGATACCTGATGTTGATGTGTTTGGTCCTTGAGTGCTGCACAGGGTTTTCAGTGATAGAGATAGCACTATTGTTGTCTATGTGGATAGGAGTCTCTTTGAAGTTAAATCCATAGTCCAGCATCTGATTTTGAATCCAAAGCACTTGAGCACAGCAGCTTGCAGCAGCAATGTATTCAGCCTCAGCAGTTGATGCAGACACACAGGATTGTTTCTTGCATTGCCATGAGACAACCCTTCCACTAAGGATTTGACACCCCCCAGATGTAGACTTTGCAGTCATGTTGCAACCACCATAATCACTATCTGTATAGGCATACAGATTGAAGTTAGGATTCTTTGGATACCATAGACCAAGTGTTGAAGCACCTTTGAGGTATCTTAAAATCCTTTTCACAGTGATTAAGTGAGACATCTTAGGGTTAGCTTGATATCTTGCACAAATACATGTAGCAAACATGATATCAGGCTTGCTAGCTGTAAGATACATAAGAGACCCAATCATAGCCCTGTATAAATGTTCATCTACACACTCCCCCTCAATATCAGGTCCAAGGGAGTGGTTTCTGGCTATGGGTGTCTTAGCAATCTTACAATCAGTCATGTTGAACCTCTTGAGTATGTCTTGAACATACTTTGACTGACTTATGAAGATGCCATCTTCAACCTGCTTCACTTGAATTCCCAGAAAGAAATTGAGTTCTCCCATTGAACTCATTTCAAATCTGTCTTTCATCAGCTTCTCAAAGTCTTTGCAGAGCTTTGGATTAGTTGAACCAAAGATGATGTCATCTACATATACTTGAACTAGCAATAAGTCATTTCCCTGTCCTTTGATGAAGAGAGTTCCATCTATAGTACCTCTCCTGTATCCATGTTTACAAAGGTACTCAGATAGTGTCTCATACCACTTCCTGGGTGCCTGATGCAGCCCATAAAGAGCTTTGTCAAGCTTGCAGACATAATCAGGATGATCAGGGTCTGCAAAACCAGGTGGTTGTTTGACATAAACCTCTTCATCAATCACTCCATATAAGAAAGCACACTTTACATCAAGTTAAAAGACCTTGAAGTTTTTGGATGCAGCAAATGCCAGGAATATCCTAACAGCTTCTAATCTTGCCACAGGAGCAAAGACATCAGTGTAGTCAATCCCTTCTTCTTGTGTGTATCCTTGAACAACTAGTCTTGCCTTGTTCCTGATGATAATTCCTCTATCATCCTTCTTATTCCTAAAAACCCATTTGGTTCCAATGGTAGTCTTCCCATGAGGAAGAGGACAAAGGTTCCAAACTTTCTGCCTTTTGAATTGAAGCAGCTCTTGTTGCATAGCTTCAACCCAACTTCCATCCTTTAGAGCTTCATCAACTTTCTTTGGCTCTATCTGAGATAAGAAACAAGAGTGAAGACAAACATTTGCTTCATGGGTTTGTCCTCTTGTTCTTACCCCTATGACAACATCTCCAATGATGTTTGTGGTGGGGTGAGACTTGTGGATCCTTAGCTGAGGGATCACAGCAAGTTGCTGAGAAAGATCCAAATTTGAGAAATTTAGATCTGGCCTGGAAGATTCACCCTCCACATTATCACACTTATCAAGATTAACTTGATCCAATGAGTGTGTGACATCATTGATGTTGTCATCTATGGTATGGTTATTAGCATCAAGAAATTCCTGATCACTATCACCATCACCATTGTTGTCTTCTACAATTGAGGTATCTTTATCTGGTTGAGGAGCCTCTGAGCTGGAATTTGAAGGCATACCAGATGTATCAGCTGAATTTGTCATTGTTGTGCTGATAGAAACCTCATTTGCTGAAGTAGTTCCAACTGGAGCTGAAGATGTATGAATTGAGGGTCTTCCTAGCTCAAATCTTGGATCAGGATCATCTGTAATTATATTTTCTGCAGATCCTGAAACATGCTCACAAGATTTGTTAAAACAGTTGGTAACTAAATCAAGATCAAACAGCCAATCAGGACCAGAACCAGCCACACAGGGTGTGTGTTCATTGAAAGTCACATTGGCTGACTCCTCAACAATTCTAGTTCTGAGATTGTATACTCTATAAGCCTTAGCTTGGGAAGAGTATCCAATGAAGTGTCCATCATCTGATTTCTCAGCAAACTTGGCAATTTGATCTTTGGTATTCAAGATGGTGCAGGGACATCCAAATGACCTGAGAAAACCAATGAAAGGTTTCCTCTTGTGCCAAAGTTCATAAGGAGTCTTACCATGTGTCTTAACTACTAAAACTCTGTTTTGCACATAGCAAGCAGTATTAACTGCCTCTGCCCAGAAGGTGATGGGCAGTTTAGAGTCAGACAACATAGTTCTTGCAGCTTCAAGAAGTGTCCTGTTTCTCCTCCCAGCAACTCCGTTTTGCTTAGGAGTCCTGGGAGCACTATATTGTCTTGTAATACCTTTTTCATCACAAAATGTATCAAGGATTTGGTTCTTGAATTCAGTTCCTTGATCACATCTTATGGTTTTGACCTTGTGATCACATTGATTCTCAACTTTTAAGATGAAATTCTTCAGAATCTCAGGGGTTTCATCCTTAGTTCTAAGAAAGAAAACCCAAGTGAATCTTGTAAAATCATCTGTGATCACTAAACAGTAAGAGGTCCTTCCTAGACTCATTACACTGGTGGGGCCAAAGAGATCCATATGTAACAAGTGTAGGGGAGTAGTGATGGAGTTCTTTTCCTTAGCTTGTGAGATACCTTGTGTTGCTTCCCTTTCAGGCATGCAACACAATGATCATCACTTGTAAACTCTTTCTTTGGCATTCCAGTTACCAGATCATGTTTAATTAATTTATTCATGTTCTTAAAGTTTACATGGCACATTCTTTTATGCCATAGGAAAGACTCATCACTATTTGCTTTAGATAGAAAGCATGAAACTTCTCCAGAGGGAGATGTTTCTTGCAAATCCATCTTGTACATGTTCCCTTTCCTGGGGGCTCTGAGCAGGATATGCTCATGAGGAATGACCACTCCAGGCTTGATAACAACGCACTCATGCTCAGTAAAGAGCATGTTATGACTCTGATCACAAAATTGGGATACACTCAGAAGATTGTACCCAAGCTCCTTAACAAAGTTTACTTTCTCAATGCTGAGCTTACCATTTGTGACCTTGCCCCTTCCAGAAATGTAACCACCTTCATCTCCTCCAAAAGCAACTGGTCCTCCATCAATTCTCTCAAAATTATGGAGTAGAGACCTATTGCCTGTCATGTGCTTGGAACAGCCACTGTCAATTATCCAGACATTCCTGTTTGTCTTGAGCTGTTCCTGCACAAAGAAGATGATTAGTTACATTTGGAAACCCAAGCCTTACTTGTCTTGGGCTCACTAAGTGTAATAGAAGGTAATGCAACAGTAATAGATCCTATGGTTGTACTATGGGGATCTTCAGCTGTTGTTGATGGAGAAACTTCAGTCATTTGGTCTTTCTTAGACTTCCACACCACCTTTGGAGTCTTGGACTTGACCTTCAAAACCTTAGAAGCTTTTGGGACTTCACAAGTTTTGATGACTGAACCTTCGGAAGATTCTACAGTCACTGCAGCAGACTTCAGTGCTTCGGAAGAACTCCTTTCTTCCGAGACCAATTTTACTTCCGAAGGTAATTTTCCATTTACCTTCTTCTTTGATTTGGAGCTTCCGAAGGAAACAGACTTTCCTTCCGAAGCTTGAGACTTCTTGAGACTCTTTGAAGTCTTTGTATTGGTCATGTGGATAGTACTTTTAGGATTGTATGGGCAATCCTTAGCAATGTGAGAGGTACTTTCACACATGACACATAACATTTTCTTCTTCAAAGGAGTCTTCTTTTGAGAGCAAGACTGGCTTTGGTCACATCCCTTCTCCACCTTCATCTTGGTAGATGCTGAGACAGTTCTTTTGGGCTGTGAACTGTTCTTGGAGTTTGATGGTCCAGGCTGTGCAGCAGTGGTACACAGCAGCTCAGTCTTCTTCTTTGCACTGAGATGATTTGAACAAGAACCAGGACTCTTAGCTGAGGAGTCTTGGTTGATGTCTTCAGTCCTTACTACTTTGAAACTGCAGAGATAAAAATTTGTTTCTGCTTAGCATCAAAAGTAGCCTTGATCTCTTGAGCCTTCTTTGCTTTCCTCTTGCTCTTCCTGATCAAGTTCTTTCTCTTGGACTTGGTCATCACAGTAGATTTCTTCTCCTCAGAAGGATAGTGGCCCTTGGAAGAATCCTCTTCTTCACTCTTTTCAGAGGAATTCTTCACTATCACTTCTTCATCATCCTCACTTATAGGATCTATGAGAGGAAGCTCATCTTCACAAGTTCCACACCTAGGAGATCTTACAGACAAGATTGTGTGTGGAGGAGCTATCTCATTTGATCCCAGTCCCTGTCTATTTTGATAGCACACTTTGTTGTGCAGGGATGAGGATATCATGTTCTTGAAGGTCTCTTCTTCAAGAACACTCTTCTCTGCCTTGGCTTTGCTGATCACAAGCTCAGCCTGACACTCAATCAACTTAGTTATGAGATCCTGGATCTGAGTTCTAAAATCTGTATGTTCATGTTTTAGTACTGAAATGGTTTTCTCCAAGTCCTCTATCTTTAACTTGTAATCATTTTCAGACTTTCTAAAATCTGATTTTAATATGTTTAGTGGCTCAAGATCAGATCTCATCTCTAAGTTGTAGGACCTGTATCTATTTACTTTAGCAATGCAATCAGGAGTACACAGATGTTCCAATACCTTGGCTTCATCATGGTCAGCCATCAGTGCTTGGTTTGGAGAAGCATCTTCTACCTGAAAGCTCCAGTCAAAGCCTCCCTCTTCAACAGCAACAGCAACATGTTGCTTTGGCTTCTCATTCTGAGGGGCTTTGTCAGTGTAGTTTGGTCTAGGTTGTGTTTGGCCCCCATTAGTTTTAGGTGCCTTACACTCCCTAGCAAAGTGGCCCATAAGGTTACAGTTGTAACACTTAACTTTGCTTTTATCCAGCCCAAACTTTCCACTGGTAGCATTGCTTGGAAATCTTCTTCCTGTTCTCTTGTAGAACTTCTTGGCACTGTGAGTGAGGAGAGCCATCTGCTGAACTATCTCCATGTATTCCAGGTCATCTGGATGGATACAGTCCAGGTCTTCAAGAGTGAAGAGATAATTCCCACAGCTTTCATCATAGACACAAAGGCTTGAGAAGAACTTGTCTCTTGGAATGGGCTTCCTTGAGTAAAGTTCTCCCTTGGTGTCTCCGGGAAGGTGATGAAAGGATCCTTTTGTGAGTTGTCAGGGTAGCATATGAGATGATGTTGGGGTTCTATGCTGTCCCTTTCAACCACATGAAGGGCTGAACCCATTTGATTGTTGGAGTTGCCAGATGAACCTTGCATGTTCATCTCCATCTGGTATCCACTGAGAATCCCATACAACTCTGTCAGAGTAAGAGTTTTAAGGTTCTCAGTCCTCTTGATCACCACACAGTAGTGTGTCCATTGCCTAGGAAGTGAGGACATGAACTTCCTTACAATGTCCCTGTTCTCAAGAGGAACTCCTCCATCCACTAGGGTATCCAAAATCTCAACATACCTGAAGTATTGTTGAGTCATGGTTTCACCTGCTTTGAAGGTGAAGTTTTCAAACTGCTGCTTCAGAAGATCCTTCTTGTTCTCCTTGGCTTCAGAGGAGCCTTCATACATCAGCTTCAGTGCATCCCACAGCTGTTTAGCTGTTTTGCACTTCTTAAAGCCTCTGTATACAGAGTTTGGGAGAGCAGTCTGAAGAGCAGTCATGGCCTTCCTATCAATCTCTACTCTTTTTCTATCTTCATCTAAGTAGTTGGCCACATCTTTTGGAATCATACCAGCACCAGTAGCAGAGGGGGTGCTGGGTATGAAAGGTCCATTCTCAACAGATTCTCACATTCTTGAATCAAGAGACCTGATGAAACCTTCCATTCTCATACACCAGGTGTCAAAATCATCAAGAGTGATCAGTGGGGATTTGTTCATGGTTCCAGTCTCCATATCAGTCTTTGAGATGGAAGCCATTTGGAAAGTTTAGTTTTTGTGTGTGTGAGGGATCTTAAGATGGTGAGATCTTATATCAAGAGCCTGGAAAGCTCTGATACCAATTGCAGGACCGTTTAAGGGCTTTGAACACAATTACAACACAACAACACAATGAGGAGAGAAACTAAACTTTAATCAAACAGTGAACTGGATTAACCAAGGTGATACAAAGAACACAAGTAAAGTAAAGAGACAGAACAAGAGAGTTTGGGTTTCAAGGAGGCAGTATATTGCTTTCTCAAGTTCTTTTACAAGTGTTACAAAGCATAAAGAAAGATACAAGAACTTGAAATACTTATACTACAACCTACAGCCGGCTATACTTTGAAAGCCAGCTGGATACAATTGACTAGACACTAACAAAATCAATTATAGGATCAAAAGGCATATCTGCCTTTTGACCTTGTGACTATGACATGCCATAGCTCACATCCTTATACACTACAAAAAGGATAAAGTACATAAAGTAGAAAGTTACAGACTCAAGACCTCAATGTACAGTTACCAAAAGCATGGACCTTTTCACCAACTCATGTAAGTTGGTGACTTTACAGAGATGCAGCGAAAAAGGTGCTTTATGGAACAGTACATCAGATAAAGCATGTGTACTAAAAGTCTTCGGAAGAAATCTGTCTTCATAGGTTGAAGCTTCGGAAGACTTTGTCTATGAGGCTTCGGAAGACTTCATGTTTGGCTTCGGAAGATATTGGTCTTGGCTTCGGAAGATTTTACACTTAGAGTATTTTCTAATGCATTGTGTAAAACTTCCAAAGCATTCTATACTTCAGTATTTAGTGCATGTTGTAGAGACACTTTGGATGTTTTGGGTTGCATCAGACTTAAGGAATCCTTACACTTCCCGGCTGTAAATGCTGAATACTGGTCCTCCATTTCAATTAACTTTAGTCTCTTAAACAACCTGTTTTACTAGTGCGAATGGAGCTGTGCGATTGGGCTACCCGTGCGATTGAACAATGCAAATGGTTCAATCGTGCGGCTGAACTAATGCGATTGGTCTAGTCGTGCGAATGAACTGAT
Source organism: Flaveria ramosissima (assembly GCA_025215565.1). Lineage (NCBI taxonomy): Eukaryota > Viridiplantae > Streptophyta > Magnoliopsida > Asterales > Asteraceae > Flaveria > Flaveria ramosissima. The sequence goes on along the minus strand of CM046035.1, from coordinate 57,991,190 downwards.
GCGGTTGAAGAATGCGAACTGTCTGCTTAGTCGTTCGAATGAAGGTACGAATGAGTTCACTCGTACGTCTGAAGGATGCTGATGAGTCCAGTCGTGCGATTGAGTCAATCGTGCGACTGAAGCTGCTGGATTTCGAAAATTTCTAGGTTTAAGGTGTTTTGGCCGTAAAAACCCGAATTTTCACCAACCCTAATCGCCGTATGCCGGAAAAACCAAAACTTTATGAGCAGGGGACGTCCAAGACACCGTTTGACACGAAAAGATTGCGTTTTAGTGAAAAAATACAACTTTTGTATCAAAAACGATTGAATCACACGTAATCAAGAGCCAAAGCTTTGATACCACTTGTTAGGATCGTGTATTGCACGAAATACTAAATGATTAATGTGTATACCAACTCAAATAGTGCGGAATCCTATTTGATTGGCGATCCAGTCAGTGAGAACGCACGTCGAATCAATTATCAATTGTATCTAAACGTTAAGAACGATCTAGAATTGATCTAATGCGATCTGTGAACTTGGAACAGGTTCTTGAAGGTTTCTGGAGGGCTAGGGTACGCCTGGAGTCGAAGTAATATCAAGTGTTACGTTTTTCCACGAATTAGGTGGTATTTATAGGTTAGGGTTGCTCATTCGTGCGACTGAACCATAAGCATTGTTCATTCGTACGATTGAGCCATGCGGTTGATCCATTCGCGCGACTAGGTGTTCAGTCGTGTGGCTGAGTCAGTCGCATGAAGTTGTTCAGGCGTATGAACTGTTTAGGCGCATGGACACTCAGTCGCATGGTCCAGTCGGACGCATGTGAACTTCACTTAACCAAGTTTGATTGAATTCATTAATATAACATTATGTGTATCAATTCAAACAATCACAAACCTATATAATCAAGTCAATATCAACTCATTAATAAATATTAAACATTATAAATCACAACCAAACATTCTGATTTCATTAATAACCCAAGCATTACATAAGTGAAAGACATTCAAGACATATTACATTAAGATCCACATCTAGGTACATATGTATCAACATTATTATTATTATTATTATTATTATTATTATTATTATTATTATTATTATTATTATTATTATTATTATTATTATTATTATTTATTATTGATATATAATAATAATAATAATAATAATAATAATAATAATAATAATAATAATTATTATTATTATTATTATTATTATTATTATTTATTATTATTGTTATTATTATTGTTATTATTATTGTTATTATTATTGTTATTATTATTGTTATTATTATTGTTATTATTATTATTATTATTATTATTATTATTATTATTATTATTATTATTATTTGTAAGGATTCCTGAAGTCTGATGCAACCCAAAACAGCCTAAGTGTCTCAGCAACATGCACTAAGTACTGAAGTGAAGAATGCTTCGGAAGTTTTACACAAAGCATTAGAAAATACTCTAAGTGTAAAATCTTCCGAAGCCAAGACCAATATCTTCCGAAGCCAAACATGAAGTCTTCCGAAGCTTCAGAGACAAAGTCTTCCGAAGCTTCAACCTATGAAGACAGATTTCTTCCGAAGACTTTTAGTACACATGCTTTATCTGATGTACTGTTCCATAAAGCACCTTTTCCGCTGCATCTCTGTAAAGTCACCAACTTACATGACTTGGTGAAAAGGGTCTTGCTTTTGGTAACTGTACATTGAGGTCTTGAGTATTCAACTTTCCACTTTATGTACTTTATCCTTTTTGTATTGTATAAGGATGTGAGCTATGGCATGTCATAGTCACAAGGTCAAAAGGCAGATATGCCTTTTGATCCTACAATTGATTTTGTTAGTGTCTAGTCAATTGTATCCAGCTGGCTTTCAAAGTATAGCCGGCTGTAGGTTGTAGTATAAGTATTTCAAGTTCTTGTATCTTTTCTTTATGCTTTGTAACACTTGTAAAAGAACTTGAGAAAGCAATATACTGCCTCCTTGAAACCCATACTCTCTTGTTCTGTCTCTTGCTTTACTTGTGTTCTTTGTATCACCTTTGGTTACCCAGTTCACTGTTTGATTAGAGCTTAGTTATTCTCCTCATTGTGTTGTTGTGTTGTAATTGTGTTTAAGCCCTTAAACGGTCCTGCATTATTGTTATTATTATTGTTATTATTATTGTTATTATTATTGTTATTATTATTGTTATTATTATTGTCATTATTATTATTATTGTTATTATTATTATTATTATTATTTGTTAGGATCGTGGATTGCACGAAATACTAACTAATTAACGTGTATACTAAATCAAATAGTGTGGAATCCTATTTGATTGACGATCCAATCAGTTAGAACGCACGTCGAATCAATTATCAATTGAATCTAAACGTTAAGAACGATCTAGAATCGATCTAATGCGATCTGTGAACTTGGAACAGGTTCTTGGGGGTTTCTGGACGTCTAGGGTACGTTTGGAGTCGAAGTAATATCAAGTGTTGCGTTTTTCCACGAATTAGGTGGTATTTATAGGTTAGGGTTGCTCATTCGCGCGACTGAACCATAAGCATTGTTCATTCGTACGATTGAGCCATGCGGTTGATCCATTCGCACGACTGAGTGCGAATGGATCGTGCGGCTGAGTCAGTCACATGAAGTTGTTCAGGCGTATGAACTGTTTAGGCGCATGGACACTCAGTCGCATGGTCCAGTCGGACACATGTGAACTTCACTTAACCAAGTTTTATTGAATTCATTAATATAACATTATGTGTATCAATTTAAACAATCACAAACCTATATAATCAAGTCAATATCAACTCATTAATAAAATATTAAACATTATAAATCACAACCAAACATTCTCATTTCATTAATAACCCAAGCATTACATAAGTGTAAGACATTCAAGACATATTACATTAAGATCCACATCTAGTTACATATGTATCAACATTATTATTATTATTATTATTATTATTATTATTATTATTATTATTATTATTATTATTATTATTATTATTATTATTATTATTATTATTATTATTATTATTATTATTATTATTATTATTATTATTATTATTATTATTATTATTATTATTATTATTATTATTATTATTATTCTTATTATTATTATTCTTATTATTATTATTATTACTTATTGTTATATTGTTATTATTATTATTATTCTTCTATTCTTCTTCCTCTTCTTCTTCTTCTTTTCTTCTTATTCTTCTTCTTCTTCTTCTTCTTCTTCTTCTTCTTCTTCTTCTTATTCTTTTCTTCTTCTTCTTCTTCTTCTTCTTCTTCTTCTTCTTCTTCTTCTTCTTCTTCTTCTTCTTCTTCTTCTTCTTCTTCTTCTTCTTCTTCTTCTTCTTCTTCTTCTTCTTCTTCTTCTTCTTCTTCTTCTTCTCTTCTTCTTCTTCTTCTTCTTCTTCTTCTTCTTCTTCTTTCTTCTTCTTCTTCTTCTTCTTCTTCTTCTTCTTCTTCTTTTTTTTTCTTCTTCTTCTTCTTCTTCTTCTTCTTCTTCTTCTTTTCCTCTTCTTCTTCTTCTTTTTCTTCTTCTTCTTCTTCTTCTTCTTCTTCTTCTTCTTCTTCTTCTTCCTCTTCTTCTTCTTCTTCTTCTTCTTCTTCTTCTTCTCCTTCTTCTCTCTTCTTCTTGTTTTTTTTTCTTCTTCTTCTCCTTCTTCTTCTTCTTCTTCTTCTTCTTCTTCTTCTTCTTTTCTTCTTCTTCTTCTTCTTCTTCTTCTTCTTCTTCTTCTTCTTCTTCTTCTTCTTCTTCTTCTTCTTTCCTTTCGCTTCTTCTGCTTTTCCTTTCGCTTGTCCTTGCTCTTCTTTCCCTGTAACCCATATCCTAGTTGTACAATTGTTGGCCTGCCACAAAGGGGTTTGGCCATCATTCTTATATAAGGGCTATTATTCCCATATGAGGATAGTTCATCATTCCCATACAAAGGTCTTTTACTATTCTTATACAAGTGCTGCTCATTATTTTCATACAAGGGCTGTTCATCATTCTCATACAAGGGTCGCTCATCCTTTGCCTTTTTAATCGTAAACTAAATAACTTTGACCCTAGCAAAATGCATAAATCACTGCACAATCTATATAGAGGTTCACATTTGAAAATTGAAATAGGTTAGCTTTCGTATACTAAAGGACATCATAACACTACTCAATTTTGGTTGGACTTCATGCGAAACTATATATTCACATGAAACTACACTTTGGGACGAAAACCATACTTTTAGACGAAACATACTTTCAAATGAAATCATACTTTCGGATGAGACCATACTTTCGGATGAAACCTTACTTTCAGACTAACATTCTTCCAAAAGTGTGGACTCGTTTAAAACATACTTTCGTCTTCCGTTTACACCTTTGATCGATATTGAACTTTTGGATGAAAGAGAAAACTTACTAGAAAACCCTAATAATAGAGACCATCCTTTTTTATCAAATAAAACAAGTCATGAAAGATTTGAATGTAAAATCCTCACTTTTTTATATAGAAATAAAACCGAGCTCAAACAAACTATGAAGCCCCTTTTATGGCAAAAAATGGCCATAACAACAGCTACTCATATCTGATTTTGGATCAAAATACAAGCTTAAATCCATGAACAACTCCTTGAAAATCACCTGAAAATGAGTGGTTTAGCTCAAAGTCATACGCTCTCTACCTATTTCTCTTTAAAACTTGCGTGAATATGGATAAAAATGATGATAAAGGGGCGACTTCAAGGGTTTAGCATTACTTCTAAGTTATATCTTTTAGTCCTTTCAAACATTCCTTTTTACAAAGATATATCCCCTCAATAGTTATTACATAAAATTTATTAAAAACCATGAAAAAAATTTTAAACATTACAAGTCTGCCCCTTACATTAGGTTTCGTCCAAGAATGCTCATTTCCTTATTGCTGTCATGTGTAACGCCCGGTTATTTCCTTTGAAGCCAAAGAAAGAAGAAAAAGAAAGAAAAGAAATAAAGCCCAAAGTCGAGGGACCAATCTTGCCAAAACAGGAAAATCTTTGGAGGAGTGGGGGTATAAAAGGGGCATGGCTGCCCACACCCCTCCCCCACACTCACTCCATTTGGTTCTAGAGAGGGAGAAAGAGAGAAGGAGCAAAAGTTACCTGAATGTATGTGTATGTGTGTGTTTCAGGTGGGGTTTGATTTCGGGCTTGGTTGTGCTTGAATGGTGTTGTGGTAGGTGTTTCTAAGGTTTAGGATGGTTGATTTGAGCTTAGAACAGGTTTGAGAGGGTTTGGAGGCCGAAAATTGCAGATTAGGTTCGGGGTAGACTGCATTCTGCATCAGCTAGGGCTCATGCGACTGGAGGTCCATGCGTCCGAATGGCATGCGAGTGGAGGCCATACGGCCGAAAGGCATGCGACTGAGGTCCATGCGCATGGGTGCCATGCGACTGAGGTTCATACGCATGGAAGTCATGCGACTGAAGTTCATGTGCCTGAAAAGCATGCGATTGAAGGTTATGCAACTGAAGGCCATACGTCCGAATGGTCATGCGACTAAAGGTCACACGACTGAAAGTCATGCGACTGAAGGCTATGCGACTGAGGGTCCATGCGCCTAAGTGTTCATGCGTATGGAAGCCTTCCATAGCATACGTGTCCATTCGCATAGGTGTCCATTCGTATAGGTGTCCATTCGCCCATAGTGTCCATACGCCTAAGTGTCCTCATGCGCCTGGAATGGTCATGCGACTGAGTGGTGTCCATACGCCCAAATAGGGCTCGTGCACCCGGAAGAACTTAGTTTATTAATAGATTCTCGGGAGAAAAGGGTAAATGTAGGCTTTGACTTGGGAGGTTCTCGGGGGCTATGTAAGTTGACTTTTTTAAGTCAAAGATGATGTGATGGGCATGAATGATATAAGATGATGAGGATGATGATGTATGATGATGATGTTATCTATGATGTTATGTATGATGGTATGTGTGATATATGTCATGTATACATGCTGATATGTATGAAGATTTGCATGATCTTGTTGATGTTCCTGTTTATGTATGTTTATCTTCCCGTGGCTTTGCGTTGAATGATAATGAATGAAATGATTAAGTATGATGTAACGTAAAGTGGAAGATAATGAAAAGAGGAACTAAATAATGAATGAATGCATTGATGAACGAATGAAAGTATGAAAGGCTTGCAAGCAAATGGAAGGAGGTTCACAGCTCATTGAGAGTTGTTAGCTCAACTATGTGTGTATTTACAGCGTGCGATTTTGGCTAACTCATAAGGGTTCATACACACAGTAAGAGTTCAGTCTCGGTGACTGCTCCAACACGTGCGATTTCCTAATTACTGTGTGTTATACAGCGTGCGATCTTGGCGAACCCATAAGAGTTCACACACACAGGGGGAGTCTGTCTTAGTGACCACTCCATACGTGTGATATGGGGTCCTTGTTGCTTAACCCTAGATGAAATTGCTTGGTGCTCTAGAGGGGGGTTAAGTACATGACAGGACCTAGATAGAAGTGAAAGATAATAAATGTACGAAAAGTGCGATAAGTAGGAAATGTGCGAAACGTGCGAAATGTACGAAACGAACGATGATGAAGATAATAATTATTACCTCAATGTACATATGATGTGTGATCACATGCGATAGTAATGAAAATGCTTTAATGAATGAAAGGTAATGTAATGTTTTAATAAAACTAGAACTCACTCAGCAACGCTGACTTTTATGTGTTTCCAGTTGGCAGGTAAGGTTGCTGAGGATGGCACGGGGCGGCTACTCGGCTCATTTTGGATGGCATCCATATTTATAATGCTTTTATGATGTAATGCAACAAGTATTTTGTAATTGGATAATGATGTATTATTTCGCAAAAGCTTTTATAATGAAATGAAATGTCATTTTTGAATGTTTCCGCTGCGGTGTTTATTTAAGTTAATGAAAATATATGCTTTATGTGCAATGATTGACCAGCTGTGAGCGTCCCAGGAACGGGGCCTTATATCATGTAGTTTATGTCCCTTCCTATACTTGAATTGAATTTTGTCTTGTTGGATAACCTTGTTAGACAATTTGTTTTCATTCTTGTGAAAAATTGCCTTAAGGTCTTCGACATAGTCTAGTTGGTCGTCCACGTCAATGTCACCAAGGACACATGTGATGTGTCATCAGCATCACACTTACGTCGGGTAACACGTGGAATGTAGGATTAATTCCACCCAATTCCTCTAGTAATTATAGCATGTATGCCATCTTCTTAACCTATGCTAATATTTTAAATGCTCCAATGAAACTTGGACTTAACTTTACAATCTTTCAAAAGCTTATAGTAGCTTTAAGGTGATACCTTTAACAATACTTTGTTCCTAACATCTAATTCATTGGGTCTAGGTCTTTTATTCGTATAATACTTCTATCGATCCTGCATCACTTTCATATATGCCTTAATTTGATCTAGCTCTTCTGAAGCAGTCTTCATAATGTCTAGGCTTCCTAATTTCTATCTAATCTCACCCTAGCCCACGAGAGTCTTACATCTTCCTCAATAAAGCATATCATATGGTGGCACGCCAAGGCTTGCGTGATGACTATTGTTGCAAGAGAACTTTGATAGTGGTAGTTAATTATCCAAATGGCCACCAAAATTAATAACATACGCACGATGCATATTCTAAATAGTCTGAATAGTCTATTTAGATTAGCCATTTGTCTAGAGATGATATGTTATGCTAATCTTCATTCTTGCCCCCATAGACTTATGAAATCGTTTCAAATCCATGTTGTATACACGTGTCATGATGCAACACAATTAACAACAGTACTCTATGTTATGTGGTTCTCCTTGCAAAATTTGTCCCTTTGATCCATTCTAGCATGATATGCTTTCGTTCTTGATAAGTCTAAAGAATCATCAGTATTAGCACTTCTAGCTTATCCAACATTATAGACAAAGACAGATGTGTTCTAATAAGGTTTAGCTTACGTATGTGGATTTTTGTTTTGGTTACATGTAGTATTTTGACTAAACTCTATTAATAATCAAATTACCATAAGCAAATTCCATTATTAATAACATATAATCATACCACAAATTAAAGAGTATAACAAAACATCTAACTACTTTAAACATACTTATTGAATTAAAGAATGAAACGATTCTATATTTCACTGTGAAGTGATCTTAAGTCGTCTTTTTTACTTTTCCTTAGCATCTACAATCCTACTTTCAAAATTATATGAGCTACTTTTGCTCAATATTATAGGATAAATAAGTTTAGCTTCCACACATTTGGATTGCTTGTGACAAATTTAGTGTATTCATCCGGTACGTCCAAATATATTCATCAATTCCTAATCTAGTGACCTAATTCACTAAATGCATACACTTTATGTTAGTCTTGGGGAATTTAAGTCTGATGACCTCTCTGATTTTGCCTTGTCCTTTCCATATGCATCAAACTGTATTTCCTTTTGTTCTCCTCATTTCACAGAGGGTTCAAGCCTCCATTTTAAGTGTTAATGTGTTTGTAAATATATGTATATATGTATATATATGTTGAGAAATTATACAATTTAAGTTTTAAAAATGGTTTTTACTTTGGTAAGAATCAGATATCTATCCGTGAACAAAGTAGCTCCTGATAGTTAACCTTTATTATTTCCTAGCCGAATGATTTGAGAAATTGCTGCTTAAAATAATTTAACGTTCAAATAATATAAAGCAAAGAGTTGAAACAATAAAGATAATCAAGTAAAGGAAATATCATTTAAATTTTTGAATCCACTTAACTATAATTCAACAATCAGTATGGAACTATGGTGAGGTATCATTTAACATAATTATAGATTAAAACTCTCGTCAAGGTTTTTTAATCTAATGATCCTTTGGAAATCTAAAATGATAAGTTACACTTAAACCACGTAAGAGCATACAATAATATTACAGGACTGTTTAAGGGATGGTCAATACAACACTCACACAATGAGAAGAGTGTGAGAACACTTAACAGATCAAATGGGAAACTGGGACTTTATAGTTTGATACTTAGAACACAATCAATACAAGAGATAGATCTTAAGAACAACACATAGATATGGTTTTTAAAAAATGTTGTATATTGTTTCTCAAGTTCTTTTACAAGTGTTACAAAGCATAAAGAAAGATACAAGTACTTGAGATACTTTATACTATATCCTACAGCCGGCCATACTTAGAAGGCCAGCTGGAAACATCAATCTAGACAACATAAGATCAATGTAGAGTCAAAAGGCAGATAGCCTTTTGACTAGTGACTATGACATGCCATAGCTCACATCCTAATATATTACAAAAAGGATAAAAGTACATAAAGTAGAAAGTTGCATACATAAGACCTCAATGTACAGTTACATAAAGCATGGACCTTTCACCAACTTGTATAAGTTGGTGAGTCTTCAGAGTTGCAGCAGAAAGTTGGTCAGCTTTATGAAAAGTACATCAGAGAAAACATGTTCTTCAAAGTCTTCGGAAGAAATCTGTCTTCACTTCTCTGGCTTCAGAAGACTTTGTCTTTGAAGTTTCAGAAGACTTCACTTTTGGCTTCAGAAGATATTGGACTTGGCTTCGGAAGATTTTACACTTAGAATATTTCTGATGTTGGGTGTAAATCTTCCGAAGCAACTTCTACTTTGCACTAAGTGCATGCATGCAGGAAGGACTTGGGTTGTTTTGGGTGCATCAGCCTTTCATTAAACCTTACAAACTCCCCCTAGGCTGATACTACCAAAACAGAGAAGTGTCTTCAGATATTGACAGTCCTCATCATGATCATGACCATTCCTTTCTTCATTGATTGGTCAGGATCAGTCAGACTTTCAAAATACCTTCTCATGTCAAAAAGATCATGCAGAGGTAAGTTAAGCATGTCTTGCCAGAAGTATACATCTTGACCACCTTGATCTCTAGTGACATACCATCTGTTTGGATTAGCAGCAAAGGGTCCAAGACAAGATGGGTCTTCCTGATGCAAGAGGCTCCACTTTAACTATAGTTGGTTGAGCACCCTCATCTTGCACTCTCTCAGGATGCTCTGACTCATCCTGAGGTCTGGAGGTGGATGACGTTGATTTCTTCTTCTTCTTCTTTGAAATAGGTTTAGTAGTCATCCTCTTTCTCCTTTTTGGGAACTGTAACTAAAAATACTGGCCTTCAGCACCAGGTTGTTATGTCTTGTCTTTCTCAGTTGGGTCCTCTTCCCTCACAGGTTCAGAAGGAGAGGGAGTTGGACCCTGCTGTGGATCAGAAAATGAAGCTTACTGAGGTTCAGCATGAGGTCCAGGTTGTGTTGTCTCAAATTGTTCAACCTTAACCTCAACTTCAGGAGGAGCTTGACTTGGTGGGGAGTGTAAGTCAACAAGCTCTCCTCCCTTGATCTTCTGCTTGATCACCCTGATGTGCTCATCCATGGTGGATAGAGACATTAGACCAAGCCTTCTTCCGGAGAATCCATACAGCTTCAAGAATCTCATCATCCTCTGCCTATCTGCAGACTTCTTTTGACTCTTTTGGATGATAGCTCTTGACTTTGCAGCTTATTCCCTCATCTTTCTTTTTGTGGCCTTTTTTTCTTTGAGAACATGTAGTTCAAGTTGCTTGAGATACTCAAACTCAATGTACTCAAAGGACAAGGGAAGAAGTGCAGCTGCCTGGTAGAGTCATGTGGCACTCATGTAGTTGATCATGTTTTGACTATCAGCTTCTTTATCTACCTGAGGTTGTGGAGTTGCCACAGCCTCTTGCACAGGACTTCCTTAAACTGGGGAGAGGTAGGAGCATGTTTGTACAGCCTTTTCTGCCATCTTTCTTCCTTGATCTTGAGGAGCAACTCTGCATCCTTTGCTTCCTTCCTCTCCCTAGACCTTTCCATGTCTGTCAGTTCATTCAGTTCATCTAAGGGGAGAGAGATGATATCATCTATATCATAGTTCCTGGTCTGCAAGTAGTTAATCCTGACTACCATCAACTCATCATTTTGAGTGTTTGGTCTGGGAGCAGCCCTGATTGCAGCTTCCATAAAGCCTGAGGACCTAGTGGAACTTTTTCCCCTTAGCCTCCTCTTTCTCTCTCTCTCTCCTCCTTCTCAATCTCCTCAGGAGTCAAAATCCTTTTCCTTTTGTCACCTACAGACCTTTGTGGCATAGGGTGGAGAGAGCTTTGGCCTTCATTGTCTGGTGTAGCATCCAGACTCTAACTAGAGAGAGGTTGTGAAGCACCTTCACCAGCTGGTACATCACTGAGGGAATGGGATGTTGAAGTAGTTGTTGTTGTGACATTGCTCACAGGCTCTATCACTGGGCCTTCAGTCAAAGTTTTCCCTTTGAAGCTAGTCTCAGGGTCCACTTCAACATCCAGTTAACCAATGGCATTACCTGATTGCATTTGTCTTATCCTTTGACTGAATTCTTCAACAATCTTGTATTGAATTCTTTGATCCATCCTGTCAGCTTGCCTGGATTGACTTGGATTGACAAGTGGCATGTTGACTAGATCAAGACCTTCATAGTAGTTCAAGGTCTGAAAGTTGAAGACCTCTTGCTGCCCTTGAACTCTTTGAAGTATGAGGGCTCTTCTATTAGCATCATACCTCCACCCTAAAATGTAGTTTGAAGATCCTTGGGGTGGGGATGACATAGCCCTTAGAATACCCTCCTCAAACAGTTGTTGTATGAGTGAGTCCACATTAATGTGAACTTGAGGAGGTTGTTGAGTATGAACAACTGCAAGTGAGGGTGGTGAGTCCTCTATGTCCATACTCTGTGAAGAACTCCCAGGTTCTGTGATTGCTGAGACTTTCTCCTCCTTTTTGGTAGCATCAGCCACTTGCATAGGTGAGCTGGGAGTTAGGTCAATCATATTCATAGGCTTTTGTATTCCTGGATGAGCTCTTCTTAAAGGTCTCTCAGCTAGTTGTTCCTTGAGATAAGATATCTCAAGTTGCTGATCATTGACCTTATTTTGTAAGGTAGTCACCTGAAACTCCAAGTGACTGACCTTTGAGACTAAATAGGTGCAGGTTTATGTAAATTGTTGCACCTTTAGACTCATGTTCCCCTCATCTTAATCAGAAGAATCATAGGGGGATGATAGAATGGGACCAAAGTCTTCTCTCTCACCACCAGCATAGTGTTCTTGGTTGCTAGATTTCCCCTGCTCAATGACAGCTTTAGTTGAAGTGTCAATGGGTTGGGTTGCCATGGTTGAGGTCCTAATGATGAAATCACTTGCAGAAGTGAAAGCCTCTTCCATATAGACCTCCTGAACAGGTTCATGGAGATCCACCTCAGTGATGGGTGAATGATATGGGCTAGACAAGGGAGAAGCAGGAGTACTGTAAGGTTCTTATAAGTTTGATGCAGCCAAAACATCCAAAGTCTCTCTGCATGCATGCACTGAAGAACATAAGTAGAAATGCTTTGAAAGTTTTACACCTTGCACTAGAAATATTCTAAGTGTAAAATCTTCCGAAGCCAAGACCAACATCTTCCGAAGCCAAAAGTGAAGTCTTCCGAAGCTTCAAAGACAAAGTCTTCCGAAACCAAAGAGTAAAGACAAATTTTTTCCGAAGACTTTTAAAGACATGCTTTTATCTGATGTACTTTACCATAAAGCTGGACCACCTTTCCGCTGCAACTCTGTTTAGTCACCAACTTACATGAGTTGGTGAAAAGGTCCATGCTTTTGGTAACTGTACATTGAGGTCTTGAGTCTATGCTTTCTACTTTATGTACTTTTATCCTTTTTGTAATATATTAGGATGTGAGCTATGTCATGTCATAGTCACTAGTCAAAAGGCAATCTGCGTTTTGACTCTACATTTGATTTTGTTGTCTAGTCTTATGTATCCAGCTGGCTTTCAAAGTATGGCCGGCTGTAGGATGTAGTATATGTATCTCAAGTACTTGTAACTTTTTAAGTATGCTTTGTAACATTTGTAATAGAACTTGAGAAGCAATATACAACATTCTTGAAAAACCAAATACTTGTGTTGTTTTGCCATCTTGTTCTATCTCATTCTTACTTGTGTTCTTAGCATCTTTCACCCAAAGTTAACCAGTTCCCTATTTGATATGTTAAGTGTTCTAAGTAACTCTTCTCATTTTGTTGTTGTGTTGTAAGTGCATACCCTTCAAACAGTCCTACAAGTACTCATCTCTCTTTGAGTAGGGGAGGAATAGAGAGACTCATGGTACTCACTGAATCCCATGTCTTCATCATCATAGAATTCTAGGTTGGGAATTGGTTGGTTCAGATCAAGAGGTTGGGGTTGGTAACTTTTCCCCTAAAGGTTGTTCACTAGAGTGTTGAGACTCTGAGTGAAGGCTTAAGGTTGATGGGCTAATGAGCTCATCAGGCTGAGCATGAGGAACCTCAGCACTACTTCTTGATGAGATGGGAGTGGTTTGCTCCTCAAGAGAAGTGAGAGCTCCAATGTCCACTTCTTCCTGCATGGGTAGTGATATAGGAGCCTGCACAAGCTGAGGAGCTTGTGTAGGGGTTCGTTTGGATTTTCTTTGGTAAGTGAAGATGATTTGTGGTTGTCTAATGGTAGAAGGTGTGGGTTCAACACTAGCTTGTGTTGCTAGGTTCTCATCTTGAGCAATGAGCTCTAACATTTTGTTTCTACCCTAGAGAAGCCAACAGTTAACTTCTTTATTGTTTTAAAGATGTCGGGCTTCATATGTCCCAGTTTTAGAATATTACATGTCCCTGTCAACTGTGATCCCAGTCACAGTTGAGAATGTGTTGAACATATCTAGGGAAAATATAATACTCTAAAGAGTCCAAATTTGCAAGCATATTTGTATAAACAAACTGTGAGTACCTGAATTTGACCCCCTGGACCATTCTATGAACTATAAAGTAGAGATCTTTAGGAATCTGGTCCCATCCCCCATGCTTGTTGGATAAGCTATGGACCATTTAAAGTAGGTACTTCCATTGGGATGAGACCTTCCCTTTTCTGAAGGCCCCTCATAGCCCATCTGCTCAAAGGAATGATTTACAACTTTCTTTGGGAAGGACAACTCACCTTCTGCATCTTCCAACTGAAGGTGGGTATTGATGATGGCTGGAGTGATGAAGCTTGTCCTCCCCTGTACTGTGGTAGACAATGTCTTCTCCCCATCCATAATGAACTCTTGATAGGTCTTCTAGAATTCCAAAAGTTGATCCTCATAGAGTGGAGGATCAATGGTTAGGGAGGTGAAGTAGTTGGATAGAGTAAGAACTTTGCAAACCTCTGAGAAACTTGAATGTTTCTCAGAGTCCTACAGGGTAACCTGATTGTGCCGCCATCGAAGTTGCATGTAGAAATTAGGGTTGTTTCTGCGGTTAAGGTTGGCCATTTGAGAAAGCTTAAAAGTGAAGGAAGATAAGAACAAAGTCAGTTTTGGGTGAATTTAGGTTTTGGAGAGTTCAGATGAAGAAGATAATGAAAGAAGGAGGGAACCGTTGGGTATATTTATATATGAATTGAATCTGAGACAAAGTTAATGAAAGAGGATAAAATTTGAAATCCGGATGTCGGTCCCACCTTTTAAAAAGTGCCCAAAAAGGTAGTTTTCTTGGAAGACGAAAATGTTCCGAAGGTTAATTTACTTCGGAAGTTTTTGATAAAAAAATTTCGAAGCCAAAATGACTTCGGAAGATATTTCAAAAAGTTTAGAAAATTTTGCTTCAGAAGAGATTAAAACTTGGTGATTTTATTTTAAGGAGAATAAAACTTTCGAGACTTAATTGCTTTCGGAAGAAAATTGTTCTTTAAAACATGTAAGTAGTTAGGAATGATTTTAAGTTTCGGAAGATATATTGGAAATTTCTTTCGAAGGTAAATCCACTTAAATAGTTATTTGTTTTGAAGACGTAAGTTTCTTCCGAAGGTAAATACATATCTTCCGAAGAGTAAATTGATCAAAATTTTCAAAAGTCTAAGAAATATCTTTTTAAAAGATTTTTCTTCCGGAGTAAACAAGGCCTAATGATGCTGATAAAATAGACAACTTAGGACACACAGGTTTTAAAAATAATATGAGTTAGTTTTAAGAAAAGCTACTCAAAGTTAATCATCCCAATAGCTGATACAAGATATTTAAATCTCTGTTCATCAAAAGCTTTGGTGAACAGATCATCATATTGTTCATTTGTGTTAACTTTGACTAGTTTGATTAATCTCTTTTCAAAGTTATCTCTAATAAAATGATACCTGATATTGATGTGTTTTGTCCTTGAGTGCTGCACAGGATTCTCTGTAATAGAGATAGCACAGTTGTTGTCTATGTGGATGGGAGTCTCTTTGAAGTTGAGCCATAGTCCAGCATCTGATTTTGAATCCAAAGCACTTGAGCACAGCAGCTTGCAGCAGCAATGTATTATGCTTCAGCAGTTGATGCAGACACACAGGATTGTTTCTTACATTGCCATGAGACAATCCTTCCACCAAGGAACTGACAACCCCCTGATGTAGACTTTGCGGTCATATTGCAGCCACCATAGTCACTATTTGTATATGCATACAGATTGAAGTCAGAATTCTTTGGATACCAAAGGCCAAGTGTTGGAGCACCTTTGAGGTATCTTAGAATCCTCTTGACAGTGACCAGGTGTGACATCTTGAGGTTGGCTTGATATCTTGCACAAATACATGTGGCAAACATGATATCAGGCCTGTTAGCTGTGAGGTACATAAGAGACCCAATCATAGCCCTGTAAAGATGTTCATCCACACACTCCCTCTCAAGATCAGGTCCAAGGGAGTGGTTTCTAGCTATGGGTGTCTTAGCAACCTTACAATCAGTCATGTTGAATCTTGTAAGTATGTCTTGTACATATTTTGACTGACTTATGAAGATGCTACTGTCAACTTGCTTCACTTGAATTCCTAGAAAGAAATTGAGTTCCCCCATGGCACTAATTTCAAATCTATTCTTCATCAGCTTCTCAAAGTCTTTGCAGACTTTTGGATTAGTTGACCCGAAGATAATGTCATCTACATACACTTGAACTAGCATTAAGTCATTCACTGTTCCTTTGATGAAGAGAGTTCCAATTATAGTACCCCTTTTATATTCATGTTGACAGAGATACTGAGATAGAGTCTCATACCACTTCTTTGGAGCTTGGTCCAGCCCATAGAGAGCTTTATCAAGCCTGCAGACATAATTAGGATGATCAGGATCTACAAAGCCTGGTGGTTGTTTGACATACACCTCTTCATCAATCACCCCATAAAGAAAAGCACACTTGACATCAAGCTGGTAGACCTTGAAATCCTTGGATACAGCAAAAGCTAAGAATATCCTAACAGCTTCAAGTCTTGCCACAGGAGCAAAGACATCTATGTAGTCAGTTCCTTCTTCTTGTGTGTATCCTTGGACAACTAGTCTAGCCTTGTTATTGATGACAAGTCCTCTATCATCTTTCTTTTTCCTGAACACCCATTCGGTTCCTATGGTAGTCTTCCCTTGAGGAAGAGGACATAGGTTCCAAACCTTTTGCCTTTTGGATTAAAGCAGCTCCGTTTCCATACCTTCAACCCAACTTCCATCCTTTAAAGCCTCATCAACTTTCTTTGGCTCTATTTGGGATAGGAAACAAGAGTGGAGACAAACATTTGCATTATGGGTTTGTCCTCTTTTCCTTACCCCTGTATTAACATTTCCAATGATGTTTGTGGTGGGATGAGACTTGTGGATCCTTAGTTGAGGGATCACAGCAAGTTGCTTGGAGAGATCTAAATTAAAGAAATTTAGATATGGCAATGGAGATTCACCCACGACATCAGCACACTTATCAAAAGAGACTTGATCCAATGAGTGTGTGACATCATTTATGTTATCTTCAATGGAGTGGTTGTCAGCATCAAAAAATTCTTGATCACTTTCACCACAACCATTTCCTCCTACATTAAAAGCTCCTTTATTTGAGTGCCCCTGAGCTGGAATTTGAAGGCACCTCAGATGTATCAGCTGGATTTGTCATGGTTGTGCTGATAGGAACTCCATCTGTAGGGTTAGTTACAACTGGAGCTGAAGTAGTATAACTTGATGGTTTTCTTAGCTCAAATCTTGGGCCGGGATCACCTGTTGACAAGATATTTGTGGATCCTGAAACATGTTCACAAGATTTGTTAAAATAGTTGGTAACTAAATCAAGATCAAATAGCAAATCAGGATCAGAACCTTTCACACTGGGAGTGTGCTCATTGAAAGTCACGTTGGCTGACTTTTCAACTACTCTAGTTTTGATATTGTATACTCTATAAGCCTTAGCTTGAGAAGAGTATCCAATAAAATAGCCATCATCTGATTTCTCATCAAACTTGGCAATATGATCCTTAGTATTCAAGATGGTGCAAGGACATCCAAATGACCTGAGAAAACCAATGAAAGGTTTCCTCTTATGCCAAAGTTCATAAGAAGTCTTGCCATGTGTCTTAACTACTAAAATTCTGTTTTGCACATAGCAAGCACTGTTCACTTCCTCTGCCCAGAAGGTGATGAGCAGTTTAGAGTCAGACAACAAAGTTCTTGCAGCTTCAATTAGTAACTTGTTTCTCCTCTCAGCAACACCATTTGGCTGAGGAGTCCTGGGAGCACTAAATTGTCTTGTAATACCTTTTTCATCACAAAATGTATCAAGGATTTGGTTCTTGAATCCCTGATCATATATTATGGTTTTGACCTTGTGATCACATTGATTCTCAATCTTTAAGATGAAATTTTTCAAGATCTCAGGAGTCTCATCCTTAACTTTAAGGAAGAAACCCAAGTGAATCTTGTAAAGACATCTGCGATCACCAAACAGTATATGGTCCTTCCTAGACTCATTACACTGGTGGGGCCAAAGAGATCCATTGTAATAAGTATAGGGGAGTAGTGATAAAGTTTCTTTCCTTTGGCTTATGAGATACCTTGTGTTGTTTTGAGGCATGCAACATAATGGTTATCACTTGTAAACTCTTTCTTTGGTACTCCAGTTACCAAATCATTCATAATTAATTTGTTCATGTTTTTAAAGTTTACATGACACATTCTTTTACGCCAGAGGAAAGGCTCATCAGTATTGGCTTTAGATAGAAAGCATGAAACTTCTCCTGAGGGAGATGTTTCTTGCAACTCTATCTTGTACATGTTCCTTTTCCTGGGGGCTCTGAGCAGGATATGCTCATGAGGAATGAGCACCCCAGGAATGAGAACAATGCACTCACGCTCTGTAAAGAGCATGTTATGACTCTGAACTTAAAAGATTGTATCCAAGCTCCTTGACAAAGTTAACCTTCCCAATGCTGAGCTTACAATTTGTGACCCTGCCCCTTCCTGTAATGTAACCTCCAGCATCTACTCCAAAAGCAACTAACCATCCATCAGTTTTTTCAAAATTTTGGAGTAGTGACCTATTGCCTGTCATGTGCCTGGAACAACCACTATCAATGATCCATACATTTTTGTTTGTCTTTAGTTGTTCCTACACAAAAGAGATGATTAGTTACATTTGGAAACCCAAGCCTTATTGGTCTTGGGCTCATCAAAAGAAGTTGAAGACAATACAATAGTAACCGAGCCTATTTTCATATTTTGAGGATCATTTGTTGATGTTGATGAAGAACTTTCAGTCACATGGTCTTTCTTTTTCTTCCACACCACCTTTAGAAGCTTAGACTTGACTTTCAATACTTCGGAAGTTTTGACAACTTCGGAAGTTTTGGAGACTAGACCTTCGGAAGATCTTGCTAGCACTGCAGCAGGCTTCAGTACTTTGAAAGTATTCCTTTCTTCCGAGACCAAATTTTCTTCCAAAGGCAAGTTTTCACTTGTCTTCTTCTTCATTTTGGAGCTTCCGAAAGGAAAATATTTTCCTTCTGAAGCTTGCTTCTTCTTCATCTTCTCAGAAGTTTCTTTCTTAGCCATGTGGATAGTACTTTTTGGATTGTAGAGGCAATCCTTAGGAAGATGAGAAGTACTACCACACATGACACAGTCTATTTTCTTCCTTTTGAGAGTCTTCCTTTGAGAATAAGGCTGAACTTGATCACTTTCCTTCTCCATCTTCATCTTTGCAGATGATGTGGCAATTCCTTTAGGGTGAGAACTACCTTTGAAGCTGGATAGTTCAGGTTGTGTAGTAGTGGTACATAACTAATCAACCTTCTTCATAATGCTAGGATGATTTGGACATGAACTAGAACTCCTGGCACTAGAGTTCAAGTTTGAGTCCTCAACCTTAACCACTTCAAAAACCACAGAGATAAAAACTTGTTTCTATATAGAATTAAAGGTGGCCTTGATCTCTTAAGCCTTCTTGGACTTCCTCTTGGCCTTTCTGATCAAGTTCTTCCTTCTTGACTTGGTTATCCCAACTCTTTTTCTCTCCTCAGGAGAATAGTGACCCTTCTTAGGATACTCTTCTTCACTCTTCTCAGAGACATCCTTCATTATCTCCTTTTCATCCTCTTCACTCATGGGGTCTATGAGAGGAAGCTCATCTTCACAAGTTCCACACCTAGGAGATCTTACAGACAAGACTTTGTGTGGAGGAGCTATCTCTATAGATCCCAGTCCCTGCTTATTTTGATAATAAATTTTTGCGTTCAAGGATGAGGATATTATGTTCTTGAAGGTCTCTTCTTCAATAATACATTTTTCTGCCCTGGCTTTGCTAATCACAAGCTTAGGCTGGCATTCAGTCAATTTACTTATGAGATCTTTGATTTGAGTCCTGTAGTTGGTATGTTCATGTTTAAGAGTTGAAATGGTTTTCTCTAAATCTTCTATTTTAAGGTTGTAGTCATTTCAGCTCTTTTGAAATCAAATTTTAAGATATTTAAGGACTCAAAATCATATCTCATCTCTAAATTGTAGGACTTATATCTATTAACTTTAGCAACACATTCAGGTGTATAGAGATGTTCCAATACCTTGGCTTCATCATGGTTAGCCATTAATGCTTGGTATGGAGATGCATCTTCCACCTGAAAGCTCCAGTCAAAGCCTCCTTCTTTAACAGCAACTACATCTTGCTGCTTTGGCTTCTCATTCTAGTTGGTTATCAGTGTAGTTTGGCCAGGTTTGTGTTTGGCCACCATTTGTCCTTGGTGCCTTACACTCTCTAGCAAAGTGGCCCATTTGGTTATAGTAACACTTTACTTTGCTTTTGTCCATCCCAAACTTTCCACTGGCTGCATTACTAGGAAACTGTTAGGACCTGGTATTTGAACGAAATACCTAGTGATTAGCGTGTAAACCAGATCAAATAGTGCGGAATCCTATTTGATTGGCGATCCAATCAGTGAGAACACACGAAGAATCAATCAAGAATTGAATCTAACGTTAGAAGTCGATTAGGAATCGATCTAATGTGTTCTGTGAACTTGGAGAACGATTTGGGAGGCTTCTGGATGGCTAGGGTACGTCTGGAGTCGTAATGGTATGAATGCTTATGTTTTTCCACGAATTGGGTCTATTTATAGGTTAGTATTGTTCAATCGTGCGACTGGACCATAAGTATGGTTCAGTCGTGCGATTGAATCATGCGGTTGATTCATCCGCACGACTGAGTGTTCAGTCGTGCGACTGAGCCAATCTTATGTGTCAATCATACGACTGATCCAGTCTCCTGGTTCATTCGTGCGATTGAGTCAATCGTATGAAGTTATTCATGCGTATGGTCCATTCGCATGGGCCATTCGCATGAGAACTTCATTAAGTTAAGTTTGAATGTTTTAATTAATAAACTTGATGTGTAACCATTCAAACAATCATAAACCCAATTAATCAATTCAATAACGACTCATTAATGAAATATTAAACATTACAAATCACAAACAATCCATATCATTTCATTAATCAATTCATATTACATCATAGTCAGACAAACAAGATCTATTACATTGCAAATCATGATCTAGGGACATACATGCATCAACAAACTCCCCCTTGGACCTAGATCTCTCTAATCTCTTGTCTTCTGCATAACCTCCTTGTACTTCTTGTACTTCTCCTCTTTTGTGACTCCCGCGTGAATTTCAAACGCGAAGCAGAGTCGTATAACGTTTTGAAACTGGAGCGCTTGTACAATGTCCTGCGTGTCATAGAATAGTGGCCACTTGTATAGCGTATAGACATCATTTGCCGACAAGTTAGTAAGCCACATCGGATCGAATACCCTGATCGTATCCATTTGTCCCTCTTTACTAAGGACTATGACCGCTTCAGCTGTTCTCCAATCATAGTACCACCACTTAACGTGTGGAGTGAAGTCCTATGGCATTTCCCTGAGTGGAATTCTGACATTGTGCGCGGAGGACTCCACTTCAACACTATCTTGGGCTTGCCAGTAATGGCATCAACCTCAGACCTTCTTATGTACCTAGTCGGCTGTTAGGGTCTGAAGTTAACCCATCTGGTGTGGTACTCCTTCTTAAGGGCAGCCTCGAACCAGCCTGACATCTTCCTCGGGTCAGCATACAAAAGCTTTAGCTTAGCCAGCTGGTTGAGCTCAAAACCTGGTAGAGTCTTCAGATCATGTGGGAATCTGAAGTACTCTATGCCATGTTCTCTCTTAACTGCATAAGCATTAAGATCATCAAAATACGCCCATGCTATAATCCTGCCAGACACCTTGTGGTGTTTCTTGACTCTGTAGAGCTTGGTGTAGGCATCTTTCTTCGGTGCAGCATGTTGGGCTCTAACTTTTTCAAAACATGCAGCCCACTCAGCCTTTCGAATGTCAACATCATCATTTGAGGCTTGGGCTGTTCCTTCTGCCTTCTCAGTTTCCTGCTCCATCTTGTTTAACACCTCAAAAGTATCACTGACGAGGGACTCACCCAGATTGGGGACCACATTACCCTCATTGTCAGCGTACTGAGGGTACTCCTCTGCGGTGATATCTTCGACCTCGACTTCATCAACATCGTTGAGCTCTTCATCACTAGTCGAATCACATGTTGGAGCATCTTTAACTATTTCATCCGGATTGAGCTTGAAAATCTCTGCGAGTTGCTCATTAGATAGGTCATGAATTATTTCCCCTTCTTCAGGGTATAACTCACAGACCTTCTTACGATCCCTTGCAGATCAAGAATCATGGTTAGTTGAGTCTTGACCTGTTGAAGGGAGCAACATCAAACTCATCTCTTTGATAATTTGGATCTGTTTGATTTAAACATTCAACACATAATCATTAGTAAGTAATCAAACAGAAATACATTAACTTAATATATAACATTCAATACATTGTTTTCAATACAGGATTCAAACACAAAGTAAATAAATACATAAACATCTAGTCTTTACTTTTATCCTGAATCATAGTCTCATCACTCGGAGGAGCAGAGGTGGTAGCTGATTGGTCCTGTCTGTTCTTTGACCTCCTCTCTTGACCTGAAGCAGAGGCCGATGCACCGCATCCCCTCCTTCTGCTTCATCATCATCGTCCTTCCTCTCTGTCCTATCTTCGTCAGTTTCCTCCTCATCCTCTGTATCCCTCTTCTTCATCATCATCATCATCATCTCATCATCATCATCACCATCATCTCCATCCCCTTCCTTGATCTTTAGGGCTCATCCTTTGATCCCTTGAGCCGCAGCATGATGGTCTTGTTGGTGGTCTCCAACTCCTCTATCCTTTTAGCTGATTGGGCATGCTGCTCCTGGAGTTGGGACATCTCTACTCGCTGTGCATCCATCAGCTGGGCCTGCTGCTCTATAACTCGAGCCTGCTCTGCCATCTGGTGAGATTGTGCAGCAGTCAGGTCGGTAAGCTGGCGTATCTGTGGCAGCTTTCTCCTCATCGCAGCTAGTAAGCGCATCACCATCGGTTTAGCGCTGACAGCTGTTCCTCTACCCCGATTGGAGGTAGAGGTGATCCATAAGTGTGTGAGGACTGGGCTGACGGTCCTGCATGGTGTGAGGTGGTGGTGGTGGTGGGGTGGCTGTAGTGAAGATGGGTCGGTAAAATGGTGGAGGTGATGTGGGTGTAAATGGTATGGTGGTGGATGAATCTGTACTGTGGTGGTAGGTATGGTGGTGGCTGTGGTAGCTGTGGTGGATGTGGTGGCTGTGGTGGTGGATGGTATAGCTGTGGAGGTGGTAGTGGTGGCTGTGGTGGTGGAAGTAGAGGCTATGGATAACGAAGGTCAACCGACGCTTCTTCTTCTTCAGACCATGGGGCTGAGCCATCCTCTTCCTCCTCGTCCCTGTGGAGGTTGCTCCCCCTACAACCCTGCCTGCTGAACCCGGTGCATAACTCGGGTCAGTCTCAGTCTCTCTGAGTCTCTCGGGTGTTCACCACCACCCGTAGCCCATGTTCTGTGGGGAACAACTTTGCTTCCCACAGTTCGCGTGAGGGGCTCCTCATCAGACTCCTCCTCTCCTCAGCACCATGAACAACTCCTGATGAAATCCGGCTGTCTCAGCAACATCTCCAGCTGGGGCAGACACTGGGGGATAACATCAGACACAGTGCCTCTCGGTGGAGCAGGCATATCGTCCCCAGCGTCTCCACTATCATCATCATCCGAGTCAATCTCTGGAAGTAGCAGCCTCTCATCATCAGAGTCACTGTCCTCATGACGCCATTTGCGTCTGCCTGGTGCCACATACCTCTCGTTGGCCAGGTGGCCAATCAATCTCTTAACTTGGGCTTCACCTGCTTCCCCCTATAAACCCTCATCCGACCCAGAGTCGTATCATCCATGATCTCCAGTGCCACTGCATCATGACTCTCTTTGGGCAGATGTGGCAGCTTCTCGTTGAAGATGAGCTGTAAAAACCTGGGGTACATACAAAACCCCTCCTTTCCCTTTGCCTCCAAGTTCTCCACCAGATAGGAGAAAATCATACTAGAAAGCTGAAGGGGTGGTTCAGCACCAGTGCCACGTAGGCATTTTGGATCTGGTCTGAGAGGTCGTCGAACCCACCCCTCCTCGAAGCAACGCACTTAAGGATCACATGGCTAAGTACTTGTACTGGGGGCACAGGTTGCTCTTGTTGAGCACACCTGAGTTTATGTCCCCAGCGTACTTGATCCTCAGAAAGCATCCTCTCACGGTCAGTGGATGTAATCTGGTAGGATGATCAGTATCATCTCCAAACTCTAGGACCCTCTGGATGTCAGCAGCAGTGATCTCGATATCATGACCCAGTATAGAGCTCCGAATGCTGTAGGGCTCACGAGAGCGGTCCACAGAGGCATTCTCCCAGAATGCCTGATGTAGTGATCTGTAGGGCGTGCAGGAGTGGAGATAGCCTTATGATCCGGAACGTCTGAGGAAGGCTATAATATCGGTGAACTCGGCCCCGTTCCTAGTAGTGTGATCCAATGAGCACAGATGTTGTGCTTTGGATTTATGGACCATCTCTCAGCCATTATCCTGAAAACACATGACATAGAACCATTAGTACATAATACATTAAAATTCTGTTCTAAGTGTAATGTTGAAATTCATTCTGATTCATTCGTGCGAATGAATCATGCGACTGAAGTCAGTCGGTTGTCCTTTCATGCGACTGAGCTCATTCTGGTCAATGAGACATGCGATTGGGTTCATCTGCTGACTGAGTCTGCGAATGGTTCAGTCGGCCGACTGAGCTCAAACGCATGGTTCATTCGGGCGATTGACCCAATCGCAAGTTTCAATCGTGCGATTGAGTTCATCCGGGCGACCAGTCGCCTGTCCTATAGTTCAGTCGCCTCCGTTCGAATCTTTAACAAAACAGGTGTTTTAACATGGATAACCGGTTCAATAGACTCGCATTCTTGTTACTAATAACCTATTACACTTAATTTTAACGTTTTGCATAGTTTTGGTAGGTTATTAGGTCTTTAAGTCTCGGTTCTTGTTTTACAGTCGAATAACCCAAATTAGGGTTTAAATCCTTCAGGTTTCGGGAAGATGGAACTTCAAACTACCTGTATAATCAATAGCGAGAGTCAGTGAATCAAGATCAAGAAGAAAACAGAGTCTAATGAAATTTTGGCAGAGTAACGGTAGGTGTGCGATTTGAGAGCGATTGGGGTGTGATGATGAAATGCGATCGACTGTGCCCTTTAAATACTGAAGCTGAGTTCAATCGGCCGACTGGCCTCAGTCGCTCAGTTCATTCGGGCGACTGAGGCTCAATCGTGCGATTGGCCCAGTCAGTCGCATGCTGTTGACCGACTGAGGTTCAGTCGTCGACTGACTCATCGTACCTTTCATTCGCATGTTCAGTTGACCGAATGATCTCAGTCGGTCGACTGACTCATTCGCCCCCTTCCAATCGGTCGAATGGGTCATTCTGATAAGCCATTCGTGTGAATGGCTCAATCTCATGTCCATTCGTGCGAGTGGGAGCCATTCGCATGGTTGGTCCATTCTCATGGTCCAATCGTGCGAATGGGTCACACTTAGTTAATTTTCTGTCATTTTTACCAATTTACATTTAAAACCCTTTTAACTTTTGAAATTAACGTTATGAGCTTTTGATCATCTCAGACATGATCATTTTAACTTGAAAACTTTTTGATCACCTCAGACGTGATCTTTTTAAACAATTTAGTCACCTCAGACGTGACCCTTTTAAACATTTACAGCACATGTGGTCATCTCAGACATGACCCTTTTAGTGAGTTGATTCCTTATTGATTTTCCTGATGTAGTCCGACAAACTAACAAACTAAAACTACTAACTAACTTAGAAAATTTAAACTAAATACTCAAAACAAGACTTGTTTTTGGCTTTTTGTGAGAGATAAATCCTAAGATGGACATCTACAGGATTTGGTTCTGGAATAGACAGCTTCAACTTGGATTGACCACACCTGGACCAATTCAATTTTGGAATCATACAGGCAAGTCAAATCATTTGAGAGCTATTATAAAAATCTTTTGATGCTCAATTCTTGGTGTTCATCCAGAGTCATTAGCAACTTTAGGAAATCATACTGGAACTCTTAGATTACCACATTGATTTGAACTTTCAAGAATTGCAGCCACAATAATTGTCAGTATATTTGTCCACTTAAATCCATACACAGACTATAGACACAGACTGGTGATTGTTTTAGGTTTGATTATTTCAAACTAACATTTGTGGATCCCACACTTATATGGTAATCAACATTCCTCAGGAGCTTTTGAGCGGTCTACGGGTATTATTACAAGAAGAGACTATTCTTAGAGCTTTCAAAGAGAAGCCAGTCCTCAGGTCAGTGCCATCGCACAGCAGAGAGGCGGCAAAAACTATGAATTCTAGAATATCTAGGTTATGCTTATCCTCAGGTCAGTGCCATTGCACAGCAGAGAGGCACACAACCTATCTCCTTGTTAGAGCAGCTTATTTTATTTTGCACAAAATGCACCAACAACATAAGTCATTAGCTTTATAGCATTTGTCTTTCAGTTTTTTTCTTGCTTTGCTCTAATTATGGTCATCCGCACACATTTGTGGCGTTTACATGCTCATTACCCCTTATTGGAATATTGTTGATTGTGTTAACCAGTGATAAGATGGAAGCCCACAGTCAGTTGAACAATTTAGTTTGATCTTGAGATCACCAGTCAGGTCTAATCATCTTTTGTGTTGAATCTACCGACATATCATTTGTGGTCTAGCAACCTCTAGGTCTACTTTCTTTGTGTTACCTTAGGAGTTACCAATGTTTCTATCATCTTCCCTTTTATATTGCTTAGACTACACAGACTTATACTTTGAATTTTTGCATCTTTTCTAAAATTTAAAATTTTAAAGTCCCTCTTGATTTGTTCCTGTGTACTATCATTTTCCAAAGGTTTTGAGTCGGTATCACAGATACGATCTACCTTATATCAGCTATCCACTCCTTCTCCCTCGTTTTTTTTTAATGTTGACATATTCTCCCCCTAAAATACTAAAATCATTACTGGTTTAATTATTTTAGGATTTTAATAAACAGCAAAATAACATGAGTTTAAATTAAACAGACGACAATGAACAAATAAAATAAACTAAAAAAGAAAGCTTTAACTAAACTACATCGGACTACACATGATCATCATCAGGAATAACCTCACTTTTCTTTTTAACGCCGTTGACCTCTAGCAAATATTGAAAACGTGGTTTATCAAAGGCTTTAGTATAGAGGTCAGCGCGTTGAAAATCAGTATTAATTTTTACCACATCAATTAAGTTCTTTTCAAAACAGTCTCTTATGAAATGGTATTTAATACCGATGTGTTTGGTCTTTGGATGTTGGACCGGATTTTTAGTTACTGCAATTGCAGCAGAGTTATCAACAAAAATAGGAGTAGAAGAAAACTTTAAACCGTAATCCCGCATTTGCTATTGAATCCAGATGATTTGTGAACAGCAACTTGCAGCAGCAACATACTCAGCTTCACAGGTTGACAATGCAACCGATGTCTGCTTCTTACACTGCCAGGTAACTAATCTTCTCCCAAAGAATTGACACCCTGCTGATGTAGACTTGTAGTTCATCTTGCAGTCCCGTAATCCGAGTCACTATACGCGGTAAGCTCAAAGTCATCATCATGAGGGTACCACAACCCAAGTACGGGTGTACCCTTCAGATAACAAAAAATCCTCTTGACCCGATCAGATGGTTGACCTTAGGCTTAGCCTGATATCTAGAACATAAACATGTAGCAAACATGATATCAGGTCTTGAGGCAGTGAGATACATAAGGGATCCAATCATTCCTCGGTACATCGTGGCATCTACAAGATCTCCATTTTCATCAGGTGCTATATCGTGATTCGTAGCAAGTGGAGTCCCAGCAGCAGAAGCATTCTCCATGTCAAAGCGACTGAGAATGTCTCTTACATACTTGGTCTGATGTAGAAAGATCCCATTTGGAGTCTGATCCACCTGTAACCCGAGAAAGAACTTCATCTCCCCCATAGCACTCATCTCAAACTCTTTCTTCATAACTGCTTCAAACTCTTTGCATAACTCTTCGTTCTTTGAACCGAAGATTATGTCATCAACATAGATCTGTACGAGCAGTAGGTCTCCATCCTTTTCTTTAATAAACAGCGTGCAATCAATGACTCCCCTGCGAAAGCCGTGTTTCACAAGATGAGTCGAGAGTTTCTCATACCAAGCTCTTGGAGCTTGATGAAGCCCGTATAAAGCCTTGTCGAGCTTGTAAACTCTATCCCGATGATAAGGATCTTCAAATCCCTCGGTTGACTGACATAGACTGTTTCTCTGATTTCCCCATGAAGGAATGCACTCTTCACATCTAATTGGTAGACTTTAGTCTTCATGTACGATGCATAGGCAAGGAAGATACGAATGGCTTCCATCCTTGCCACGGGTGCAAACACCTCATTGTAGTCAATCCCCTCGACTTGGCGAAAACCCTGAACCACCAATCGAGCTTTGTTCCTGATAATGACCCCTTGGTCATCCTTCTTGCATTTCAGGACCCATTTGGTGCCAATGACTCTAGCACCTTTAGGTCTATCAACCAGAGTCCATACACCTAACTTCTTGAACTGCAGAAGTTCTTCTTACATGGCACTCACCCACGCCTCATCATTTAGTGCATCACTGACATATTTTGGCTCAAACTGCGAGACAAAACACCGAAAGCACCATCATGAATATAACCTTTCTCCATAACCGAGGCGTAATCAGCTGAGTATAGCTGATTTCGGGTTTGTACTCCTGATCTGACATCCCCAATGACATTGTCAAGGGGATGATAGACGTTTAGTCGTGATCCTGGAGTAGTAGAAACAGCTACCTCAGAGCCAAGATTATGAACATTTGGTTCTGCATCTGAGGTAGATGGAGTTTGAGGTTCCGAAGTCGAAGGTGCATCACTGGTAGATGCTTGTGGACTTTCAGGAACTGGAACCTGTTCCTCCTGACTGTTCTGCTCATCTGCTTTAGCTTCATCTTCAGAGGAGGAGTCACTGTCATTGACTACTCCCCCTGACTGAGTAGATGATTCTCCCTGTGAGCTAGATGGTGTATTCAAAATATCATACATCATCCTAGTAGCTAACTCATCATCCGAGGGAGAGAGAGGAATGTTGAAGGACTTGAAGAATCCATCATAGTCGAAGAAGTAGGCGGGTCCTTTGCCAGTAGGTGGTGT
The DNA here is from genome assembly GCA_025215565.1 of Flaveria ramosissima. Taxonomy (NCBI): domain Eukaryota; kingdom Viridiplantae; phylum Streptophyta; class Magnoliopsida; order Asterales; family Asteraceae; genus Flaveria; species Flaveria ramosissima. The sequence goes on along the minus strand of CM046035.1, from coordinate 57,962,097 downwards.
GGTATATCGCTGAATGTCAACATTACACCACACTTCTACAAGACCCGTTGAGTTGTTGTAAACTCGCTTGTTCGGTATGTTGTATCCTAGAAAGATTCCTTCATCCGCCTTCTCGCTGAATTTGCCTTCTTGTGTCTTCTTCAGAAGTGTGCATGGCGCGCAAAAGGTTCAAGATACTCCAAATTCGGTTTGCGTCTTTGTAGTAGCTCGTAACATGTCTTTCCGTGGCGCTTGACTATCAGGACTCGATTCAGTGTATAACATGCATTTGCCACTGCCTCATTCCAGAATTGGATAGGCAGTTTCGAGTCTGCCAGCATAGTCCGTGCTGTCTCTATCAAGCTTCTGTTCTTTCTCTCAGCAACACCATTCATCTGAGGCGTGTAGGCAGAAGTGAATTGATGCACAATTCCCTTTTCCTTGCAGTATGCCTCCATCCACTGGTTCTTGAATTCTGTCCCGTTGTCTGAGCGTACTTGTCTAACCTTCAGCTTGTAGAGAGATTCCAGTGTGGTTACTAACTCCTTGAATGACTCAAATGTTTCTGATTTGGATTTCAGAAACATTACCCAAGTGAACCTTGAGTAGTCATCAGTGACCACAAAACAGTACAAGTCGCCTGCAATGCTCTTTGTACTGACTGGACCAAACAGATCCATGTGAAGAAGTTCAAGAGGAAGTTCTATTGAATGAACTTTCTTTTCCTTATGAGACTTCTTCGTCTGTTTGCCTTTCTTGCAAGCTACACAAAAGTCAGGAAGCTGGAAGTTCTTGACATTAACTCCTCTCACCAAATCCTTCTGAATCAAATGATTCATCTTCCTTTGACTAATGTGTCCCATTCTCCTATGCCAGGAGATGGAATCCTTCTCAGTAGCTTTAGATAGAAAGCACTAAACCTCATGATCCGTTGTAGCAGCTGTTGACAGATCCAAGACATAAAGGTCTTTATATCTTGAAGCAGTCATCAGAACTTGGTCCTCTGGGATCACGTAGTCTTTCTTCAGCACGTAACACTTCTTGTTGTCGAAGATGACCTTAAATCCTTTATCACAGATTTGGGAAATAGAAAGTAAGTTATTTTGAAGTTGTTGAACATAGTTCACCTTATCAAACTTAACTTTCTGATTTCCCACTTCTCCCTGAGCTGTGATATAGCCTCCCTTGTTTCCAGCAAAGGAAACATGCCCTCCTTTTATTTGCTTGACGTTTGATAAAAGGGCCCTATTTCCTGTCATGTGCCTGGATGCTCCACTGTCTACAATTCACGTGTTAGTCTCAGCACTGTACCGAGAACCCTGCACATACAAAGTAAAGAATTAGTTTAGGTTAGGAACCCAAGCCTTTACTGGCTTGGGTTTCCCAGAGGCATCACACATCATAAACTCCACCCATTGACCCTTAGAGGGTGAGGGTAGCTCAGGTTCCTTCTTGTCATCAATATCAGACACGCAGGATGACTTCTCTTTCCATAAGCCAGACTTGTGCAAAGCCTGTTTATCATAAACAGTCGACTGGCTTACAGGTTGAACTTTAGGTTCACTAGTTCTTCTAGGTGGAGTCAGAGAGCTCCTCTTAGAAGACCTAGGCTTAGAGTCCTGAAGTTCAATCTTCTTCCTAGGTGTCTGATAGAGAGGACAATAGGAAGCAATGTGTCCACATTCTCCACAGTTGTAGCACGACCTGCTATCAACTTTATGATTAAACTTTCTCTGTGGAGAAGTGTGTGACACTCTAGTAACATCAATCACTTTAGGTTTAGACACTGGTTCTTTTGATGTTTTCTCTGGTTTAACAAAGTTAACTGTTTTAACCTGTTTAACATCTTTCTCTTTTTGGTTAACTGGTTTTTGACTTGAAGCATGTGAAAAATTAACATTAGAAGTCTTTTTAGGTTCTGATTTGACTCTGTTTGACCCTGACTTTAAGTTAACTTTTTCAAATTCCTTTTCCAGATTAACACAAGACAATTTACCCTTTGCCTTTGAAGTGGCCTCCTTTTGTTCGTGTCCAGATTCAATAGATGAACATGAGGTATCTGGATCACTTACAAGAGGAGTAGACACCACGTGATCCTTGATGGGGTTATTATTTACTGGTCTAGTCTTAGTGTTCATCAAGGTCTCAGGTGGTGGTGGAACCACTTTGTAACCCAATCCCTCCCCGTTATTCCTTTCTCTCACTAAGTGTTGAACTATGTGTGAAGAACTAGTCCAACTATGCAGTTTCTGTTTTAATGAGTTTACTTCTACTTCTAGAACTGCCTTTTGCTTCTTAGTGTCTTCTAGGGAGTTTAGATAGTACCTAATGTCATTTGCTTGGTTAAAGGCAACTACTTCAGTTTCCCTAAGCTGTTTAGTCAAAAGGTCTATCTTTTCTTTATAACTATGCTCATTTTGTTTTAATACTCTATTAGCCTCAGTGCACAGTTGCAAGTCATTTACTAAGTTATCATTATGATCTAATAACCTAGCAAATTTTTCATCTATGCTATTCCTAAAAGTATCACAAGCAGAACAAGCATGATTATCAAACATTTGGTCAGTAGTACTTACCTGAGTTGGTTCAGAAGAGTTAGCCATCAACGCAGCATCAGATGTCTCTGGTTCTGGTGATGCTGTCTTTTCTGTCTCTGACGTGGAAGTCTCCTCTTTAGGCTTGTAACTGACCTCGGCTGCAGTTGTTTCTTCACTATGTGACATCGCTATCTCAACTGCTAGATCACCTTCACTCGCAGAATCAACATCAATATCTTCTACATTTGCAATGTTTGATTCCCCTGGTGAGACAAACCTAAAGCTCCAATCCTGTCCTTCATCATCATGAGCAGTCAAGGCTTTTGGATCCTTGCTTGATGAAGTAGAACTGGAAGCTTGCTTGTCTTGGCGAGTAAAGGACGAGAATGGGTTCCCGTTACCCGTCTTCTTTGGCTTGACACATTCTCTCTTGAAGTGCCCCTTCTCTCCACAGTTGAAGCAGGTCACTTTGCTCTTGTCAAAGCCAAATGTGGTATCCTTAGTAGCTACCAAGTTCTGTCCGGTCTTTTTAACAAACTTCTTCGCCCTCGGACAGCACTAGCTAAGGCCCACATTATGTCCATCCTCTCAAGCTCCATTTCGTCCACTTGCTCGTAATCCTCGTCTGCCAGATGGCAGTTTCCAATCTTCCCGGCAACAAGTCCATCATATGAATGAACCACTGCAGCCAAAAGATCCATATGCTCTCGAGCTACTTCCACAGTCACATTACCGAGGTTCTCGGTCTTCAGTTTAGTAGCACTTGCTTCAGATCCAATATAGTGGGTACAAGAAGACCCTGACGTGTCTGATCCTGAAGGAGAAGCATGTGAAGGACCCGACGAGCTAGACACAAATGCAGTCTGGAGAGGTGCTCCAGATGTCTTAGCTTGAGGCGTGGCGTTGTACAAAGCTGGATTTTGAGTGTACGAAGACTTCTGAGCTCTGTACTTCATCCTAAGTGCTTCTTCTCGCAACTTAAGAATGAAGTCATTAATATCCAGCTTTGCTAGCATTCCATTCTGTCTCAGGTTAGACACGAATGAAGCCCACTTTTCAGGCAATCCGTCTGCAAAGTTACTAACTTTCTCTTCCATGGTAGTTTCCACTCCATGTGTATGCAGTTCGCTCATCAAATGGTAGAATCTATCTATGACGTCGTCCAAACTCTCGTTACCAATCGATGAGAAGTTATCGAATTCCTTCTTTAACTCCTTGGCCTTGATTGCCTTCAACGAAGCATTCCCGTCGTACCTCTTCTCTAGCTCATCCCACATTTTCTTGGACTGCTTATTCTCTGAGTACTGGTGGAATATATCTTTGGGGATAGACTGTGTAATCAATGCATAAACTCTTTTCTCTGTATTGTACTTAACTTTCTGCGCGTCCGTCATCCCTCCTAACGTTAGCTTAACTCCATCAGCTCCCACCGGTGTACTATATCCAATCTCGATGGCTTCCCACAGATTCGGATCCACTCCATTGAGGTAGATCTCAAACGTTGTTTCCAGTGGGGAAACTCATCTAACGTCAAGAGCTTTGGTGGTTTATTATGATTACCCACCTCACTCTCAAGCAACAGCAGGTTCTGTATCCTAGAGTCCTTCCCAGCAGTAAAGGCTGACATCTGATCTTCCATGGCGAATAACTTTAAGACTAATCAAACAAACTTTCACTGATGCGACTGAAGGATGCGAATGGTCTAGTCGTGCGTATGAACTCTGCGACTGGTTCAATCGTGCGGCTGAACTGAGCGATTGGCTCAGTCGTGCGAATGAATCTGGTGCGTATGAGCTATTCGAACGAACGGTTCAGTCGGCCGAATGAATGTGCGACTAGGTCCAATCGTGCGAATGGGCAATGCGAATGGAGTCCAGTCGTGCGAATGGGTCACTCGTGCGACTGAAGCTGCTGTTTTGCGAAATTTTCTAGGTTTGACGTGTTTCAGCCGTAAAAATTCGAAATTTCGCAAGTTCTAATCGCCTAAGTCCGTAGAAACCAAACTTTGATGAGCAGGGAACGTCCAAGATCACTTTTGACAGCAAAGATTGCGTTTTTGGTGCAAAAACACAAACTTTTATGCAATCTTGATTGAATCACACGTAATCAAGAGCCAAAGCTCTGATACCACTTGTTAGGACCTGGTATTAGAACGAAATACCTAGTGATTAGCGTGTAAACCAGATCAAATAGTGCGGAATCCTATTTGATTGGCGATCCAATCAGTGAGAACACACGAAGAATCAATCAAGAATTGAATCTAACGTTAGAAGTCGATTAGGAATCGATCTAATGTGTTCTGTGAACTTGGAGAACGATTTGGGAGGCTTCTGGACGGCTAGGGTACGTCTGGAGTCGTAATGGTATGAATGCTTACGTTTTTCCACGAATTGGGTCTATTTATAGGTTAGTATTGTTCAATCGTGCGACTGGACCATAAGTATGGTTCAGTCGTGCGATTGAATCATGCGGTTGATTCATCCGCACGACTGAGTGTTCAGTCGTGCGACTGAGCCAATCTTATGTGTCAATCATACGACTGATCCAGTCTCCTGGTTCATTCGTGCGATTGAGTCAATCGTATGAAGTTATTCATGCGTATGGTCCATTCGCATGGGCCATTCGCATGAGAACTTCATTAAGTTAAGTTTGAATGTTTTAATTAATATAACTTGATGTGTAACCACTCAAACAATCATAAACCCAATTAATCAATTCAATAACGACTCATTAATGAAATATTAAACATTACAAATCACAAACAATCCATATCATTTCATTAATCAATTCATATTACATCATAGTCAGACAAACAAGATCTATTACATTACAAATCATGATCTAGGGACATACATGCATCAACAGAAACTTCCTCCCCGTCCTCTTGTAGAATTTCTTGGCTCTGTAAGTGAGGAGAGCCATTTGCTGAACAATCTCCATGTATTCCAGGTCATCTGTGTCACACCCCAACCTTGACGGCGGAAACGTCGAGATGTGAGGGTAACGATTGTTCATAGCCACATAACGCTATTTATTAAATCCAAATATATTAATCATAAGATTCAATTGTAACATTACAAGCAAAAGTTTCAACAAAGAATACATCATGTACAAATGCTACAAATAACATGATCATCCATTTTATCTCTAGGTCCAATTCTAGATGTGATAAGCTTCAAAGAGTAGAACACATACTTGAGGTATTCCTGAAACATGTTAAAAATAAAAGGTCAACATAAAAATGTTGGTGAGCATTCCATAGTTTTCAATACGTAAGTATATAAAAGATGGCAATTCAAGTCATAAGTTAGTGAATAAAGTGATTAGGGATGTTATGAACAATGCAACAATCAAACCTCGACAAAGTTTTACAAGTCTCAAACGTTTAAAAGTATATACGATCAGCTAAGTGTACTTGGATCAACCAAAGCAGGCTTGTCTTGCCCATAGATCTATGACTTCGCTGGGCTAGCAATAGTTAATGATTGTACATATAACGCCATAACATGGTAACCACAAAAGTTCAACTAACCACAACTTTACAAGATGAATCGCCATGGGTTTACAAGTCTCAAATAAGTTTACAAGTGCAATGATAATAAGTTAACATGTTTCACCCCAAAGTGTGAAAATAAGCAAAAAGTGGTATGGAAATACTCACATTGATATAAGCATTACAAGATGATAAATAAAGATTAAAGGATGATCCAAAGTAATCCCAAGTATTCATTACAAGGCACCTAAATATGTATCACAAGATGAAGATTAATAATATGATTAACGTTCAAATGATGATTAGGGTTTCAATAGTTTTAAGGGGTTTTTGATAGTAACAATTCACAAAGTAATTATTTACATTTTTAATTCATTAGAAGAATTATATATGTAAATATTTTAGAAATGAATTTAAATATAACAAAGTTGGAGTTCAAGATGTACTTAATTCTTTTTAGTTTTCAAAGAATAATATTTGTAAATAATTTGTGAAATTATAAGATATATAATTTCTACAATTATCATGATAAAACTTTAATTAATATATTGCCTATTAATGTTATAAAGATTTATTGTTTCGAGTCCATAATTATATATAGTTATTATTTTAAGAGAAAATCATTTAAATATATAAACTTAAATTCACATAAAAGGATATTTAAGTTTTAAAAGAGTACATTTTGACCAGTGTTTATAATTTACTTAATTATATAACATGCAAAATAATATAAAATTATTTAACATATTAGTTTATAATGTTTCATAAAATCTCTATCTAAAATAATATGATTTAAACGATATATAAATAAAGGGAGAGTTCGGGTCACTAATATTTTATTTTTTTAAAAATCCATATAAATAATCCATGAATAATCTTTAAAATGTTTATTACAAAGGTTTTTAGTTATCTAAAATTTTAGAAATATTTCAGAAATTTATTTGATGCCTAAAAAATATTTAAAGATTATAAAAACATTTTTCATATTTATTAAAAATTTTTAAAATTGATTTAAGGCTGAAAAACACCTAAAAAAATAATGAGGTTACCCGGGGTCGAACCCGGGACCTCAAAGTTGGGAGATAGACATGGAACCGGTGAACCAAGGCATACAGCCGCGTTAGGAATCCGGTTTTAATCATTAAATACAAAACCAAACAAATCCCCAACACACCAAGAACCATAGTTTCGATTGAATCCGAAATCGAACCACCAAACGATGATGTTAGGCAAATTATGGTTAGGGCTTTTGTTCCATGACTAAAATCGAGTATGTTGATATGGTAAACTTACGTGTTTGAGTTTGGATTCGATGAAGATGATGATATGAATAACCGCGACCAAGGTGAAGTTGGTTCATGATTCAAACGTTGATGATAATCAAATTCGTGTTGTAGAAAGCTTCCATAGGTCTTGGTAAGCAAAAGCCCTCTAATAATTTCGATTATAACTGCCCCGAAGGTTGAATTCGACTATGACGCAGGTTCACGATGAAGGTGACAGTCGTATGTGTTGTGTGTTTTGTTTCAGATGAAATTACGTTGTGTGGGAGATTAGTTATGATTAAGTCATCGTGTATGTGAAGTTAATTTGATTATTATTGAGTATAAATGCTTGAACGGCTAGAAGTTTTAATGGTGATCGGTTACCGAGCGATTGAGGTTAGAAACCGATGTTTAAACGTAATTAAATCGTGAATTTAAGTTCGAAACTTGTAATGTAACGATTTGGGTCGTTTTTTTGAGGTTTAAAACGTCGGATTTGAAGTTTTAAAGTGGCCGGAGACTCGCCGGCGAGTTGGCCGGAGACCCGTCGGAAAAACGTGGGTTGAGGGGGAAACAAATTGGAATTTTGGTTATTTACACAAATGGTCCCTCAACTTTTAAATGTTATTATTCCATGCTAAAACTTACATTTAAAGTTTCAAAATTAACCACTTAACCCCCTAACTTAATTACTTTAAGTTTTCAACTCTTACAAGTTTAATATTTTCACAAATTATTATAAAGCCTTCATTATTAGTGCATTATTATTATTATTATTATTATTATTATTATTATTATTATTTATTTATTTATTTATTATTTATTAAGTATTAATTAACATTATTAACTTTCAAATTCAAGAATTAAAGACAAATTAAAAAAATAGTCATAAGTAACCCATGAATTTAATAATTGACCATAATGGCCCATTCAAGAATAAACGACGTTAACGAAAAATAACGTAAAATACAGGATGTTACAGTCTCCCCAACTTAAAAGAATTTCGTCCCGAAATTAAGAATGAACTTAAATGAACAAAAGGAGTTATAATGAAAGGTAAGTGTACAACGACCAGTGATATACGTTTGATTACGGATGAGATGTTTCACTTTATGGAACCTTACAAGTCTCTTGCTATAATGCATGCCAATTTGAATTCTTCCAGTGAAATACGAGACGCTTTGAAATTTGGCATATGAAACGTTGAAAAACGATGACGAGTTACCGTGGGATGTTAGACTTATAAGCCACAACTTCTAGGATATAATCTCGTAGTAAAGTGATGTGTTGAAATCAATAAAAGACCACAATTGTAAGAAAGGTTAACCGTCAGGATTTAAGAATCCCAAACGTCACTATATGAAACGATCTTAACGCATATCTTGTGAATATGTATCTCTCCTTTGACCAATCATCGGTCTAAGAATAATACGATATGCGAAGATTTTGGAATAAGTTCACGACGATGGTTAGGAACATTATTAAAAGCAGAAAATGAATTGATCATCCAAATTAATGATCGATGTTTAACGACATACCACGGTATACGACTTCTTGAGTTAGATACAAGTCAATTTATCGACCCATTATCTCACATGAGTCAATATGAGTTTAGTCAATTGGTCTATAATGCACCAATTTTCAGTATGACATCCAAAATAAGAGACATTCGGTGATGAGAAATTGAGCAGGAGATTCCCGGGAACATGGGGGTTAGCTTTTGTCATATGTGAAGGTAAGACACTTGGACACATGCCAAGTTATGTCTTTTCTTTTATGCCAAACACATGACTACAAATTACGAAATTTTATGAACCCTTATATCCACATCGCAAACGAGTCTTGTTGATCGAAATCAAGATAGATTTTCAATGGTTAAAGATTAAAGACGATTTAAGAAATGACGCGAACAATAGGAAATGTACTTATATTTTGCAAGGTAGCAAATTTCCAAGTATAGTTTGCATACGCAGTTCAACAAACCATAAGCACATCTGAGAAAGTTAGAAAGACATGAACACAAGTTGATAATGCCTTTTTTTTAGCAGAAAGATTGTTTAAGAAGGCTACCATCACACAATCATGTGTTGATGATAACTCAAAATGAAAGTTGATAAGTAGGAAATAAATGGTTCGATGTAGCTAGATCGAGTCAAAACATGAAGATAAAGGGAAAGAAATCGATTTAAATGCTCCAAGCTCAGAATCAAAATCAACCTAGAGTGATCGGGTCTCCTTTCAAGTTCAGAAATCATGCTTTAGCTTGATAGGTCCAAACACTAACATTGGTTCACCCTTCAAGTTACTACATGTTTCTTGTCACTTGATTAAAACCTTGGTAAGTTGGAGATCAAGAAATGAGAATAGTCATCAAGGTGTGGTTTTCACTCCTAACTTGATGGTGTATTCTCAAGGTATGACCACTAACTTACCAATCAGTAAGTTCGATCCCAACTCCTTGTTGAGGATCCACAAAAATAAGACGAGGTAACTCACCATTAAGGTAAGGGAAATCACTCCTATCTTAACGGTGGAGTTTTACAAAAACAAAATATAACAAGATGAACTTCTTCATCAAAATCCATAATTCACTCCTACTTTGATGAAGTCGTCTCATTTGAACAAATACAATTCTTAAAGATGATATTATCATCAAGGTATGGAATTCACGCCTATCTTGATGATTGAATTTCATAATAACAAGAAAACAATCGAAGATTGACATTTGTCACCAAAGTACGGGTTTCAATCCTATTTTGGTGAGATCATGTCATTTGTGAAATGCCATTCCAAAGAAAATAATTGAAGTCAATCCTCGGGATAAGGAAATCACCCCGATCCAGAGGATGAAATTTTATAAATCGCAATTGGAAACCATTTATCAAAACGAATAGAGAATCATCAAAGTAAGGGAATCACCCCTGTTTTGATGAGTTAGAATCATTTAGGAGATACAAGTGTTCTTAGTCATAGGTTGGCTTGCAAACACTTGCATCTCTCACGGTGCAGACGATACGGAGTTTGACTTAACGACGAAAGGAAAATAGTATCAATTAGAAATTCGGAAATTTTCAAGTTACATCAATGTAACAAAAGGAAAAATCATGCTTACAACTTAAGATCAAAGTTCGAGATAACAAAATTTGTTATGATGGTGTTCAAATCCTGAATAATTTAAATCAGGAAGGCAAAATCAAGGACAAGAATGACTCGACATCATAATGAGATGTGAACATTCGATTCACAATCGAAGGGAATACATGGACTTCTCAAGATATGAGATCAACCATAACCTTATTAAAGACATGCGTACTTATAAGCGATCACTCATCTCAAAGGTTTCGAGTCAAGTGAATGGATTCAATGATCGAGTCAAATCACCATTTACACCTTGCCTAGACAAAGTATCTCGAGATGTAGGAATTCCACCTATAGCATTGCATGTTCTTAGTTATGGGACCCATCCTTAAGAAGACTTGAGAACCATAAGTAACGGTTTAAAGTTTTTGATGATCATTCGGTTTAGATTCCCAATATCTTTGGGTATATTAAGATCCATGTTCACGTTGGTCAAGATATAGAAATAGTTACATGAAACGCTCAACGTATAGCGGTGTTTAAACGTAAGAGTTGAAATGTAGGTTAGGTTCAATATCAACAGGAACATTATGTATGATAAGAATGAAGAGATACCAGTTCAAGGAATCAAAGATTTTTAAGATACAAAGAGGATGGTTCCATTTGGTAACGCATTACCATTTGGAATCGTCGACACGTCAAGGTAAATTGACCCATTTGCCTTGGAGACTTGTGTATGTTGACCATAGTTTATCACTCATCCCAGAAATCCCCAGGTAAGCATAACTGGTCTCGTAATGAGATTTATACGATATGCTTGCCTTAGCCCGAAGGCCTTTTTCCAGGAAATCCAGAATACAGGTGTCTATGTGTCACACAAATTTCTTTGGTTTATGAAATCAAAACCTTGATGAGATTTTCATAGATTAGACATAGAGTCTAAGGAATTGAACCCACGACGATAAGTGTAGATTCCACATGTCGTTGAGAATAAGTTTAGGAAGTTCATTTGTCGGGGAGGGTCAAAGGGTCAAAGTTAAGTTTAGGGAGACAAGTAACTAAGTTTAAGCATACATAAGGCAACCCTATGCTAAGGCATCAAGTTGCACAAAAGGCATAGCATTATGTAGCATGCAAACAACATGTAAGCACAAAGGTATAAGGATCTTTCTATGAGGTTCATGCAACTATAGTCTAGGTCACCATTTCTAATAACCTATATCCCTATAGTTATGGGCTCTGATACCAATCTGTCACACCCCAACCTTGACGGCGGAAACGTCGAGATGTGAGGGTTACGATTGTTCACAGCCATATAACGCTATTTATTAAATCCAAATATATTAATCATAAGATTCAATTGTAACATTACAAGCAAAAGTTTCAACAAAGAATACATCATGTACAAATGCTACAAATAACATGATCATCCATTTTATCTCTAGGTCCAATTCTAGATGTGATAAGCTTCAAAGAGTAGAACACATACTTGAGGTATTCCTGAAACATGTTAAAAATAAAAGGTCAACATAAAAATGTTGGTGAGCATTCCATAGTTTTCAATACGTAAGTATATAAAAGATGGCAATTCAAGTCATAAGTTAGTGAATAAAGTGATTAGGGATGTTATGAACAATGCAACAATCAAACCTCTACAAAGTTTTACAAGTCTCAAACGTTTAAAAGTATATACGATCAGCTAAGTGTACTTGGATCAACCAAAGCAGGCTTGTCTTGCCCATAGATCTATGACTTCGCTGGGCTAGCAATAGTTAATGATTGTACATATAACGCCATAACATGGTAACCACAAAAGTTCAACTAACCACAACTTTACAAGATGAATCGCCATAGGTTTACAAGTCTCAAATAAGTTTACATGTGCAATGATAATAAGTTAACATGTTTCACCCCAAAGTGTGAAAATAAGCAAAAAGGGGTATGGAAATACTCACATTGATATAAGCATTATAAGATGATAAATAAAGATTAAAGGATGATCCAAAGTAATCCCAAGTATTCATTACAAGGCACCTAAATATGTATCACAAGATGAAGATTAATAATATGATTAACGTTCAAATGATGATTAGGGTTTCAATAGTTTTAAGGGGTTTTTGATAAGTAACAATTCACAAAGTAATTATTTACATTTTTAATTCATTAGAAGAATTATATATGTAAAAATTTTAGAAATGAATTTAAATATAACAAAGTTGGAGTTCAAGATGTACTTAATTCTTTTTAGTTTTCAAAGAATAATATTTGTAAATAATTTGTGAAATTATAAGATATATAATTTCTACAATTATCATGATAAAACTTTAATTAATATAATGCCTATTAATGTTATAAAGATTTATTGTTTCGAGTCCATAATTATATATAGTTATTATTTTAAGAGAAAATCATTTAAATATATAAACTTAAATTCACATAAAAGGATATTTAAGTTTTAAAAGAGTACATTTTGACCAGTGTTTATAATTTACTTAATTATATAACTTGCAAAATAATATAAAATTATTTAACATATTAGTTTATAATGTTTCATAAAATCTCTATTTAAAATAACGTGATTTAAACGATATATAAATAAAGGGAGAGTTCGGGTCACTAATATTTTATTTTTTTAAAAATCCATATAAATAATCCATGAATAATCTTTAAAATGTTTTATTACAAAGGTTTTTAGTTATCTAAAATTTTAGAAATATTTCAGAAATTTATTTGATGCCTAAAAAATATTTAAAGATTATAAAAACATTTTTCATATTTATTAAAAATTTTCTAAAATTGATTTAAGGCTGAAAAACACCTAAAAAAATAATGAGGTTACCCGGGGTCGAACCCGGGACCTCAAAGTTGGGAGATGGACATGGAACCGGTGAACCAAGGCATACAGCCGCGTTAGGAATCCGTTTTTAATCATTAAATACAAAACCAAACAAATCCCCAACACACCAAGAACCCTAGTTTCGATTGAATCCGAAATCGAACCACCAAACGATGATGTTAGGCAAATTATGGTTAGGGCTTTTGTTCCATGACTAAAATCGAGTATGTTGATATGGTAAACTTACGTGTTTGAGTTTGGATTCGATGAAGATGATGATATGAATAACCGCGACCAAGGTGAAGTTGGTTCATGATTCAAACGTTGATGATAATCAAATCGTGTTGTAGAAAGCTTCCATAGGTCTTGGTAAGCAAAAGCCCTCTAATAATTTCGATTATAACTGGCCCGAAGGTTGAATTCGACTATGACGCAGGTTCACGATGAAGGTGACAGTCGTATGTGTTGTGTGTTTTGTTTCAGATGAAATTACGTTGTGTGGGAGATTAGTTATGATTAAGTCATCGTGTATGTGAAGTTAATTTGATTATTATTGAGTATAAATGCTTGAACGGCTAGAAGGTTTAATGGTGATCGGTTACCGAGCGATTGAGGTTAGAGACCGATGTTTAAACGTAATTAAATCGTGAATTTAAGTTCGAAACTTGTAAATGTAACGATTTGGGTCGTTTTTTTGAGGTTAAAAACGTCGGATTTGAAGTTTTAAAGTGGCCGGAGACTCGCCGGCGAGTTGGCCGGAGACCCGCCGGAAAAACGTGGGTTGAGGGGGAAACAAATTGGAATTTTGGTTATTTACACAAATGGTCCCTCAACTTTTAAATGTTATTATTCCATGCTAAAACTTACATTTAAAGTTTCAAAATTAACCACTTAACCCCCTAACTTAATTACTTTAAGTTTTCAACTCTTACAAGTTTAATATTTTCACAAATTATTATAAAGCCTTCATTATTAGTGCATTATTATTTTTATTATTATTATTATTATTATAATTTATTTATTAAGTATTAATTAACATTATTAACTTTCAAATTCAAGAATTAAAGACAAATTAAGAAAATAGTCATAAGTAACCCATGAATTTAATAATTGACCATAATGGCCCATTCAAGAATAAACGACGTTAACGAAAAATAACGTAAAAATACAGGATGTTACAATCTGGATGGATACAGTTCAAATCTTCAAGGGTGAAAAGAAAGTTGCTTGTGCTTTTATCAGAAGACACAAAGGCTTGTGAAGAGCTTGTCTCTTGGAATGGGCTTACTTGAGTGTAGCTTTCTCTTGGTGTCTCCGGAAAGGTGATAAAAGGACCCTTTTGTGAGTTGTTTAAGGTAGCAGATAAGATGATGTTGTGGTTCTCTGCAATCCCTTTCAAACACATGAAGGGCTGAACTCAGTTGATTGCTGGAGTTACCAGATGGACTTTGCATATTCATCTCCATCTAGTATCCACTAAGAATACCATACAACTGTTTAAGAGTAAGAGTCTTTAGGTTCTTAGTTCTCTTGATAACAACACAATAATATGTCCATTTTCTAGGAAGAGGGGACATAAACTTCCTTACAATGTCCTTGTTTTCAAGAGTCACTCCAACATCCATTAGAGTGTCCACAATCTCAACATACCTGAAGTATTACTGAGTCATGGTTTCACCTGATTTGAAGGTGAAGTTTTCAAACTGCTGCTTCAGGAGGTCCTTCTTGTTCTCTTTGGCTTCAGTGTACCCCTCATACATCAGCTTCAGTGCATCCCATAGTTGTTGGCTATTTTGCACTTCTTGAAGCCTCTGTTTATGGAGTTTGGAAGAGCAGTTTGAAGGGCTGTCATGGCTTTCTGATCTATATCTATTCTATTCATGTCTTCTTCAGAATAGTCAACCACATCTTTTGGAATCATACCACCTCTTGCAGCAGCTGAAGAGGTACTTGGTATGTGAGGCCTTGAGATAATAGATTCCCACATCCTGGAGTCATGTGACTTGATGAAACCTTCCATTCTTTGACATCAAGTGTCAAAGTCTTCAGGAATGATCAGTGGGGACTTTGTCATGGTTCCAGTTTTCATATCAGCTTTATGAGAGCTGCCATTTGAGATTTTAAGTATTTTGTGTGAGTGAGAGATCTTAAGATGGTGAGATCTTACAATCAAGAGCCTACAATGCTTTGATACCAAGTGCAAGACCATTTAAGGGATGGTCAATACAATACTCACACAATGAGAAGAGTGTTAGAACACTTAATAGATCAAATGGGAAACTGGGACTTTATAGTTTGATACTTAGAACACAAGCAAAACAAGAGACAAAACTTAAGAACAACACACGGATATCGTTTTTCAAGAATGTTGTTGTAACACCCGGATATTTATTATTTGAAGCCGGAAAGAAGAAAAGAAATAAAGTCCAAAGTCGAGGGACCAAACTCGCCAACGAAAGAAAGTCGGGTGAGTGGGAGTATATAAGGGAGAGGGCAGCCCTTACCCTCTCCCCCACACTCACAAATCAGCCATCAAAGAGAGGAGAAGAGAGGAAGAAGAAGAAAAGAGGAAAAGTGTTGGTTCGGGATGATTCGGGTGGCCAAAATCGTCGTGTAGCACGCCAAATCGAAGCCTTTGTCTTTGTGCTCGTTTGTGTGAGTTCTAGGACCCCACTTTTACTTGTTTTCAACCGATTTTAGGACTGGAAAGCATCAAAAACCCGTTTTTGTATGTGTATGTGTTTGACCCATTTGGGTGTGTTGCGTGTGATGTGTTTAGAGTATGTTTCCGGGCTTGTGTGTGCTTGTATGGTGATGTAGTATGCATCCCTAAGGTCTAAGATGGTTGATTTAGGCTTAGAATGGGTTTGGATGAGCTTGGAGGCCGAAAATGGCAGATTGGATTCGGGATGAACTCCATTCTGCATCAGCTAGGGCTATGCGACCGAATAAAGGCCATACGGCCGATTGAGAGGCGATTGGGGGTCATTCACACGATTGGGATTCATTCGCACGATTGAGGGTCCAATCGCATGACTAAGGTTTCAGTCGCACAATTAGGAGTCCAGTCGCATGGGGAGTCATACCGACTAAGGGTCCAGTCGCATAGGTGCTTAGTCGCATGAGTCCATTCGCATGAGGTTAGTCGCGTAGGTGCTCACTCGCATTAGTTCCATCCGCATGAGGTCCATACGCACGACTAGATGTCCATTCGCATAGATGTTCATCCGCATGAGTCCAATCGCATGATGTTCAGTCGCATGGAGGCCATGCGACTGAAGGATGTCCATACGCATGAGTAGGGCTGTTGCACCCAAAGGAAAGTGTAGTTCGACTTCTGACTTTCGGGGGAAAGTGCAGATGTAAGTTTTGATGTGAAGGTTCCCGTAAAAGTATGTAAGATAACTGTTAGGGCCTTAGAGAGCAAGTATGGCATAATGATGATGATGTTGCATGTTTATGCATGATGCATGTTATGTATGTATGATGTTGCCCTGTATGACGTGATGTCGGTGTATGCTAATGTTCCTTAGTATGATGTATGTTTATCTTTCCTGTGGCTTTACGTGTTATGATAACGAATGAAATGAAGTATTATGTAATGTAAAGTGGAAAAAATGAAAAGTCTTGCATGTATCGAATATCGGGTCCTTCTTTGTGATCGACCATTTATGTAGAACCTCTACCGCTTACCTCTAGTACTGCGGCATACGCTCAGCTGTTCAATTATTGACTTCGGCCCAGAAGCTAAATTGTTCGGGGTGTAGCATATGGTATTGGTACGGAGGTTATCCGATGCGCAAGTAAAGTTATAATGAACGAATGAATGGATGAATGAAGGAGATAATAAAGATATTATCTATGTGTACTTATGACGTGTGATCATGCAATAGTAACGAACGGTTTTAAATGAAAGTAAAGTATGTTTTATTATAAAACTAGAACTCACTCAGCAACGCTGACTTTTTATATGTTTTCCAGTTGGCAGGTAATGATTGCTGAGGATGGCACTGCAAGGCTACTCGGCTCTTTTGGGATGGCATCCATTTATAATGCTTTTGTGATATAATGCAAACATGTATTTTGTAATCGGATAATGATGTATTATTTGGCAAAAGTTTTTATAATGAAATGAGATGTCATTTTTTAATGTTTCCGCTGCAATATTTTCATGAGGCAAATGTAATTATATGTTTTATGTGCGATGAATGACCAACTGTAAGCGTCCCGGGAACGGGGCCTTACAAGTTGGTATCAGAGCCAAAGTTTAAGCGAAATGGATAAATTTTCAAAATAAACCTTAACTTAAACTGAGAATGGGACGAAAAGGGAATGGGATGCCAATCTGAGTAGCTGCGTGCCATCAGGTATTTTTTTTTAAAGTTAACCGGTTTTATGTGCGCATGGTATGTGGTTATGTGTTGTATGTAGATTTAAATACTAATGTAGTCGGGACAGGTAATGCTTGGGGTATGAAGAGTAAAGTAAGTGGCTAATCACAACTGGCCACTGTAATTAGGGACTTACTATACTTGACATAAACTAAGTTGTTTCCTTGAATGACCGTGTTGGTGTTTGAATCTTTCAGTGTGAGTTAGAAAATGGCTAGAGGTAGATCTTCTAAAGCTTCTAGGGGTGGAGGCCGTGGCGGGCCTGATGTTAAGCCGCAACCCAAAAGAGGAAGGCCAAGGGTCGAAAAGGTGGTTCCTGAAGAACCAGAGACCCCTCATCCGGAAGCTGGGGATGAGAGTGCAAACCTGAGGGCCTCGGTAAAGGAGGCTGTTGTTAAAGAAGTACACCAGGTCATGCAGACAATCTTACCGTCTGTGGTGACCAAAGTCATTAAAGTGGTGAAAGAAGGAGAAAGAAATGAGAGAAATAGGTCTTCGGGGGAACGAGAGCAACCGGAGCCCGAAACGATTTTCTCTGATAATGAAGACGAGGAAGAGGAAGATGAGCCTGTGCGAGAGGTGGCACGAGGCTGTAACTATGGGGTGTTTATGAGATGCAAGCCCCCTACTTTTGACGGTAATGGCAATGTTGTCGCTGCTCACCGATGGGTGAGAGAGATGGAGGCTGTTCTTGACATCAGCGAGTGTCGGGAAGATCAGAAGGTGAAGTTTGCCATTCATTCATTTGTGGACTCGGCACTATGCTGGTGGACAACATTGTCCAAGCTGAGGGTAATCGGGCAATCGGGAGAATGAGATGGCCCAAACTTGTTGGACCAAAAGAACCAATGAGCCTGATCAGAAAAAAAAACCCTAAGTCCCATAGATATTACAACTGCTGAAGATAATCACATCAGCTGAAGACATCAGCTGATTAAAAAGGTCTGAAGACAAAGTCTGAAAGCAAAGAACTGAAGACAAAGTCTGAAGAAGAAGTGCTGAAGACAAAGGCTGAAGACCAGAGTGATCAGCAGTTGTCACAACAGCTGAAGTTGCTAACTTCAGTAGTTGTGATGGTTTTACTTTTCAGTACTTGTAACTTTATATTTCAGTAGTTTATTGTTTCAGTAGTTATTAGTCAGTAGTTTTATGTAATTGTACTTAGCATTCACTGAGATGTAATCAGTTGTTGAGAACATCTCAGTAGTTTGCTTATTTCAGTTGTTTTTGTAATTCAGTTAGATGTCACTGTCAAGTGACATCAGCAGACGTCACATTCCTCTATATAAGGGATGTTGACCTAGCTGTATTTCTAACCGAAGCATTACGCGTGAATGAAAACATTCCTTTAACAGAAATATTCTCTCTATAATTGTGATTGATTGTCTTGCATATTCATTACCTTTCTTGCTTGAATTCGATCTCAATTTGTGATATTCCGCTGCATAATTCAAACCTAATTGATCCGATCCTATCAAATGGTATCAGAGCAGGTTAATCATTGATCGATCTAACAATTGATCATTGAAACTGTTCTTTTGATAGCAAAGGTTGATCGAATTAGTAGTTTTGCAAGAATTGATTATAGAGATTAATTTTCTGTGCTTCCGGTTCATTAATTGTGATTCTAATTGTGTTTTCTAAGTGTGTTGTTGAGTTTTCAAACTAGACCATTTTAATCTCCTTGACTTCAATTGAATTAGTGAAAATGACTACTTCAATGAATGATCCTCACAATACTGGCTCCTCAACTAAGCCTCCTATGCTTGTTAGGAGTGAGTATAACATATGGCAACGCCGAATGCTCCATCACCTGTTGTTAATAGTTCAGGTTGTTGGAAGTCTGTAGTTCATGGACCATACAAGCCTATGGTGAGTAATCCTGAAACCAAGGAGATGGTTCCTAAAAAGAAGGAACAATATTCTGATGAGGATTTAAACTGTTTGAGATTGATGCTAAAGCCCATGGAATTCTGGCCATGGCACTGCCTAATGAAATCTATTCTGGGCTCATGCATCATGAAACTGCTTATGATCTCTAGGTTGCTCTAAAGGAACAATTTGGAGGAACTGATGAGGTCTTAGCAAACAACAGAGAAATCCTTGCCCAGCAATATGAGACATTCTCTCATAGGAAGGGTGAGACACTGACTCAACAGTTTGAGCGGTTTTCATGTTTAATTTCTAAGCTTAAAATGGTTCAACATGAATACACAAACAGCCAGATGAATAATAGATTCCTCAGATCCCTGCCTGAGAGATGGGACACTTACACCATTGTTCTACGCTCCAGTGCAAATCTGGATACTCTATCTCTCACCCAACTTCATGGGAAACTCTTAACATTTGAGAGAGAGATAGAACAGAAAAGGAAACTATCTTCATCTGGAAAGCTCACTGATGACTTTGTACCAGGTAATACTGCTCTGGTTGGTCATGAGTCTGAATATGCTTCATCTGAAAGTTCCTATGATGAGCATATTGATTTCTCTTCAAACAGTGGAAATCATGCTTTTGTTGGAGTTGAGGGAAACTCAAGTTTTAATGCTGATAATTTATGTTTTGTGATGGATGATTTGAAAGGAATAGCTGATGATGATCTTGAAGAGATGGATATTTTGAGCCAAATGGCATTGATTAATATCAGATCTCAAAAGTTTTATAAGAGAACAGGTAGGAAATTTCCTGGTCTCTCTGGCAAAACCAAGGTTGGTTTTGACAAGAGTAAGTTGAGATGTCACAAGTGTCACAGACTTGGACATTTTGCTAGAGAGTGTAGATCATCTGGATCTAACTCATCTGCACCCTTTGTGACTTTTCCAAGTAATAATTCACAATCCAAAGGGCAACATCCTACCAGTTCTGATCATCATTCTCAGCATCAATCATCTCCTGCATACTTTGTCCCTCAAAGCCCCATGCCATATCCTTATCCATGTTTTTACATGCCTCAGTCGGGTCAAGTTTCAGTACCAATGGCTCAACAACCACATGCTCTACCTGATTCTCAGCCTTCTCAATCAAATCAACAATCTCAACCTCAATCTCATCAGAGCTTTTTCACCCCTGAGGTTGTTGACTGGAGCAGTTTACCAGATGATGTATCTGGTTATTCTGAGCAATTTGCTGGTGCTGGTCAACATGGTGGTGACAATCCTTTTGGAAACCTTGCTTTAATGGCCCTGGAATCTACTGATGACAATCCTTCATCATCACAGGGTTCTTCATCACAGGTACCACAGGTATCTTCTGAGGCTAAGGCCAAGATTTGTTCTGAATCATGCATAGCTGCTTTTGTTTCTATTAGGGAAGCAAATGTAGCTTTAATTAATCAAAATCTTGACCTAGAAAAGGCAATTTCTAAAAGAAAATCTTAGTTTGAGTCTGTGTTAAAAGAAAAGGATGAAGAGATTTATAAGCTTAAATGTCAAATTACTGATGAAAAGGCTAAGGTAGAGGTCATTCTAGAAAATCACAAGAATCTCAAGGAAACACTTGCAGCTACCCAAGT
This sequence comes from Flaveria ramosissima, assembly GCA_025215565.1. Taxonomy (NCBI): domain Eukaryota; kingdom Viridiplantae; phylum Streptophyta; class Magnoliopsida; order Asterales; family Asteraceae; genus Flaveria; species Flaveria ramosissima. The sequence continues at coordinate 57,941,007 of CM046035.1, read as the reverse complement.
TGATTGTGAAAGATGGGTAACATCCTGCAAGGGATATGAAATGCTTCTCAGTAAGCAAACTGCTTCAAATGTGAAGTTTGGGATTGGGTATAATCATACCATACCTCCCACAGATTTTACTCCTAAGTCAGAAGTACAATCTGAGGTTGAGAGTCATTCCCAAACCACATCATCAGGTGTTTCATCCTCTATTGAAAATTTAAAATCTGAGGATGAAGATAGTGTGAGTATCTCAGTTAATCAAATAACTGATGATCCTACTACCTCGAAACACTTGATCAAGAAGAAGCTGAGAAATTCAGGTGTTGTTCCACAAGGTACTCAAAGTACTGAAGGGCAAAACACAACACCTGAAGAGCATTTTAAATCAAAAGAAAATGAGCAATCCTTGACAACTGCTGAAGAATCTATCAGGATTCTAAAAAATACTGATAGCAAACCACTGAAGAAGAAATCTTCAGTTGTTAAAAATCCTTCAGTACTTCCCAAAAGTACTGAAAGGAAGAAAGTACTGAAGAACAAATCTTCAGTAGTTTCCTCAACTTCAGCAGTTGATCAAGAAAAGATGAAAACTAAACCATGTGAAATATGTGGTTTGTTCAATCATCTGACTGATGAATGCTGGTATAGCAAGGGTTTAAAATTCAATAAAAAGAAAATTATTAAGCAGGAAATGCAGAAAATAAAAAGCGAATTTCAAACCAAGTTTGTACCTCAATCATCTCATTCTGATAAACCTAAGCTTTCTCAAAATGTCACTAAGAAAGAAGGGGTTTTTCAAACAACAGCTGCAAATATTTCTCAGGGAATATTGAAAACTCAGACTAAGTCTGTGTCTTTTCAAAAGAAGGGTGTAGAGAGTAACAAGAACAAATCATCCACAAGTACTGATGTGTCAACTGGGTTGAAAACTCTATCAACAAATCAGACACAACTTGTGATGATGGTTCAACATCTATTGGGGAGAGTTAACCAATTGGATGTTTCTGTGTCTAAACCACTGAAAAGGATACCCAAGCAAAAATCCAAGGAATCCTCTTCAGCATCATCTACATCTTCAAAAGCTGTTAATCATGCACAACCTGTTAGTTTAACATCTGTTGATGAAAACAGACCCAAAACCAAAAAGGTTTGGGTCTCAAAGGCTAACTAATGTTTGTGTTAAATGCAGGGTCTTCATCATGCCAAAGAAGCATCTGGTATGTGGACAGTGGAGGATCCATGCATATGAAAGGGAGCAGCTCTCTTCTTCATGACTATTCCCAAAGGAAGAAGGGATTTGTTTCATTTGGAAATGATGCAAAAGGTTACATCATTGTGAAGGGTTTTGTCTCAAATGGGGAGATAAGATTTGATGATGTCAACCATGTGGAGAACCTCAAATACAATCTTTTGAGTGTCAGTCAAATGTGTGATAAAGGGCATGTTGCTCTTTTCACAAGTCAAAACTGTCGGATTCTGTCTTCCACAGTTTTGCACAAGATTGACAAAATATTGGATGAGTATACTCTCCTGAAGGCCAACAGGATTGGTAGAGTATATGCTTTAGATCTATCAAAGAAAATAGATCTAAAAGGCCATCCATGTTTGTTCTCCAAAGCCTCTCCTCAAGAATCTGAACTATGGCATAGAAGGCTGGGTCATGTGAATTTCAAGAACATGAATCAGCTCATTCATCATGGATTAGTGAGAGGCTTGCCATTGAAAGAGTTCAAGTGTGATGATACCTGCCCAGCTTGCTTAAAAGGAAAGCAACACAAAGCTTCATTCCCTTCTATAGAAGAACCTAAGTCCACAGCCTGCTTGCAATTACTGCACATGGATCTTTTTGGTCATGTGAGAGTAATGAGCATGGCAAAGAAAAAGTACTGTCTGGTAATTGTGGATGATTACTCAAGATATGTATGGACCTTCTTCTTGCACTCCAAGGATGAAGCAGCTCAAAGTATTATCTATTTTGTGTTACATGTGGAGAAGCAGCTTTCACTTCCAGTTAAGTGTGTGAGAAGTGATAATGGGACAGAGTTTAGGAATCACACTCTTGATGAATTCTATTTGTCTAAGGGAATCAAAAGACAATATAGTATTCAAAGAACTCCAGAGCAAAATGGAGTGGTGGAGAGAAAGAACAGGACCCTGATTGAAGCTGCAAGGACAATGTTGGCTGACTCTGGTTTGCCACTAACCTTTTGGGCTGAAGCTGTCAATACAGCTTGCTATGTTCAGAATAGAGTATTAGTGAATCAAAGGTTGATGAAGACTCTTTATGACCTCTTACATCATTTGGCTCCTTTGATTTCATTCTTTAGAGCTTTTGGGTGTCCTTGTTATATTCTTAACACAAAAAGTATCCTTCAGAAGTTTGATTCCAAGGTGGATGCAGGGTATTTTGTTGGGTATTCATCTACATGCAAGGCATACAGAGTGTTCAACTGCAGAACAAAGATTGTTGAAGAGACTTTGCATGTCAAGTTCAATGAATCCCCAAAAGACAAGATTCCTCAAAACCCTGTTGAGATGTTTGACTTGGACATACTGCAATATGTTCCATATCAGCCTCTACCTGTTATGGTCTCTGAAGATCCATCATCTCCAACTGAAGATACAAATGCAAGTTGTAGTGATCATCTGCCTGGTTCTACTACACTTGATGTTCCTGTAGCCTCAGCAGCTCCATCCACAACAAATGCTGATGAAATCTCTGAATCCTCTACTTCATTTGAACTGCCATCTCAGTCTAGGTTTCAAGAGTCTACATCAACATCTGCTGCTGCTGAATCTCCTACAAACACCTGCACAGATATTATTGCATATCAAGAATTGAAGAATCATCCTGTGTCACAGATCATTGGTGACATAACTGCTGGTGTTTCAACAAGAAGTCAATTGTCCAATTTTTGTCTCTATGCTCTCTTCATCAGTCAGCAAGAGCCAAAGAATTATCATGTTGCTTTAAGGGACAATGGATGGGTTGAAGCCATGCAGCTTGAGCTTCTTCAATTTCAAAAACAGCAAGTGTGGGAACTGGTTCCTCTACCCCCAGGTAAGTGTGCAATAGGAACTAAATGGGTGTTTAGGAATAAAACTGATGAAAAAGGTCAAATTGTCAAGAACAAGGCCAGACTGGTTGTACAGGGGTTTTCACAAGAAGAAGGTATTGATTATGATGAAACCTTTGCCCCTGTAGCCAGACTGGAGGCAATTCGTTTGTTTTTAGCTTATGCTGCTTTTCATAACCTTAAAGTTTTTCAAATGGATGTCAAAAGTGCATTTTTATATGGTAAAATAAAAGAAGAAGTTTATGTATGTCAACCACCAGGTTTTGAAGATCATAAACACCCTGATTGGGTGTATAAGCTTGATAAGGCTCTTTATGGGTTGAAACAAGCACCCAGAGCCTGGTATGAAACATTATCTAATTTTCTTCTTCAAAATAATTTCACTAGAGGCTCCATAGATAAAACTTTGTTCATAAAGAAAGCTGGCATGCATAAGCTCCTTGTTCAAATTTATGTTGATGATATTATTTTTGCATCATCTGATCCGCAGTTGTGTGATGCATTCACAAAATTGATGCAACAAAAGTTTGAAATGAGTGCAATGGGAGAATTACAGTTCTTTCTGGGTTTACAAATCAAACAACTGACTGATGGAACTTTCATTCATCAGTCAAAATACACAAAAGATTTGTTAACCAAGTTTGATTTACAAAATTGTAAATCCTGTTCTACTCCCATGTGCAGCAACACACAACTGGATGCTGATCAAAAAGGTAAAGCAGTTGATGAAACTCTTTACAGATGTATGATTGGTTCCTTGATGTACCTAACAGCTTCTAGACCAGATATTATGTTTGCAACTTGTGTCTGTGCTAGATTTCAGGCTACTCCTAAGGATTCCCATATGATTGCAGTCAAGAGGATCTTTAGATATTTGCAGGGAACTAAATCACTAGGACTATGGTATTCCACTGGGCACTCTTGTAAATTGGTTGCTTTTTCTGATAGTGACTATGCAGGGTGTAAGTTAACCAGAAAATCAACTTCTGGTGGATGCCAATTTCTAGGCAACTGTTTGGTTCTTGGCAGAGTAAGAAACAAACATCAGTTGCTACATCAACAGCTGAAGCAGAGTACATTGCAGCTGCAAGCTGTACATCTCAGGTACTTTGGCTTCAAAATCAGTTATTGGATTATGACATTACAGAGACTAAGACTCCATTATTAATGGATAGTTCTTCAGCTCTTTGTATTGTTAAGAATCCTGTCCAGCATTCTAGGACCAAACATATTGAGATCAGACATCATTTCATTAGGGATTGCTATGAAAAAGGTCTGATTGATCCAAAGTTTGTGCCTAGTGCTGATGAGCTTGCAGATATATTTACTAAGCCTTTGGATAGTGCAACATTTCATAATCTTGTACTCAGGCTTGGTATGTTGCAGCTAGAATAATTTGACAACTACTGATGCTCTTAGTTCATAAATACTGATGAGCATTAGTACACTTTTGTCAAAAATAAGTGCTGATAAGTCATTTTATCTTCAGTAGTTTTACAACTACTGAAGACTTAATTACTTAAAAGTACTGAAGTATCTTATTAGTTCAAAATACTGATGTAGTTCAAACTACTGATGTCTTTTGTAATAAATAAGTACTGATGACCAATGAAACATCTGAAAATCAGATGATCTGATGAGTAAGTGTCAAGGTCATTGAAACAGCTGAACTTTGTGAATTGACGACAACTACTGTTTCATTTCCAAACAACTGAAGCCAAAACCAAGTCTTCAGTAGTTTTACAACTACTGATGACCAACACCAAGTCTTCAGTTGTTTACAACATCTGAAAGTTAAAACCATGTCTTCAGTTGTTTTCTAACATCTGATGACCAACACCAACACTTTCAGTTGTTTTATCTCAGCCGTTTCATAACCTATATATACCTAACCCTAACTTCAACCTTTTCATAACCCACTTTCCAAACGTTCATCTTCCATTAATGGCGACCATGCAAATCAAACCTCGACACAACTGTGTTGCTCATCTTACCAAATCACCATTCTGGAACAAGTTTGATGCTGCTATCGACTTGATGATCGATTCCCAATACCGCACAGCCTTTCTCCTCAATCCAACCATTTACCCTGATACCCTGTGCCAGTTCTGGACGAACGTTACCGTTCATACTGATGAGAATGATGCCACCATCACTCTCCAGTCATTTGTTAACCAGAAACGGGTGATCATCACTCCTGAGATCATTCGTCAAACCCTAGACCTAAATGATGCCACCTATCCCACCAAGTACCCAAAAGGCACCATTGATCTTTCTTTTGCCAATCATGGTTATGAAGGTGACCTAAGTGCTACTACCATACTGAAGAAGCACTTCCATGATGCTGAGCGGCTCATATTTCACATGATCAATGTCTGCCTGGCTCCCAAAACATCCTCTTGGGATCAAATGTCATCCAGATGGCAACAGGTATTATATTCTATCCTTGAGCACCAAAATCTAAATTTTTCTGATATTCTCTTTTTGGAACTTAAAGATTTGGCATTGAAACTGTGGCAAATAGATGGATATTATATCCAAGGTTTCTTATGGCAATCATTTTGAATCAATTAAAATCTGATGGCCTTGTTGGCCTTGGAGTCCCTGCTCTGTCAGTTTTACCAGAGGTATACTCCAGGCACAACTCAAACCCACAACTCAAACAGGCTGCCAAACTGCTCAAACCCAAGCAGAGGGAACCCACAGCCTCCACCTCCAAATCTAAAGTCCCCTCCAAACCCAAACCAAAGAAAACCAAAAAGGCTACTCAGGGAGTTGAGTCCCCTGATGATGCCCCTGCAGCACAAACGCAGGATGAGACTACAAGCCTTAATCCCCTTGTAGTTTCAATGACTCCACCAGCTGAAACCGCTCAGGATCCTCTCAACAGGATCCTGATGCAACCAATATTGGGGAAACCACATTGCTGGAATCTATCTCACTTGAGAAGATTACCATTGAAGAGCACCAATCTCCCCAGGTGCAAACCTTTTCACCACCATCTCCCACTGATACCGCCCCTACAAGCCCAACTGCAGTCATTGCACAAGTGCTGACTCAGCTACATTCCTCTACCCCTCCCCAGAAACCTGTTACTACTGGGAAAACTTCAACAGCTGAGGGAGAGGATCAAAATGTAGTTGATATCCAACAGCATAGGGATTATCAAGTTCAGTCTCCCAGTGTAAATGTGGAGACTAGAACATCTGGTGAGGCTACCTCTTCCCCTGTTTCAGCACATGAACAGGATGAAGCTGGTATCATCTCTAAGACCTCACCAGAGGCAACTGTCAATGAAGGACATGCTCCTGAGACAGGAAGTCCCCAGTTCCAAGACAAAGGGGCACATGTGATTACTGATTTACACTCAGCACATGTTCATCCTGATTCACTCAGGAGGTCAGGTGATTCAGTTTATACTGATGATGACCTGGGCTTTTTCTTTGAAGTCTTAGCCCAAAACACTATTCTTGAGGCTGAGGTTTGTAGATTGAAAGATCTGCTTCCCATCCTGCCTCAGGAATCAAGACCATCTGCCCCAATAAACCCACAGATGGCAGCTTCTGTTGAAGCTTCCCTAAACACTGAGCCACTCAAATCAACCAAACCACCAGCCTCAGGTTCAGGCACCATTTCTCAGGGAGAGAACCCCTCTGAGCAAATGGTTGCTGCATTCAAATCTCCTTACCTCTCATTCCACACCCATCATCACATCTATTGTTCATAAAACCATTGAAGAGAGGCTCTCCTCAGATATTACTTCACTTGTGACTGATGCTGTGTCCAAGCACCTTCTGACATTCAAACCTAAACCCATGCAACCAAAAGGGGGAGTCTAAGTCAGTAAAGGATGATAAAAGGAAAAGAGCTGAAGAGGAAGAAGATAAGGAAGAGAACAAAGGCAAAGAGATCATCACCTACAAAAGAAAGAAAAGTATTGGTGATCAAACTGAAGATGAGAAGAGGTTAGATGAGATGATCAAAGAAGCTGATGACCACACAGCAGATCCATGGACAGGATCATTGATCAGCTCTTCAGGCAAGGATTTGACACTACAAAACTTGACTCAGAGATCAGGAAACTTGAGATTCAAGAATTGAAGATCGATGGGCAAGTTGTAATGAAGAAGAAAGGGAGAGACTAGAGGCTATGATTAGATTTCTTTCTAAACATCTGGGAAGACCTATCATAGAGATTAAATGATGGTCCACAGATAGCATCTTGGAGATAACTACCAAGATATGCTCATCTGAAAGCTTCAACAAAGGCTTAATCATTGAAGCTCTGGATGAAGCTGTGGGAAGAGAACTGATATGGCCAAGTTGTCAAAAGCCACCCTCACCAACAAAATGATAGAGCAGCCCTTCAAATCTCCCTTACCAAAACAATCCTCCAAGCCAACCTCACAATCAGAACTGCCTACATCTAAACCTTCAAAACAACCAACCTCTCAACCTCCAAAACAATCAACCTCAAACCATCTAAACCAATCCCTTCACCCAAGAAACCTATCCAAGAGTCCACCAGTGAAGCACCAAAAAGAAAAAGAAGGTTGCTGAGGATGGAAGAAGAAGAAGAAGAGGATGAAGAAGACAATCTGCCAATATCTGCTGTTCTTGAGAAGAAGAAACTGAAGCCTAGGAGTCAATCACAACCAATAACTCCTGAAACTCAAAGGCTGACAGTTAAAGTCAAAATTGAAGAAGAGGAACAGCAGAAGCAGCATGATGAGCAGTTTCTTAAAAGGTTGACAAGGACTTCCCTCAGTCCTCATCCATTCAAGCTATGAAGATTCAAGTTCAAAGGCGTGTACACTCTCAGGCATACTTTTCAACATCAAAAAAAGAGAGTGCGGATTTGGCCAGATCCCAAGGTAAGTTCTAGAATTCACAAGAAAAATTTACCAAGTAGATATCATGGCCAAGTAAGAAAGACTTTGAATGCTGCAATCATGCTGGCCATGGTAGTCTCACCCTGGGAAATCATTGAAGAATTCAAGAGAGCTCACACATCCAAATCAACCCCTATGTCTATTCTTGAGAACAAAATGATCAAGAAGGGGTTGTTGTACAAAAGACTTGAAGATCTTCAGAAGAGTGAACTCCAGTTGTTACTTGAAGGCTCTTATCCAGATGAATTTGCATATAGAGAGATAACTACTGTTGAGCTAAAGAATGGGAAGACAGTGAGATACCTGTCTGAGTACTATGGGACTGAGTTCTTCTTTGAGGGAGAAGCAGAAGAACTCATTAAGGAGGAACAAGTTGTTCTCCTTGAGGCCTATGCAAGGGAGTCTTTCAGACTCATAAATGGGAAATAGGTTTCATGGTTGGGACAAGACTCTGTGTCCAATTTCCCCAAGACAGAGTTCCCTTCCATACTTAGCCAATCAAATGATTAGAAACCTTTTCCTGGCCTGTGCTTATTTGTTTACCTCTGAAGCTGATCAAGAGAGAACTTTTGCCAAAGAATAAGTGGGATCTTCAATAAAGTTAGAGGTTTTGGCTGCATTGGTTCAGGGGGAGTTTGTTGGACCAAAAGAACCAATGAGCCTGATCAGAAAAAAAAACTCTAAGTCCCACAGATATTACAACTGCTGAAGATAATCACATCAGCTGATTACAAAGGTCTGAAGACAAAGTCTGAAAGCAAAGAACTGAAGACAAAGTCTGAAGAAGAAGTGCTGAAGACAAAGGCTGAAGACCAGAGTGATCAGCAGTTGTCACAACAGCTGAAGTTGCTAACTTCAGTAGTTGTGATGGTTTTACTTTTCAGTACTTGTAACTTTATATTTTAATAGTTTATTGTTTCAGTAGTTATTAGTCAGTAGTTTTATGTAATTGTACTTAGCATTCACTGAGATGTAATCAGTTGTTGAGAACATCTCAGTAGTTTGCTTATTTCAGTTGTTTTTGTAATTCTGTTAGATGTCACTGTCAAGTGACATCAGCAGACGTCACATTCCTCTATATAAGGGATGTTGAACTAGCTATATTTCTAACCGAAGCATTACGCGTGAATGAAAACATTCCTTTAACAGAAATATTCTCTCTATAATTGTGATTGATTGTCTTGCATATTCATTACCTTTCTTGCTTGAATTCGATCTCAATTTGTGATATTCCGCTGCATAATTCAAACCTAATTGATCCGATCCTATCACCAAACTAAAGAAGATGGTGATTGAGGAGTTCTGTCCTCACATGGAGATGGATAAGATAGAGAGGGAGTTCCTGCAGCTGGAGGCGGGAACCATGACAGCAGTACCACCAAGTTCAATGAAATGCACCCCGGCTTAAAGCCGGATCAGGTGCCGGATCAGGTGACGCCTCTGTCTCGGAAGATCAAGAGGTACATTCAGGGCTTACCGGTGGATGTTCGCAGGCATATGATGGCCGCCCGGCCAAGTACGTTTAGGTCGGCGGTTGATTTGGCCAGAAGGCTATATGATGAGCGGGAAGTGGTGGTGACTGAAGCGAATAAGAAGGGTGGTGGTGATCGGAACTGGAATGGGAGAAGGTTTGGTTGGGGTGATGCCTCGATGGGGAACAAAAACGCACGGGTGGATGACCGTCACGTGGCCACACTGGGAGCGGGATCGAGGAGGTGTGGCAAGTGTGGAAAGGAGCATGCGGGAGAATGTAGGCTGGGTTTGAATGTGTACTTCAAATGTGGGAAGACAGGGCATATGGCGAAGGATTGCCTGGCGGGCAAATGTTTTAATTGTGGGGAAAGTGAGCATATGAGCAGGGATTGTAAGAAGTCGAGGGCTGAGGGTTCCGGGGCGAAGAGGACGCGAGGTGAAGGACCGAGGGCGAGCGCCAGGGCATTCACCATGACACAGGAGGAAGCTAGGACGGAACCTGATGTTGTGTCCGGTACGTTTCTAGTGAACCAAACTTTAGCTTCCGTGTTATTTGATTCTTGTGCTAGTAAGAGTTTTATTTCTGCTGCTTTCTGTGCTAAGCTGCCTGTTAGTAGTAGACGTGTTGATGCGCCCTTTGATGTAGAAACTGCCATAGGTAAGTCTACCAGGATTTCTGAGATGATAGAGAACTGTGATGTGGAGCTAGAGGGTCATAAGTTTCCTGTTAGACCGTTTGTGATGACCTTAGGTGGTTTTGATTTGGTTCTTGGGATGGATTAGTTGGCAGAATTCGAGGCGAACATTGTATGTCGCAAGAAGATGATTCGCTTGACAGCGCCTGACGGTAGTTCAGTGACGATTTATGGTGATCGGGTCACGGTGATTCCGAAAGTAATTTCGATGGCGGTGGCGGGAAAGTGTATGAGGCGTGGATGTAGTGCCTACTTGGCCTATGTAAAGGATGTGGATACGCCAACACCACAACTAGCCGATGTACCGGTTGTGTGTGACTTTCCAGATGTGTTCCCAGACGACTTATCGGGAGTGCCACCTGACAGAGAGATTGAGTTTCAGATTGATCTGATACCGGGTGCCCAACCTATCGCCAAGGCACCATATCGGTTGGCTCCGACGGAGATGAAGGAATTGATGGATCAGTTGCAGGAGCGCTTGATAAGGGGTTCATTAGACTGAGTATCTCTCCTCGAGGTGCTCCGGTCCTGTTTGTAAAGAAGAAGAACGAGAGTATGAGGATGTGCATTGACTACCGCGAGCTAAACAAGTTGACGGTGAAGAACCGATACCCCTTACTGAGAATAGATGATCTGTTTGATCAGCTCCAAGGTGCCAGTTGGTTTTCAAGGATAGATCTTCGATCTGGTTACCATCAGCTGAAAGTGAAAGAACATGATATCCCTAAAACAGCTTTTCGTAAGCGCTATGGTCACTACGAGTTTCTCGTCATGTCCTTTGGTTTGACCAACGCGCCAGCTGTTTTTAGGGATTTGATGAACCGGGTGTGTCGGCCGATGCTAGATAAATCAGTGATTGTGTTTATTGATGATATCCTGATTTATTCGAGGAGCGAGATTGAGCATGCCGGTCACATTCGGGAGGTTCTGGAGACGCTGAGGAGGGAGAAGTTGTATGCTAAATTCTCCAAGTGCGCGTTCTGGTTGCGCGAAGTTCAGTTCTTGGGTCATGTGGTAAATCCCGACGGGATTATGGTGGACCCGGCAAAGGTGGAGGCGGTTATGCAATGGAAGACACCAAAAACCCAAAAACACACTCAAGCCCGCCATCGAGATTCGTAGCTTCTGGGTTTGGCGGGCTACTACAAAAGATTCATCCAAGACTTTTCTAAAATCGCTTCTCCACTAACCAAAGTGACCCGAAAAGATGTGAAGTTCGCATGGGGTCAAGCTCAAGAGAAGGCGTTCGAAGAATTGAAGGCGAGGTTGACTCAAGCTCCTGTTCTGTCATTACCCGATGGAAGCGAAGATCTGGTGGTTTATTCTGATGCTTCCTACTCGGGTTTGGGGTGTGTATTAATGCAGAGAGGGAAGGTGATAGCCTATGCATCTCAACAGTTGAAGGTTCATGAGGTCAATTATCCTACTCATGACTTGGAGCTGGCAGCCGTGGTCTTTGCATTAAAGATTTGGAGGCACTACCTCTACGGGACGAAGTGCACCATATTCACTGACCATAAGAGTCTGAAGTACTTCTTCAAGCAGAAGGATCTGAACATGAGGCAGAGACGGTGGTTGGAACTTATAAAGGATTATGATTGTGAGATCCACTACCATCCGGGCAAGGCCAATGTGGTGGCTGATGCCCTTAGCCAGAAAGAAAGGCCCGAGCCGATTTGGGTGAAAGCATATCAACTGATCATGACCTCTTATGTAATGAAGCAAGTCAAAGAGTTTCAAGACGAGGCACTGAAAGAAAATCATCTTAACTCTGAAAGAATGAGAGGTCTGGTTGGGGAATTGGGTGAGAACACACTCGGTGTTAGAACCCGATTCGTCGTGTGTGGATTCCTCGTTTTGGGGATCTACGGGTGAAGATAATGGATGAAGCTCACAAGACTCGATACTCCATTCACTCAGGTGCCACGAAAATGTACCATGATATGAAGAAGGATTATTGGTGGCCGGGTATGAAGCGCGACGTGGTGGAGTATGTGAGTAAGTGCCTTACTTGCTTCCAGGTGAAGGCTGAGCATCAGAAGCCGTATGGAAAGATCCAACCTTTGGATATACCGGAATGGAAGTGGGAGCGCATCACTATGGATTTCATTACGAAGCTGTCGCGTACCCCGAAAGGGTACAATGCCATATGGGTGATAGTTGACCGTTTGACGAAGAGTGCTCACTTCTTACCGATTCGCGAGACATATTCATCTGAGAGGTTGGCTGATCTGTTCATCAAGGAAATTATAACTCATCATGGTGTGCCGGTGTCCATTGCGTCGGATCGCGACACTCGGTTTACAACTAAATTTTGGAAGAAATTCGACGACGCTATGGGGACGAGGTTACATATTAGCACGGCTTATCATCCCCAGACTGATGGTCAGTCAGAAAGGACCATTCAGACACTAGAAGACATGCTTTGGGCATGTGTGATTGACTTTGGTGGAAGTTGGGATGACCACCTACCGTTAGCCGAATTCTCATACAACAACAACTATCATGCCAGCATTGGTATGCCTCCATACGAGATGCTATATGGTAGGAGATGCAGAACACCCGTTTGTTGGGGTGATATTGGTCAGAAGGAATTGGGGAGCGTCGAGGTAATCGAGGCTACGACTGAGAAGCATGAGAAGATTAAAGCCTTCATGAAGGCAGCCAAAGACAGACAGAAGTCGTATGCTGATAAAAGACGCGGGCCGATTGAGTTCCAGGTGGGCAACCGGTTTATGTTGAAGGTCTCACCTTGGAAGGGTATTATTGTTGGAGCATATATTGTCATATATAGTGTGTCCGTCGCTTGTCGAATAGTCTAGACTTAATGTAATAAACCTAATATGTTGTAAACAAATGAAACTGGGTCATTCGCAGGAGCATATGCGAATGAGACTCAGTCGTGCGACTGAGCCTTACTAATGGGCCAGTCGTGCGACTGAGAGATGCGATTGGGTCATTCGTAAGACTGAACCATAAGTATGGTCCAGTCGCACGATTGAACCATACGCATGGTCCAGTCGTACGATTGAACCATACGCATGGTCCAATCTCACGAATGGGCCCAGTCGTATCTAATATGGGCCGAAGCCTATATATACCAGTTTCAATGTGTAGAGAGATTAAGGGTTTGGGGAGGGAGTCTGCCCGGAGCTTAGGGCTACCGGATGAGAGGGGAGATCATGCTCGATCTTCCCTTGCCAAGAGTCTTGATTCTTATGTTGTAACGAGCTTGTAATCGTTAGGCTTTATCAATGAAACCATTATATTATAGTTCGTGTTATTGATTATCTCTTGGATTATGCTGTTGTTTATCCTTCCGTCAAGAACATGCTCGGATGTTTACCGATCCAGTGACTTCTTAATTGGTATCAGAGCCGGTTACTGCTGGAATGATCTAACAATCATTCTAGCAACCCGAGCTCCTGATTTCTGGATCCAATTTCAGATCTTGACATTAAACCCACTTCGTGTTCTTCGTGTTTTGCTCAGATCGTGTTACGTGTGGTATCTCTATGTTAAAATTGCACTCGAAACCACGTTCCTATCATCCTTTCGAATCTGATGATGTCTACTTTGTTTCGGTTCATGTTGAATTCGTCAGATTAGGGTTTTGGGCAGCCCTGGCGGCTGCAGATCTGAAAATCTGCGTGCAGACCCGTTCATGCGACTGGGCCATGCGAATGGACCATTCGTACGACTGGGCCATGCGAATGGACCGTTCGTGCGACTGGACCAGTCGTATGTTCAGTCGTGCGACTGGACCAGTCGTATGTTCAATCGCACGAATGAGCCATCCGCATTGCCTCATCCGCATTTGTTCCAGACTATTAATAAAAAAAAAAGAGTCTGGAACTGCCTCTTGCACAGATTTGAAGATGAGCAAAGCACATTCACCCTGCGGTTCCTTTGTCAAACAAGTTCGATGTATACCCCATTATTCGTCGGACCTCCAGAATAGGTGAATGTATTTGGAACACGAAAGAGAGAAGAGAAGATGTCAGCAGTCAGTGTTGATTTTGTGGGGTAGTCAGGAGCATCTGACTATTTATGGGCCAATCAAGTTAATTTTATCCGCATAGAGAGGATTCTCATTCTTAGGGGGAATCCATGTATAGAGAGATTGAAGACGCAATCAGAAAGTGATGATGTGAGCCGGTTTCCGATGAAGAATCTACATGCATGCTGATTTGTTTGATATTGTCTACTGTGGATTGGAACCCTCAACCTTCTGCAGGTGTTAATGTTAATCAGGTTAGCCTGTGTGAAGATTTAAGCAATGGAAAACTGTTCATGTCATTATCTGGAAAAATCAGTCATATGGGGAATCTTGATGTTGTGATGGTGTTCTGCAAAGTAAACGAAAGCTATTGTGCCTAAATTCATTTTCAGGGATATTGTAGCAACCTGACGGATCGACAACGTTGGCTAATATGGTTTTCGTTTGATTCTATTGACAACCAGAGCAAAGATTGACTGAAGATTGTAAGAGGTGTTATCTACTATTCGCAAGCAACATCCAAGGGGGAATTTGTTGGAGCATATATTGTCATATATAGTGTGTCCGTCGCTTGTCGAATAGTCTAGACTTAATGTAATAAACCTGATATGTTGTAAACAAATGAAACTGGATCATTCGCAGGAGCATATGCGAATGAGACTCAGTCGTGCGACTGAGCCTTACTAATGGGCCAGTCGTGCGACTGAGAGATGCGATTGGGTCATTCGTAAGACTGAACCATAAGTATGGTCCAGTCGCACGATTGAACCATACGCATGGTCCAGTCGTACGATTGAACCATACGCATGATCGCACGAATGGGCCCAGTCGTATCTAATATGGGCCGAAGCCTATATTACCAGTTTCAATGTGTAGAGAGATTAAGGGTTTGGGGAGGGAGTCTGCCCGGAGCCTAGGGCTACCGGATGAGAGGGGAGATCATGCTCGATCTTCCCTTGCAAAGAGTCTTGATTCTTATGTTGTAACGAGCTTGTAATCGTTAGGTTTTACCAATGAAACCATTATATTATAGTTCGTGTTATTGATTATCTCTTGGATTTTGCTGTTGTTTATCCTTCCATCAAGAACATGCTTGGATGTTTACTGATCCAGTGACTTCTCAATTATCCGATTCAGGAAGCGGGGCAAGTTGAGCCCAAGGTATATAGGCCCTTTCCGCATCATCGCTCGAGTAAGAGAGGTGGCCTATAGATTAGAGTTACCGGATGAGTTAAGTGGAATTCACCCGACATTCCATGTATCCCATCTGAGAAAGTGCTTAACTGATGAAGACATGATTATTCCACTAGAGGATATCGAAGTCGACGAACGGCTCAATTATGTGGAGCAACCAGTGGCAATCATCGATCGAAAGAAAAACGGCTGAGAAATAAAGTGGTTCCCCTGGTGCGCGTACAGTGGAAGCACAGGAAGGGATCCGAGTCGACGTGGGAGACTGAGGAAGAAATGAGACAACATTATCCACGTTTGTTCGAAGAATAACAGGTTTCAGGGACAAAACCTATTTAAGGGGGGTGGACTTGTAACACCCGGATATTTATTATTTTGAAGCCGACGAAAAAAGAAAAGAAATAAAGTCCAACGTCGAGGGACCAAACTCGCCAACGAAAGAAAGTCGGATGAGTGGGAGTATATAAGGGAGAGGGCAGCCCTTACCCTCTCCCCCACACTCACAAATCAGCCATCAAAGAGAGGAGAAGAGAGGAAGAAGAAGAAAAGAGGAAAAGTGATGGTTCGGGTTGATTCGGGTGGCCAAAATCGTCGTGTAGCACGTCAAATCGAAGCCCTTGTCGTTGTGCTCGTTTGTGTGAGTTCTAGGACCCCACTTTTACTTGTTTTCAACCGATTTTGGGGCTGGAAAGCATCAAAAACCCGTTTTTGTATGTGTATGTGTTTGACCCATTTGGGTGTGTTGCGTGTGATGTGTTTAGAGTATGTTTCCGGGCTTGTGTGTGCTTGTATGGTATTGTAGTATGCATCCCTAAGGTCTAATATGGTTGATTTAGGTTTAGAATGGGTTTGGATGAGCTTGGAGGCCAAAAATGGCAGATTGGGTTCGGGATGAACTCCATTCCACATCAGCTAGGGCTATGCGACCGAATGAAGGCAATGCGGCCGATTGAGAGGCGATTGGGGGTCATTCGCACGATTGGGATTCATTCGCACGATTGAGGGTCCAACCGCACGACTAAGGTTTCAGTCGCACGATTGGGAGTCCAGTCGCATGGGGAGTCATACGACTGAGGGTCCAGTCGCATAGGTGCTTAGTCGCATGAGTCCATTCGCATGAGGTTAGTCTCATAGGTGCTCATCCGCATTAGTTCCATCCGCATGAGGTCCATACGCACGACTGGATGTCCATTCTCATAGATGTTCATCCGCATGAGTCCAATCGCATGATGTTCAGTCGCATGGAGGCCATGCGACTGAAGGATGTCCATACGCATGAATAGGGCTGTTGCACCCGAAGGAAAGTGTAGTTCGACTTCTGACTTTGGGGGGAAGTGCAGATGTAAGTTTTGATGTGAAGGTTCCCGTAAAAGTATGTAAGATAACTGTTAGGGCCTTAGAGAGCAAGTAGGACATAATGATGATGATGTTGCATGTTTATGTATGATGCATGTTATGTATGTATGATGTTGCCCTGTATGACGTGATGTCGGTGTATGCTAATGTTCCTTAGTATGATGTATGTTTATCTTTCCTGTGGCTTTACGTGTTATGATAACGAATGAAATGAAGTATTATGTAACGTAAAGTGAAAAGAAATGAAAAGTCTTGCATGTATCGGATATCGGGTCCTTCTTTGTGATCGACCATTTATGTAGAACCTCTACCGCTTACCTCTAGTACTGCGGCATACGCTCAGCTGTTCAATTATTGACTTCGGCCCAGTAGCTAAATTGTTCGGGGTGTAGCATATGGTATTGGGACGGAGGATATCCGATGCGCAAGTAAAGTTATAATGAACGAATGAATGGATGAATGAAGGAGATAATAAAGATATTATCTATGTGTACGTATGACGTGTGATCATGCAAAAGTAACGAACGGTTTTAAATAAAAGTAAAGTATGTTTTATTATAAAACTAGAACTCACACAGCAACGCTGACTTTTTATATGTTTTCCAGTTGGCAGGTAATGATTGCTGAGGATGGCACTGCAAGGCTACTCGGCTCTTTTGGGATGGCATCCATTTATAATGCTTTTGTGATATAATGCAAACATGTATTTTGTAATCGGATAATGATGTATTATTTGGCAAAAGTTTTTATAATGAAATGAGATGTTAGTTTTGAATGTTTTCGCTGCAGTATTTTCATGAGGCAAATGTAATTATATGTTTTATGTGCGATGAATGACCAACTGTAAGCGTGTCGGGAACGGGGCCTTACAGTTGTATATTTCTTCTCAAGTTCTATTACAAGTGTTACAAAGCATAAAGAAAGATACAAGTACTTGAGATACTTTATACTACATCCTAAAGCCGGCCATACTTAGAAGTCTAGTTGGAAACATCAATCTAGACAACATAAGCTCAATGTAGAGTCAAAAGGCAGATTGTCTTTTGGCTAGTGACTATGACATGTCATAGCTCACATCCTAATATATTACAAAAAGGATAAAAGTACATAAAGTAGAGAGTTGCATACACAAGACCTCAATGTACAGTTACATAAAGTGTGTACCTTTCACCAACTTGTATAAGTTAGTGAGTCTTCAGGCTTTTCAGGCTCTTGATATAAGATCTCACCATCTTAAGATCCCTCACACACACAAAAACTAAACTCTCCAAATGGCATACATCACAAAGACTGATATGGAGACTGGAACCATGAACAAATCCCCACTGATCACTCTTGATGACTTTGACACCTGGTGTAGGAGAATGGAAGGTTTCATCAGGTCGTTAGACTTAAGAATGTGGGAATCTGTTGAGAATGGACCTTTCATACCCAGCACTCCTTCTGCTACTGGTGCTAGTATGATACCAAAAGATGTGGCCAACTACTCTGGTGAAGATAGAAAGAGAGTAGAGATTGATAGGAAGGCCATGACTGCTCTTCAGACTGCTCTCCCAAACTCTGTGTACAGAGGCTTTAAGAAGTGCAAAACAGCTAAACAACTGTGGGATGCACTGAAGCTGATGTATGAAGGCTCCTCTGAAGCCAAGGAGAACAAGAAGGATCTCCTGAAGCAGCAGTTTGAAAACTTCACCTTCAAAGCAGGTGAAACCATGACTCAACAATACTTCAGGTATGTTGAGATAGTGGATACCCTAGTGGATGGAGGAGTTCCTCTTGAGAACAGGGACTGTTGGTCCATGTGATCGATGAACAGTACAATTGATATGATAATTTGATCAATATCAAACACTCAAGCCAAACAACAACAATTGAGAATGTATAAGATGAATCAAGACATATTTGATACTCAAATGAACAATATCACTCAATAACAACAAGCACAATAGTATTTCAATGAAGAAACTGCTTAGAATTAGTAGCTTGCAACAGAAATCCACGATTAGGGTTTTGCAAGCTTACCATACAAAGTGAAATGACAATTGTATATATAGCAGTCATAGTTTCGTTGACAGTTTCGCTATCAGCGAAACTGTCATGCCGAAACTATAGTTTCGCCCGGCAGAACACAAGTTCGCCGGGTAAACCAAAACAGCAAACTGTGAGCGAATGTATAAATTCGCTCACAGTTTGCTGGACTGCCAAAATGCTAATTACTAAGAAAATACAAAATGAAACTAACACAAGTCCTATTACAATGTAAAGTAAACAACTATACTAAAGTGAGTCCAACCTAACATGATCTTCAATACTCCCCCTAGGTTGGACCTCACTATCACACTTCTCTTGATTTGACTCGTCGGCTCCGGTTTCCTCTGCTGCTGTTGATCTATCTTCATCACCTCCCGCAGCAACATCTTCAGAAGCTTCAGCCACTGATCCTCCAAGGTTCGTTCCTGCATCACTAGCTTCATCAGAATGACCACTAGCCTTTGCAAACTGCCTGGTCATATCTTGAACATCCATGGCAAAATCATCTTGTGCTCTCACCTTTTCAGCTAAACTCTTAACCTCCGCCCGTACTCCTCTTATTTTGTTTGCCACATTCATAAACAGACTGGCCACTTTTCTTGTTTCCTCTCCAGCCCCAGCCTTAATGTGATTTTCACAAAGAATCAAAAGATCTTCATCACTGAACCTAAATAACTCCATCGGGTCAAACACCCTAAACTCTTTTCCATGTTTAGCTCTAATCACCGCCTCTCCAGTATTATTATCATAAAACCACTTTTCAAAGTCCTGTAACTGTTGGGGAAGAGGATCAGCCAATCTTACCCTATTTACAGTCTTTGGTGGTTTGACTCTCAATACAATCCTTCCTTTGCCTGTCTCCCAATCTTTATCTTTCTTTGACATTTTTCTTTCAGCCTTCATGTATCCAAATGACTCAAAATTATCATTAAGTCCATTTTTGATTTCCTCTCAAGAAATAATGCCCTTTCACTTGAATGAGCATTAATCAAAGGCAAAGTTGCCAACCGTCTCAAATCCCATTTGGGCAAGGTCTTAAAAGCCTTCCTCTTAAGCATGTAGCTGATATTTCCTCCTCTTCTTTTGATCATAAACATCTTTAAGCTAGGATGTAGCACCAACTTATTATCTTCTTATCTACTTCTTTCCTGCTTAAACCTTCTATATTTTGAAATAAGGAGTAAGTTCTTCAGCCTCCTTTTTCCTTCACCAACCAATCATTCTTGTCCATCTCAAACACATCAGCTTCATCTTCTCCCTTCTTAGCAACATAAACCAGTGGTCGCTCATCAACTTCATAAAATTCTGGTTCAGAATCATAATCTACCAATTGTTCATCCTCCTCATCTTCATCAACCAAACCTTTCCTTTATCAGACACTCCCTCAGTGGTAGCTGTAACAACCACTTCTTCACCAACAATATCCTTATCAAAATCAAACTGTAAGTTAACAAACCCAGCCTCAATAATATCATCATCCTCATTCCTTCCAGCATCCTCTCTTGGGATCTCCTGTTCCCTTCTTCAGTATTAGCTGCTCCAGAAGTGCCCTCTCCTACCTTAGATGAAGTACCCACATTCAAGAATGAGTACTTAGATGTATCAGTCAAATCATCTAACTCAGATTGAGTCAGTTGACTAGGTAGGCCGGCTGCAGCTTTCATCTGGGTAATCTCCTCAAACAATCTCTTAATCAGTTTATTCTGGTCAACCAACATCCTTTGCATTCCTTCAATTACCTCATCCTTCTGTCTTTCTCTAATCTCCTGATTCGTCAGTTTAGTCTTGATCATACTCAACTCATTTGCCAATGAAGTATTTAGATTACGAATCACATCCTCATCAAGACCCGCACTAGCCTCTCTCCTGGCTGTAAATCCCTCATGTCGATGTTTTGTTCTCCGCTCAGGCTCAACAAAGTCAGTTTTCTTTTTAGATCTCCGTTCTTTCTCTACCCTGATCTCCTCTGCTTGTGCATCAATATCTTCTTCAAAATCATAATCTTTTCTTTGCATATCTCTTCCTCTTCTTAGTTGCATCAGCTTGTGCACCCTTGTTTCTTCAGCCCTTTTGCTTTCAGATTCATCGACCCGTCTGATATAATTCCAGCGTTCTGGAGGATACATATTCTCCCAAAGATGGGTGATTTTACCACTGAAATCATGACGGATAGCACAGCAATCAGCAAATATCCGAGGGTTCATCTGCACTAGTCTCTTGACTTCACCATGTTTAGGAACATCAGGAATAAGATCATCAAAAATCATCTGAAGAAAGCGAGGGTATATACAACCATTTGTCTTTCTTCACAGCCATCACGTTCTCTGCCATACATGCAAAGATCAGTCTAGCAATGTTTGCCTTCTCCCTTTACAACATAGCACCATAGCTTTGGCCCAATCGAGATTAAGTCCATCGGATCCACCCTTACGGTGATCTAAGCACATAATAAAAACATGAGCTATATATCTCCACTCCTTAGATAAGAAAGACTTTTAATCTCTTTCCTTGAACCAAAAGCTGGTCCCTCATACCCCATTCGTCTGAAAGCTTGAAACACTTCAGACTCTGTCATATCCACTTCATCACCAGAATCATCATCTAGTCTAAGAATCCTACACGCTCTCAGCAGTAATAGTCACATCATGATCAATCACTTTGCTGTGATTCTCTGTACATCTCCTCTAGTGTCGTATTCTGCTGATCTCCAAAAATCTCTAATATGAAGATCATAAATAGTAGGTGAGTGAGAAATAGCATATGCAATAGGTGATCTCTGAAGCCATCTAATACAGTCACGAAATCCGGCTGCCTTGGGAAGAGTATCGTCTAAAATGGCAGTGATGTTATTCCTCTCATCAAATTTGAGATTTGCCATGATAACCTGAAAAGAAAAACAATTAAATTTGAATGAGAAATACTGAAAATAAGAAAATAAGACAAAAGCATAAGAAACAATCAGTTTCGGCAAGCGAAACAATAGTTTCGCTCACTAAGACATGATAGTTTCGCTGAATCAAAGACAGTTTCGACAAAGAAAACAACAGTTTCGACAAGCGAAACTATAATTTCGCTCATTGAAACTTGTTATTTTCGCAGAACAAAAGGCAGTTTCGACAAGATTAGTATAAATTAAAGAAGTTTCGCAATTAGTTTCACCAAATATTAATTTAGTTTCGCTATTACAAATTAGTTTCGCTGTATTAAAATTAGTTTCGCTGTCCATAAGAAAAACAAGCGAAACTGTGCAATAAAAGACCATCATTGCGAAATTAAAGAAATATGGCGAAACTGTTAAGTTCGCTCGGACAGCATAACTTTACAGTTTCGCTGAAAAGATGTGAACTTTCGTCAATTTCGCAGAGGAATCAGTAGTTTCGCTGAACGAACAGCGAACCCACCGAAGAGTCACAATCCAGATTACTTAAGTGTAGATGATTTTAACCAGATTAAAGAGTGAATCAAGGTTCGAAACTCACATACGAAGCGAATATCACTAACAATCAGTCCAAAACACTAACACAAATCAAAATCGCCAATAAAGTTACGGAAAAACCCTAATAGTAAAACTGAGCGATTTTGCGAAATTATGAGAGAAATTTCGCAAACATGACTTATATAGCAAATAGTTTCGCAGACAGCGAAACTATAAATTCGTCAGGCGAATTTACAATTTCGTCCAGTGAAACTGTAATTTCGCTAGGAGATAACTTGTTAACAACTTATTAGCGAACCTAGCGAAATTGCAGTTTCGCTTTGCGAAACTATTAGCGAAAGAATAATTTTTTTTTTATATTTTTTTATTATTTTTTTTATATTATTTTTTTATTATATTTTTTTTATTTATTATTTTTTTTATATATATTTATTTAACAACAAAGGAAGCACATCACATAATGAGATCTAAAATAATCAGAGATCACATTCTCTAAATATTTTAGAACATAAAGATGATCAAAAAATCATCTACCAGTCATGAGATCATACTGAATACAAGATCTGATCACAATCTGCACAGAAACAACTGAAATTAGAACAAATCAATAACGATTGCTGATATAATTGTCCACTTAAACTCATGCCTTATCCTTTCAAAACAACAGCTTATGATTCGTTTAAGGTTCGATTAGATGCTTTAGAATGTAAGACCCCACAATCATTTGGTAAAAACCCTCACCCAACCTCAGGATTTCTTGAATTATGAATCAATCTTCATAGAACAAGGCTTGTGCGTTAGTGTGCAAATGATAATAAACAGAATATTTCATTCTGAGAGAAATTCATCGATAAGATGATTTGACATAATTATATCAAAATGGTGAGAGCTCCAGATCTATACTCACGTATAACAGAGGAGATAACCATTTGAACATGTGCTGATGAGAGCTCCAGGTCAGTACTATCGTACAGCAGAGGAGATCATCACTCCAGGTCAGTACTCACGTACAGCAGAGGAGATAAGCACAGACACAAGACATCTTAACACCAAACATACCAGCAGGTTTCTAGGTGATGACATAACAAAGCAAAATGGACGAAAGATTCATTCTCAATCCAATTTTGTCAGGACTCAGTTTTTGTGCAATCCAAAACGATTGAGTAAATCCAGACATTCTTAAGCATGATGTTTAATTTAATCATAAAGCTGCTGTCTACTTATTCATCAGGCTGAGTCTATCAAGCATATCGTTAAAGAATCTGATCCAAATTTTTTTTTAAATGTGAAACAGAATCCAGTAACAGTTACTATCATTTCTCATAGAAGTACTGGTCATGTAACTAAAAATACTTAGAGAATATACAATCATTTCTCATCATGTTAAATTCCGATCTCAGAACTATGAAATTACTCCCCCAAATTTTTATTTTCATATTTCTATTATTATAAGATAATTCTTTTTTTTATTATTTTTTTTAAATATCAAAGAAATAGAAAATGAAATTTAAAAAGATATTAACCAAGCATAGAAATCAATTCATAAAAACGAGGTTTATCAAATGTTTTTGTGAAAAGATCAGCTTTTTGATTTTTGTATCGATGGGTATAATATTAATGAAACCTTCTCTTGAGCATCACGAATCGCATGAATTCGTGTTTCAATATGCTTTGTGCGGGAATGATGAATGGGATTTTTAGCAATTCCAGGCAGCCTCATTGTCACAGAATAAAGGTGTACGAAGAAAATTAATTCCATAATCAATCATTTGGTGTTGGATCCAGAGAACTTGAGAGCAGCAGCTGGATGCAGCAATATATTCAGCTTCCCCTGTAGAAAGAGAAACAGTAGTTTGTTTCTTGCTCTGCCAGGATACCAAACAATTTCCCAAATATTGACAACGCCAGACACAGATTTTCTGTTTAACCTGCAACCATTGGAATCACTATCAGAGTAAGCATGTAAATCAAAATTTCCACCATATGGATACCACAATCCTAGACGAGACGATCCTTTGAGATAACGAAATATTCGTTTGACAGCTTTCTCATGAGATTCCTTTGGAGCCGACTGATATCTAGCACAGTAACCAACAGCGAAAGTGATATCAGGACGACTTGCAGTAAGATACATGAGAGAGCCAATCATAGACCTAAAAAGATGAGGATCAACTGGTTTTCCATTTTCATCCGGAGTTAGACAGGTCTGAGCCGTAAAAGGAGTCATCTCAGTAGAAGCATCATCCATCTTAAATTTCTTCAGAATATCTTTAATATACTTCTCTTGATGAATAAGAATTCCTTCTTGCTGTTGTTCAACTTGCAATCCAAGAAAGAAACACATTTCACCCATCATACTCATTTCAAACCTTTGGCTCATCACTTCTTCGAACTCTCTACACAATTGAGAGTTTGTAGATCCAAAAATAATATCATCTACATACACTTGAACAAAGATCATTTCACCATTCACCTCTCTTTTAAATAAGGTCATATCAATGGTACCACGAGAGTAACCATTGCTTAGAAGATATTGCGTAAGAGTCTCATACCAGATTCTGGGTGCTTGATGAAGACCATACAAAGATTTATCAAGCTTATACACTTTATCAGGAAAATCAGGATCTTCAAAGCCTGGTGGTTGACACACATATATCTCCTCATCAATGTCTCCGTAGAGAAAACACACTTCACATCCATCTGGTAAACTTTGAATTGTTTATGAGCAGCATGAGCAAGAAATATTCTGATTGCTTCAAGACGAGCAACTGGAGCAAAGACTTCTGTATAATCAATTCCTTCTTCTTGAGCAAAGCCTTGCACTACAAGTCTAGATTTGTTACGCACCACCACTCCCGATCATCTGGTTTGTTCTTAAATACCCATTTGTACCAATTGGATATTTGTTGGGAGGTAAATCAACTAAGGTCCAAACCTTAAGCTTTCTGAACTGTTGAAGTTCCAATTGCATAGACTCTACCCAACAAGGATCTTGTAGAGCAGCATGAACATTTTTTGGAACAATTTGAGAAATGAAGCATGAGAAAAGACAAACATTAATTAGACCAGATTGACTTCGCGTGCGAACACCATCAGAAACAGATCCAATCACATTATCAAATGGATGATCTTTCAGAGTTTTGTAATCACTTGAAGAGGAAAGATAGTTGAAGAAGTATCACCCATAGCTGGAGAAAGAGTAGATGAAGGTGAATCAATGATAGGTGTTGGATCAGGTAAATTAGGAGATGTAGGAGATAAAGAATCAGATAGTGGAGCTTGATCAGGCATTGGAGACGAAGAGCTGACATCAGTTGAAACAGCATCATTTACTAGCAGGTGGATGGAACAGACGATGGAGATGATGAAATAATATTGTTTGAGTACTTGGAATTGATGTATCATCATCGAAAACTGGCAAATTAAATGAATTGAACACCGTATGGAGTCAAAGAACCATGCAGGTTCAGATTTCACTTCAGAAGGATTGGATTCCTGCCATCAACATAGAAATCAGGATTGGACTGCCATCAACATAGAATGACTCTTGAACAATACGTGTTCTCTTGTTAAAACCGGTACGCCTTTTGTGAAGAAGAGTATCCAACAAAATAACACTCGTCAGAAACAGCACCAAATTTTGTCTTTTGAGATTGAGTATTCAAAAGAGTACAAGAACAGCCAAATGGTCGAAAGAAATCAATTAGTGGCTTCCTCTTATGAAAAAGTTCATAAGGAGTCTTCACTTTATCTTTCACAATTAGCACCCTGTTTAGAACATAAGATGCACAATTAACAGCTTCAGCCCAGAAAATAATTGGTAATGAGGATTCTATCAACATTGTACGAGCAGCTTCCACAAGAGTGCGATTCTTTCTTTCTGCAATACCATTCTGCTGGGGTGTTCTTGCAGCACTAAATTGTCTCACAATCCCTTTTTGAGCACAAAATGAATCAAGAATCTGATTTTTAAATTCAGTGCCGTTGTCACTTCTTGATCCCATAACTCTTCTCTTACTGATTGATTCGATAGAAAAAATTAATTTCTGCAATTCCTCTGCAACTTCGCTTTGTGTGCAAGAAACCTCACCCATGAATATCGTGAGAAATCATCTGTAACAACAAGACAAAAGATTTTTTAGCAATTGATTTAACACTAATTGGCCCAAATAAATCAGTATGTAACAACTCAAGAGGACTTGATATGCTATTTAAAAGTTTGGGCTTATGAGGTTTCTTATGTTGTTTCCCTTGGCACATGCCATGCATTTTTCAGTAACAGAAAAATCTTTTAAAGGAAGTCCTCTAACAAGATTGTTCTTTACTAATTTATTAATTATCTTAAAATTGACATGGCCTAAGCGACGATGCCACAAGAGTGACTCAGAGGTTGATGCTTTTGAGAGAAGACAAGTTGCAGTAGCCTTTGACTCATTTGAATTCATATCAAGAAGATATGTATCATGTTCCTTGGAGCACGCATGAGAATTAAATCCTCCGGAATGGCAATCTCTGATTTTAAAAATAAACATTCGTCAGATTTAAATAGAACAGGAATGTCTTTATCGCAAATTTGAGAAACACTCAGAAGATTAAAAGCCAATTCAGGAACATGGTTGACTTTTTCTAGAGTAAGAGAACCATTGGTAACTTCTCCTTGTCCAATCATTTTTCCACCCTTCTTATTCCAGCAAACGCCACATATCCTCCATCTATAATCCGATAATTGTCAACAAATCCTTTAATCCCGTCATATGCTTGGAACATCCGCTATCAACATGCCACAAACTGTGTACAATCTTTGAAGAGGATTCCTGAAATGAATTAACAAATCATTTAGCCAGGAGCAATAGGGACCCAAGATTGAACAACTTTAGTTTTTAAAGAAGCTGATTTTTTACAAAAGAAATTATTAACCAATTTTGTCAATTTATTCCCAAAACAATTCCTATTAGAGGATCTTTGAATCAAAGGACAATTTTTGACAAGATGATCCTCTTGACCACACCTGAAACAATGAGGTTTGAATCTAGGTCTATGATGTGATGAGGTAAAAATAGGATCAATAATAATCTCCTCATCACATTCAGACAAACTAGAATCAACATCACTGAATGTCTCATACAACTCATGATGTTTTGTTTATTTGAATCAGAATTCTTCTTTACAAAATCAGAACATGATTCTTCTGACAAATCAGTAAAACTTGTACCATTGGTACTAGTGTCAGATGAAGACGAACTGCATTTTCTGATGATGTCATATTTAATGGTATGAAAGATGGAATAGGTTGAGAAAAGAACTTTTCGAAAGAATTAATTTTAAGTTGCTCAGTTGTTTTTGGAGAAACATCAGATTCATTACATTCATTACGAGAACAAAAATCATCACTATCATGATTTGAAGTACAAGATGAAATAAAACTATCAAGAGAACATGAGACATTCAAGTCTGTTACATTTGAACTAGAAACAAAAACTGAATTTAAACTAGACTTATTATCTAAAACAGACTGCTGATTTTCAGGTGTACTAGAACTAGTGCATCCAAGCCCACTAGTTGGTCCATAGTCGTAGTCTTCACGAATGTACTTAGAGTTATTCCCGACTAAACCTGCAGACATACTGTCAGTATCTGATTTGATTAAATCATTAGAAGGATGAGGAACAGGCATAGGAGAATAACAGTATGTACTAGGAGGAGGATAAACCTGTACATTTTCATAACCCAAACTGTTTTAATTCTTGCTCCCCGTTGAGATTTACAAAGATCATCATGTTTCATTCCAGAAATAGTCCATTTATCTAACTTTGACTGAAGTTTGCTTGCTTCAAATTCAGCAAGAGCAACCCGTTCAGTCAAAGTATTAATCTCTACATTTCTTTCCAAAACAATTCTTTTTAAATGATCAGTTTCTTTTAAAGCCTCATTTAATTTCACAAAATATTTTGATTCATTCATTTTAAGTTCATCATTAATTCGTTTTAAATCCTTTTCATTATCAATTAACAAACGATTAGCCTTATAAATCCCAAAAAGTCTAATTTTGCAAGCAGATGAGCACATATCCTGTATTACCTCATAAGGAAGTCCCATTACCATCCTTTCAGCAGCTAAAGCTTTATCGCACATGCATACTGGAGTACTTGATTTCCTTTCCTCAAAAGTAGCGGCCACATCATCCTTCTCTTTTCCTATCTCATCTTTGAATTTCTTTCTTCATCTGAACCTGTAGTTTCCTCTTTCTCCTCTCCATCTGCCTTCTCTTCTTTCTCCTTTACTGAAGACTCGTTTTCTCTTTTGAATTCCTTGAACAGCACAAATCCATCTTTACCAACTTCCATTTCATCACCTTCCACAACCTCAGCAACTAAACGCGTGATTTATCTCAGATCTTGTTTCTTCCACCTCTGCACTCCAATCAAAGTTTGAGATCAAGGCTGACTCCTTTTTGAATTTCCTTCTTCCTTTTCTTTCTCTGCTGTCAATCTTGGTACTCCAGTGTTACTAGGATCTGTGACAATTGGTAATGGACATTCACGTTTAAAATGTCCCAATTGTTTACAATTAAAGCACCTCAATTTTGACTTATCAAATCCTAGTTTTGAGGTAGATGATTGACCACCAAAGTTCTTTCTTCCTGTTCTTTCCATGAATCTCCGGGCTCTTAAAGTTAACATCGCCATTTGCCATTGAATGTCAGTTTTTCTAAATCATCAGGATCAACCTGATACATATCCTCCATAGTCATTCCTTTACCTTTCAATTCTCCAGCAACAAGAGCTTCATAGCTCTGAACAAACATTCCAAAAAGAGCCATTGTTTCAGATGGAATTGAAGTTTCAGCATTGACCTTAGAATTTCCCAATTCTTTTCCAACATGACTATTACCACTCGAGAAATTACTTGTATTGCTCCCTCCTTGAATTGGATTTTGAATGTGAGAGTTTGCAGCGGATGACAACAAAGTAGCAGCATTTTGAGAAAAACCAGATGTGGGCATCATAGTCTGGTTAAATTCTCTTCTTTTCATATCCAACTCAAAAGATTTCAACTTGTTAATGATATCCATCAGCTTATAATCTGTAAACCTCTTTCTTGTTTGAGCATTCTCACTTGAAGACTCCACTGTGGTGGAAGAGAATCGAGAAGCCTATTAACTTGTTCACTGTTGGAGAGTCTTTCATCATACTTCTTCAGAGTGCTTGAGACGGTTAAGAAACGATTTGTAAGATCTGTCAAACTTTCATTCTTGTATCCTACAAACGAATTGAACTCCTTTTCAGCCTGAATACTCTTGTCTTTTACCAGATCTGCATTCCCATCATAGAATTCACAGAGAGCATCATAAAGGGATTTAGCATTTTTATGCTCTGCAAAACGGTTGTAGATGTCTGGAGCCAAGCAGAGAGTTAGAGCACCAAAAGCTTTTTGATCACGATCAATCAATTTCAGATCTCTTTCAGTATAAGAAGATGGGTCTTTGTTCTGAGAAACGACATCACCAACAGTAACCGTAGGTATGTGAGGACCTGAAATAATCGATTCCCATTGATTATGATCTGTGTAGAAAAAAAAGCTTTGAGACATCTCTTCCAATCTTCAAAATTATCTCCATTAATGAGTCTTGGAGGTCTATTAGGAGCAACACTTTCAAGATCCGCAAGTGTAAGAGTAGTTAATTTCGACATGATAGTTTCGGCAGAGAAATGTTGATAATTTCGCTGACAAATTCGCAGAAAAAGGTGACTTGGATAACAGTTTCGCTGAAACAATACTTTCGCAGACACTTTCGCAGAAACAGACACTTTCGCTAGCAATTTCAGCAGCACTTTCGCTTGAACAGAGACGACAATTGCTTAGTTTCGCTGCTAACTTCGCAGGAAACAAGCTTGAACTTTCGTTCAGAAATAAATTCGGCAGCAATTTCGCTTGTTGACTGGTCACAAACACTAATGAACTTTCGTTCAAGGGAGTACTTTCGCTGAAACTCTAGAAAACAACTTCTGATCCAAGATAACTCATAATTTCGCTGAATGATGATGACAGTTTCGCTGTAAGAACAGTAGTTTCGCTGATCGATCTCAAAACCCTTTTTCACCTCAAAATCAATCTGAAATCATCCAAAACTCAATGAATTTGAGATCTGATGATTGTAGAATCTTCCTCAATCAAGAACAAGCATAATTCAATCAATTTCCATGCCAAAAACAGCTGATAATCCAATGAAAATTGATTGAAACTAGATATTGACCAAAACCACAAAAACTCAACAAATCAAGAGCACTAAGGCTCTGATACCATATTGTTGGTCCATGTGATCGATGAACAGTACAATTGATATGATAATTTGATCAATATCAAACACTCAAGCCAAACAACAACAATTGAGAATGTATAAGATGAATCAAGACATATTTGATACTCAAATGAACAATATCACTCAATAACAACAAGCACAATAGTATTTCAATGAAGAAGAAAAACTGCTTAGAATTGGTAGCTTGCAACAGAAATCCACGATTAGGCGGTTTTGCCAGCTTACCATACAAAGTGAATGAAAATGTATATATAGCAGTCATAGTTTCGCTGACAGTCGATATCAGAACGAAACTGTAATGCCGAAAATATAGTTTCGCCGACAGAAACACAAGTCGCCGGGGTAAAACCAAAACAAGCAAACAGCGTGAGCGAATGTATAAATTCGCTCATGTTTCGCTGGACTGCCAAAAACTGCTGAATACTTTGAAAATACAAAAGGTGAAACCTAACACAAGTCCTATTACAATGTAAAGTAAACAACCATACTAAAGGAGGCCGAAACCTCTTGATCTTCAGGGACATTGTAAGGAAGTTCATGTCCTCACTTCCTAGGCAATGGACACACTATTGTGTGGTGATCAAGAGGACTGAGAACCTCAAAACTCTTACTCTGACAGAGTTATATGGGATTCTCAGTGGTTACCAGATGGAGATGAACATGCAAGGTTCATCTGGCAACTCCAACAATCAAATGGGTTCAGCCCTTCATGTGGTTGAAAGGGATAGCATAGAACCCAACATCATCTCATATGCTACCCTGACAACTCACCAAAGGGTCCTTTCATCACCTTCCCAGAGACACCCAGGGAGAACTTTACTCAAGGAAGCCCATTCCAAGAGACAAGTTCTTCTCAAGCCTTGTGTCTTCTGATGAAAGCTGTGGGAACTCTCTCTTCACTCTTGAAGACCTGGACTGTATCCATCAAGATGACCTGGAGTACATGGAGATAGTTCAGCAGATGGCTCTCCTCACTCACAGAGCCAAGAAGTTCTACAAGAGAACAGGAAGGAGGTTTCCAAGCAATGCAACCAGTGGAAAGTTTGGGCTGGATAAAAGCAAAGTCAAGTGTTACAACTGTAACTGATGGGCCACTTTGCTAGGGAGTGTAAGGCACCTAAAACAAATGGTGGCCAAACACAAACCAGACCAAAACTACACTGACAAAGCCCCTCAGAATGAGAAGCCAAAGCAACATGCTGTTGTTGCTGTTGAAGAGGGAGGCTTTGACTGGAGCTTTTAGGTGGGATGCTTCTCCAAACCAAGCACTAATGGCAGACCATGATGAAGCCAGGTATTGGAACATCTCTGTACTCCTGAATGCATTGCTAAAGTAAACAGATACAGGTCCTACAACTTAGAAATGAGATCTGATCTTGAGTCATTAAACATATTAAAATCTGATTTAGAAAGTCTGAAAATGATTACAAGTTAAAGATAGAGACTGGAGAGAAAACCATTTCAGTACTAAAACATGAACATACAGATTTTAGGACTCAATCCAGGATCTCATAACTAAGTTGACTGAGTGCCAGGCTGAGCTTGTGATCAGCAAAGCCAAGGCAGAAAAGAGTGTTCTTGAAGAAGAGACCTTCAAGAACATGATATCCTCATCCCTGCACAACAAAGTGTGCTATCAAAATAGAAGGGACTGGGATCAAATGAGATAGCTCCTCCACACACAATCTTGTCTGTAAGATCTCCTAGGTGTGGAACTTGTGAAGATGAGCTTCCTCTCATAGATCCTATAAGTGAGGAGGATGAAGAAGAGATAGTGAAGAATTCCTCTGAGAAGAGAGTGTGAAGAGGATTCTACCAAGGGCCACTATCCTTCTGAGGAGAAGAAATCTACTGTGATGACCAAGTCCAAGAGAAAGAACTTGATCAGGAAGAGCAAAAGAAAAGCAAAGAAGGCTCAAGAGATCAAGGCTACTTTTGATTCTAAGCAGAAACAAGTTTTATCTCTGCAGGTTTTAAAGTAGTAAAGACTGAAGACATCAACCAAGACTCCTCAGCTAAGAGTTCTGGTTCTTGTTCAAATCATCTCAGTACAAAGAAGAAGACTGAGCTGCTGTGTACCACTGCTGCACAGCCTGGACCATCAAACTCCAAGAACAGTTCACAGCCCAAAAGAACTGTCTCAGCATCTACCAAGATGAAGGTGGAGAAGGGATGTGACCAAAGCCAGTCTTGCTCTCATAAGGAGACTCTTTTGAAAAGAAAATGTTATGTGTCATGTGTGAAAGTACCTCTCACATTGCTAAGGATTGCCCATACAATCCTAAAAGTACTATCCACATGACCAATACAAAGACTTCAAAGAGTTTCAAGAAGATTCAAGCTTCGGAAGGAAAGTCTGTTTCCTTCGGAAGCTCCAAATCAAAGAAGAAGGTAAATGGAAAATTACCTCGGAAGAAAAATTGGTCTCGGAAGAAAGGAGTTCTTCCGAAGCACTGAAGTCTGCTGCAGTGACTGTAGAATCTTCCGAAGGTTCAGTCATCAAAACTTGTGAAGTCCCAAAAGCTTCTAAGTTTTGAAGGTCAAGTCCAAGACTCCAAAGGTGGTGTGGAAGTCTAAGAAAGACCAAATGACTGAAGTTTCTCCATCAACAACAGCTGAAGATCCCCCTAGTACAACCATAGGATCTATTACTGTTGCATTACCTTCTATTACACTTAGTGAGCCCAAGACAAGTAAGGCTTGGGTTTCCAAATGTAACTAATCATTTCTTTGTGCAGGAACAGCTCAAGACAAGCAGGAATGTCTGGATAATTGATAGTGGCTGTTCAGGCACATGACAGGCAATAGGTCTCTACTCCATAACTTTGAGAGAATTGATGGAGGACCAGTTGCTTTTGGAGGAGATGAAGGTGGTTACATTTCAGAAGGGGCAAGGTCACAAATGGTAAGCTCAGCATTGAAAGGTAAACTTTGTTAAGGAGCTTGGGTACAATCTTCTGAGTGTATCCCAATTTTGTGATCAGAGTCATAACATGCTCTTTACTGAGCATGAGTGCATTGTTCTCAAGCCTGGAGTGGTCATTCCTCATGAGCATATCCTGCTCAGAGCCCCCAGGAAAGGGAACATGTACAAGATGGATTTGCAAGAAACATCTCCCTCTGGAGAAGTTTCATGCTTTCTATCTAAAGCAAATAGTGATGAGTCTTTCCTATGGCATAAAAGAATGTGCCATGTAAACTTTAAGAACATGAATAAGCTAATTAAACATGATCTGGTAACTGGAATGCCAAAGAAAGAGTTTACAAGTGATGATCATTGTGTTGCATGCCTGAAAGGGAAGCAACATAAGGTATCTCACAAGCCTAAGGAAAAAAACTCCATCACTACTCCCCTACACTTGTTACATATGGATCTTTGGCCCCACCAGTGTAATGAGTCTAGGAAGGACCTCTTATTGTTTAGTGATCACAGATGATTTTACAAGATTCACTTGGGTTTTCTTTCTTAGAACTAAGGATGAAACCCCTGAGATTCTGAAGAATTTCATCTTAAAAGTTGAGAATCAAGTGATCACAAGGTCAAAACCATAAGATGTGATCAAGGAACTGAATTCAAGAACCAAATCCTTGATACATTTTGTGATGAAAAAGGTATTACAAGACAATATAGTGCTCCCAGGACTCCTCAGCAAAACGGAGTTGCTGAGAGGAGAAACAGGACACTAATTGAAGCTGCAAGAACTATGTTGTCTGACTCTAAACTGCCCATCACCTTCTGGGCAGAGGCAGTAAATACTGCTTGCTATGTGCAAAACAGAGTTTTAGTAGTTAAGACACATTGTAAGACTCCTTATGAACTTTGGCACAAGAGGAAACCTTTCATTGGTTTTCTCAGGTCATTTGGATGTCCCTGCACCATCTTGAATACCAAGGATCAAATTGCCAAGTTTGCTGAGAAATCAGATGATGGACACTTCATTGGATACTCTTCCAAGCTAAGGCTTATAGAGTATACAATCTCAGAACTAGAATTGTTGAGGAGTCAGCCAATGTGACTTTCAATGAACACACACCCTGTGTGGCTGGTTCTGGTCCTGATTGGCTATTTGATCTTGATTTAGTTACCAACTGTTTTAACAAATCTTGTGAGAATGTTTCAGGATCTGCAGAGAAAAATCTAAATACAGGTGATCCTGATCCAAGATTTGAGCTAGGAAGACCCTCAACTCATACATCTTCAGCTCCAGTTGGAACTACTTCAGCAAATGAGGTCTCTATCAGCACTACAATGACAAATTCAGCTGATAATCTCGGGTGCCTTCAAATTCCAGCTCAGAGGCTCCTCAACCAGATAAAGATACCTCAATTGTAGAAGACAACAATGGTGATGGTGAAAGTGATCAGGAATTCCTTGATGCTAATAACCACACCATAGATGACAACATCAATGATGTCACACACTCATTGGATCAAGTTAATCTTGATAAGTGTGGTAATGTGGAGGGTGAATCATTATGCTAGATCTAAATTTCTCAAATTTGGATCTTCTCAGCAACTTGTTGTGATCCCTCAGCTAAGGATCCACAAGTCTCACCCACCACAAACATCATTGGAGATGTTGTCACAGGGGTAAGAACAAGAGGACAAACCCATGAAGCAAATGTTTGTCTTCACTCTTGTTTCTTATCTCAGATAGAGCCAAAGAAAGTTGATGAAGCTCTAAAGGATGGAAGTTGGGTTGAAGCTATGCAACAAGAGCTGCTTCAATTCAAAACAGAAAGTTTGGAACCTTTGTCCTCTTCCTCATGGGAAGACTACCATTGGAACCAAATGGGTTTTTAGGAATAAGAAGGATGATAGAGGAATTATCATCAAGAACAAGGCAAGACTAGTTGTTCAAGGATACACACAAGAAGAAGGGATTGACTACACTGATGTCTTTGCTCCTGTAGCAAGATTAGAAGCTGTTAGGATATTCCTGGCATTTGCTGCATCCAAGAACTTCAAGGTCTTTCAACTGATTGTAAAGTGTGCTTTCTTATATGGAGTGATTGATGAAGAGGTTTATGTCAAACAGCCACCTGGTTTTGTAGACCCTGATCATCCTGATTATGTCTGCAAGCTTGACAAAGCTCTTTATGGGCTGCATCAGGCACCCAGGAAATGGTATGATGAGACATTATCTGAGTATCTTTGTAAACATGGATACAGGAGAGGTACTATAGATGGAACTCTCTTCATCAAAGGACAGGGAAATGACTTATTGCTAGTTCAAGTATATGTTGATGACATCATCTTTGGTTCAACTAATCCAAAGCTCTGCAAAGACTTTGAGAAGCTGATGATGAAAGACAGATTTGAAATGAGTGCAATGGGAGAACTCAATTTCTTTCTGGGAATTCAAGTGAAGCAAGTTGAAGATGGCATCTTCATAAGTCATCAAAGTATGTTCAGGACATACTCAAGAGGTTCAACATGACTGATTGCAAGATTGCTAAGACACCCATAGCCAGAAACCACTCCCTTGGACCTGATCTTGAGGGGGAGTGTGTGTAGATGAACATTTATACAGGGCTATGATTGGGTCTCTTATGTATCTTACAGCTAGCAGGCCTGATATCATGTTTGCTACATGTATTTGTGTAAGATATCAAGCCAACCCTAAGATGTCTCACTTAATCACTGTCAAAAGGATTCTAAGATACCTCAAAGGTGCTTCAACACTTGGTTTATGGTACCCAAAGAATCCTGACTTCAATCTGTATGCTTATACAGATAGTGATTATGGTGGTTGCAACATGACTGCAAAGTCTACATGGGGGATGTCAATTTCTTGGTGGAAGGGTTGTCTCATGGCAATGCAAGAAACAATCCTGTGTGTCTGCATCAACTGCTGAGGCTGAATACATTGCTGCTGCAAGCTGCTGTGCTCAAGTGCTTTGGATTCAAAATCAGATGCTGGACTATGGATTTAACTTCAAGGAGACTCCTATCCACATAGACAACAATAGTGCTATCTCTATCACTGAGAACCCTGTGCAGCACTCAAGGACCAAACACATCAATATCAGGTATCATTTAATAAGAGATAACTATGAAAAGGGATTAATTAAACTAGTCAAAGTTCATACAGATGAACAATATGCTGATCTGTTTACAAAAGCTTTTGATGAACAGAGATTTAAATATCTAATATCAGCTATTGGGATGATTAACTTTGAGTAGACTTTTTCTTAAAACTAATTCTAATTATTTCTTCTTAAAATATGTGTGTCCTAAGTTGTCTAGTTCATCACTTTATAAGCTCATGTTTTCTTTGGATATAAAATTCTTTTTGAAGACTTTCCTTAGATTCTTGAAAATTTTCTGATACTTCGGAAGATAAAATTTTATCTTCGGAAGAAAATCATGTCTTAAAAATAAATAACTGTCTAAGAAATTTTACCTTCGGAAGAAGTCTAAATCTATCTTCGAAGCTTAAAAATCTTATCTTAGACACTTATTTGTTTTAAGGACTTTTCCTTCCGAAGCAAAATTAACTCTCGGAAGCTTTGTTGTTCCTTAAACAAAGCATTCAAGGTTTATTTCTCTTCCGAAGAAAAATTTTCAAGACTCTCAGGAAAATCTTCCGAAGCCATTTTAGCTTCGGAAGCTTTTTCATTAAAACTTCCGAAGACAATTACCTTCGGAAGCTTTTCGAATTCCAAGAAAACTACTTTTTGAGCAAAAGTAAACTACTTTTTCAGAGGTGGGACCGACTTCGGATTTCAAAGTTTATCCTCTTTCATTAACTTTGGTTCAAATCCCTTTTCACATAAATACCCAACGGTTCCCCCTTTTCCTCACTATCTTCCTCAATTCCACTATTCCTCAAACTAATTCTCTAAACCGCCTTTGCTTTCTACCTTTCTTCACCCTTAAGCTTCTAAAATGGCCAACCTTAACCGCAAAAACAACCCAGATTTCTCCATGCAACTTCACAGGCAACACAATCATGTTGCTCTGTTAAGCTCTGAGAAAGATGCAAGTTTCTCAGAGATTTGCCAATTCTTAACTCTATCCAACTACTTCACCTCCCTGACCATTGATCCTACTCTGTATGAGGATCATTTGCTTGAATTCTGGAAGACCTGCCAAGAGGTCATTATGGATGGGGAGAAGGCACTGTCTGCCACAGTGCAAGGGAGGACAATCTTCATCACTCCGGCCATCATCAACCATCATTTGCAGCTGGATGATGAAGAAGGTGAGTTGTCCTTCCCAAAAGAAGCTGTTAATCATTCCTTTGAGCAGATGGGCTATGAGGGAGATTTCTCTGTAAAGACCTTCAGGAAAGGGAAGGTCTCATCCCAGTGGAAATACCTGCTCCATGTGGTTATCCACAGCTTGTCAAACAAGCATGGTGGGTGGGACCAGATTCCTGAGGATCTCTCCTTTATAGTGCATGGAATGGTTCAGGGGGTCAAATTCAGGTACTCTCAATTTGTTTATACCCAATTTACTTGCAAACTTGGACTCCTTAGAGTATTACATGTTTCCTAGATATGTTCAGCACATTCTTAACTGTGAACTGGGCTCACAGTTGAGGGAAACAAGTAATATTCTTAAATTGGGACAGATGAAGCCCGGCATCTTTAAAATCATGAAGAAGCCAACTGTAGGCTTCTCAGGGGTAGAAACAGCCCTAGTCCCCAAAATGTTAGAGCTCATTGCTCAAGGTGACAACCTAGCAACACAAGCTAGTGTTGAACCCACACCCTTTTTCCTTACCACTAAAAAGACCACAAATAACCCTCACCTACCAAATAAAATCCAAACGAACCCTGCTCAGGCTATTGAATCTGTACAGGTCCCCATATACTCACCCTTACAGGAGGAAGTGGACACTAGAGCTCCCACTTCCCCTGAGGAGCAAACCACTCCCATTTCTTCACCTATCAGGGCTGAGGTTCCTCATGCTCACCCTGATGAGCTCACAAGCCAACAGCCTTAAGCCTTCACTCTGAGTCTCAACACTCAAGTGAACAACCTTCAGGGGACAGTTACCATCCCCAGCCTTTAGATCTAAACCAACCCATTCCCAACCTATCCTTCTATACTGATGAAGACTTCGGATTCAGTGAGTACCATGAGTCTCTCTTCTCCTCCCCTACTCAAAGAGAGATGAGTACCTCTGATTCTCCTCAGTCTATCCCACATCAGTCACCTGTTACTGAGGTGGACACTTCTGAACATGTTCAGGATGTCCATATGGAAGAGGCTCTCACTTCTGCAAGTGATTACATCATTAGGACCTCAACCATAGCAACTCAGCCCACTGATATCTCAACTGAGATTGCTAGTGAGCAGAGAGGAAAACCAGCAGCCAAGAACCTCAAGCTGGTGGTGAGAGAGAGAGGACTTTGGTCCAATCATCTCATCCCCCAATGATTCTTCTGATGAAGAAGAGGGGAATTTGAGACTAAAGGTGTGCAGAAACTGTCAAAAACATGCTCCTATTTAGTCTCTAAGGTTAGTCATCTTGAATCTCAGGTGACTACCTTACAAAACAGGGTCAATGATCAGCAACTTCAGATTTCATATCTAAAGGAAAAACTAGCTGGGAGACCTTTAAGGAGAGCTCAACCAGGAACACAAGAACCTGTGGAAGTGATTGACTTATCCTCCAGCTCACCTATGCAAGTGGGTGATGCTACCAAAAAGGGGGGAGAAAGTTATTGCAGCCACAGAATCTGGGAGTTCTTCACAGAGAATGGACATAGAGGACTCACCATCTCACTTGCTGTTGTGCATTCTCAGCAACTTTCTCAAGTTCACATTAATGTGGACTCTATAGACTTTATCATCAGGAGTCTCTTTGAGGAAGGTATACCAAGGGCTGTGTCATCTCCACCACAAGGAACTTCAACTACATCATAAGGTGGAGGTATGATGCTGACAGAAGAGCCCTTATTCTTCACAGAGTTCAAGGGCAACAAGAAGTATTTGATTTTCAAAGCTTGAACTTTATGAAAGATTGGATCTAGTCAACATGCCACTTGTCAATCCAAGCAACTCAAGACAAGCTGACAGATTGGCTCAAAGAATCCAAGATAGGATCCTTGCAGAGTTACTCTAAGAAGGAGACTTAGGCAATCAGGCAATGTCATCGGTCAACTGGATGTTGAGGTGGACCCTAAGATTAGTTTCATAGGGGAAACCTTGACTAAGGCCCAGTGGCAGAACCTGAGACCCTGTCTCATCATCAACAACTGCTGCAGAGGTTCACACTCCTTCTGAGACACCTGCTGGTGAAGGTGTTTCTCAGCCTCTCTCTAGCCAGAGCATGGAAGCTACACCAAGCAATGAAGGCCAAGCCTCTATCCACCCTGAGTCATAAAGGTCTGTGGGTGACAAAGGGAAAAGGATTATGACTCCTGAGGAAATTGAGGAGGAAGAGAGAGAGAGGAAAAGGAAGCTAAGGGGAGAAAGTTCCTCTGGGTCTTCAAGCTTTATGCAAGCTGCAATCAGGGCTGCCCCCAGACCAAATACTCAAGATGATGAGTTGAGGGCAGTCAGGATTACTTATTTACAGACCAGGAACTATGATATTGATGAAATCATCTCCCTCCCCTTAGAAGAATTGAATGAACTGGCTGATATGGAAGTGTCAAGAGAGATGAAAGAAAAGAGGATGCAAGGCTACTTCTCCAATTCAAAAAGGAAAGGAGACAGAAAAGACTCTACAAGCATGCTCCCACTCTCTCTCTAGTTCAAGAAAGTCCTGTACAGGAAGAAGTGGCTCCACAAGAACCTCAGGTAGACAAAGAAGAAGATAGGATCAAGATGATCAACTTCCTGAGTGCCACAGGCTTCTATCAGGCAGATGCACTTCTTCCCCTGTCCTATGACTTCATTGAGTTTGAGTACTTAAACAACTTGAGCTTGAGCTAGTCAAAGAAAGAAAGACAACTAAAAGGAAGCTAAGGGAAGAAGCTGCAAAGTCAAGAGCCATCATCCAAAAGAGTATGAAGAAGTCTGCTGATAGACAAAGGATGATGAGCTTCTTGAAGCTATATGGATTCTCTGGAAGGAGACTTGGCCCTATGTCTCTATCCACAATGGATGAGCATATAAGGGTGATCAAGCAGAAGATTAAGAGTGGTGAACTGATTGACTTGCACTCTCTTCCAAGTCAAGTCCCACCTAAAGTGGAGGTTAAGTTTGAACAACCTGAGACACCTCAACTGGACCTCCAGCTGACCTCAGCAAGCTTCATCTTCTGATCCAAGGCAGGGTCAAACTCCCTCTCCTTCTGAACCTGTGAGGGAGGAACACCCAACTGAGAAAGACAAGGATGATCAACAAGGTGCTGCAGACCAGTCTTCTCAGTTAAAGTCATCTAAGAGGAAGAAGAGAATGGCTTCTAAACCAAAGTCAAAAAGAAGAAAAAGCCTAAGTCATCTACCTCTACACCTCAGGCTGAGTCAGATCAACCTGAGGAAGTGCATGATGAGACAGCCCAATCAACTCCAATGCAAGTGGCTCCTCTGACAACTGAGACACCCATCTTGTCCTGGACTTACTCTACCAATCCAGAAAGATGGCATGTAATCAGAGATCAAGGTGTTGAGAGTGTCTATACTTGGCAAGACATAATCAACTTACCTCTGCATGATCTCTTTGAGATGAGAAGATACTGTGAAGGTCTTGATGATCCTGACCATCTAATAAAGAAGGGTATGGTCATGATTGTACTGAAGACCACCAATATCTGAAGATCTTCTAAGTGTTTGGTAGCATCAGCCTAGGGGAGTTTGTAAGGATTCCTTAAGTCTGATGCAAACCAAAACATCCAATGTCTCTCTCTGCAACATGCACTAAGTACTGAAGTATGAAATGCTTCGGAAATTTACACAATACACTAGAAAATACTCTAAGTGTAAAATCTTCCGAAGCCAAGACCAATATCTTCCGAAGCCAAACATGAAGTCTTTCGAAGCCTCAGAGACAAAGTCTTCCGAAGCTTAAACCTATGAAGACAGATTTCTTCCGAAGACTTTTAGTATACATGCTTTATCTGATGTATTATTCCATAAAGCTTGGACACCTTTTGCTGCATCTCTGTAAAGTCACCAACTTACATGATTTGGTGAAAAGGTCCATGCTTTTGGTAACTGTACATTGAGGTCTTGAGTCTGTAACTTTCTACTTTATGTACTTTATCCTTTTTGTAATAGATAAGGATGTGAGCTATGACATGTCATAGTCACAAGGTCAAAAGGCAGATATGCATTTTGATCCTACAATTAATTTTGTTAGTGTCTAGTCAATTGTATCCAGCTGGCTTTCAAAGTATAGCCGGCTTTAGGTTATAGTATAAGTATTCCAAGTTCTTGTATCTTTCTTTATGCTTTGTAACACTTGTAAAAGAACTTGAGAAAGCAACATACTGCCTCCTTGAAACCCAACTCTCCTGTTCTGTCTCTTTACTTTACTTGTGTTCTTAGTATCATCATATTGGTTAATCCAGTTCATTGTTTAATCAAAGTTTAGTTGTTCTCCTCATTGTGTTGTTGTGTTGTAATTTGTTCAAGCCCTTAACCGGTCCTGCACTTGGTATAGACACGGTCATGCTTAGTATAGACACGATCATGCCTAGTACACCCACGGTCGTGCTATTGGTAGGCATGGGTATGTATCTTGCCGACCACTACTAAATTCTCATATTATACCCTTTTCATTTGCAAAGATGACTTTTGAATGTTGGCACGATCGTGTGTAAAGTAGACACAGTCGTGTTGATCAGAAATTTTATTGGGCACAGGCTGTGCTTGAGCTTGGGTCCGACTTTGGTCTTTAGGAACAAAAGAAGGCACGAGCGTGTCTTGTGGAGACATGGTTGTGT
This sequence comes from Flaveria ramosissima, assembly GCA_025215565.1. Classification (NCBI taxonomy): domain Eukaryota; kingdom Viridiplantae; phylum Streptophyta; class Magnoliopsida; order Asterales; family Asteraceae; genus Flaveria; species Flaveria ramosissima. Next base: position 57,898,706 of record CM046035.1, on the reverse strand, counting down.
TGATCAGTCGAATGTTAGGACACAGGCTGTGCTTGAGCTCGTGCTTTGCTTAGTTGGAAGTCTGGTTAAGTCCATGACAAAGTTGGAAGTCTAGTTCCCAAATCTAATCAACATAACTCAACATCCTTGCATAATGTAAAGTTATCCTATCTAAATAGGTGACATGGTCCTTATGTATAATATATATTCAGTTTTAATCTATCTTCAAAATATTTCTTTCGATACATTGATCATGTCATAAGCATACTCAAGTTTTATATAATTCTGAATCTCAGGACTTGCATCATCAAATATTAGGAGCGACCTTTCAAGTGAGTCTTACATGTTCAGATAACAAATGTTAAGTGCTAATTATGAACCTAATGATCCTTGGTTTTGATAATGATGAAAATTCATTACTTGTGTTATTAAATTTTCAAATAATACGACTTAATTTATAAAAACAAAATTGTAATAAAGTCATGATGTTTTCCAATGTTATTTTATAAAACCTTGACTAAGTTTTTATAAAATTAATTTCCATAAAGTTTTTTCTAAATATTTGATTTTAATCAAATGAGATTTATTTTAAAACATATAGTAGATGGAAATCAACTAAATGTAGAAGTGTTCAGGTGTATTTTAACATTGAAGGCACAAATTGTTTATAAGGGTTTAAGGGTAAAACCGTAATGAAAATAATCAAACATATTTTCTATAATACAAAAGGTAATTCTTACTATTTTGATATAAGTTAATAACTTTTTGTTTAAAAGTTAAATACACCTTTGTTGAGATTCAAAATATGGTGCAAGAGTGTGAAAATGGGTTTGGAAATATAAAATACTTGAAAATGACTGACTTGGCAATCCATGGTCACTTCAGATGAAATGGGTTTGAAACCCAAGAAATCTCTAGTCCAAATTTGAAAATTACCATGAAGAAAAGGGAGATGAGTAATCAAGAAGTAGTAGGGCAAAATTGATGCTAAATTAGTAGGAAACTTGACATAGGTAAGTTGTTGAGTTAACCATCCAAATGGGTCATGGGTTATACAAATAAGGGATATGATTAGTTTATTATGTTGATGCCTACAATTGCTATTCGTAGGACATGTGTTGTTTTTATGAATGAAAGATGATGAATCTAGTTGAGCTTTTGTTATAAATAAGAATACATAAAGAAATACAGTGGACGGATACTAATACTTTAGTTGAACTAAATGTCCGTAATATGTATTCTAAACATATTATTGGTGACTTGTTGTTAAGCTAGATATACCAAAGCTTATACTTTATGATGTAATTTTATTACATAATACTTTTTAGAATAACTCATATTACATGGTCTTCATATTGTGTTAGGTTTAGAATGGTTAATGACTTATTGTTTATAAATGGGTCAAGTGGTTATTAAGTTACATATACATATTACCGAAGATTATCGTCCATGCGCTAGCAAGGCTAACCTTGATTAGGATAGAACTCTATTTTCTTGTACGTCACAAGGAAGTGGACACGATGTGGACTAGTAAAAAGATTTCTAAGTCAATAATCAAGGTCGATTTCATGTAATCGAGTAATTTAGATGTCAGTAAAGTTAGTTATCGGAGATGTTGAAATGTGTCTGAAAAACCAAAGTATGGAAGATGAAGTTAAATAGATATACATGTAGGAATAGGAGACTGGGTATGGTTTTATACATGAGTTATTAAAAAAGATGGGCCATTATAGATTTAGGTTTTATTACTTTTTATCTCTATTTTTAAGGGTTATTTGGTTTTCTTTAAAAGTTTAACAGAAATATCTAATATTCACTCCAGAATAAAACGTGTCACCTTCCAAACAAAACTATCGGTTTAAACCTATAATTTCTTAAATTAAAGTTACAAACCAAAATAGTAATTTAGGAATATAATGAAGACAATTCATGTTATTAGTTCGATAATAGTATAAGGTGATACGGTGTCGAGCCTGGGGGAGGGTGGGGAATTCCCGGCCTCGGCCTGGGATTTTTTTTTCACCCATAACCATGTGAAAATTCACCCGGTTACGTTGACTTCACCACCACACTCACCACCACACTTCTTGAAAAAAATAATGGAAAACAAGTAAAAACTTAGATGACACCTTGTAAAACAAGAAAAAACTAGGTAAGATTGGAGTAAATAGGAAAAGCTAATGTGACACTGATATGTCACCAGAGAAAAAATGGAAAAAACAGAACGATTAACAGTTACCTAATAGTAGTAATAGAAATAAGTTAGATTTTAAACTATAAACTTTAAAATATCGTAAGTTGCATTTTAGTATGAATCTAGTGTGTGTTTGGGATTGCTTATTTTGAACCAATTTTTAACTTATTCAAAAGTTAATAAGTCAATAAAAATGTTTGAAAAACATAATTATTTTGAAAATAACTTTTCACAAAATGTTAAATAGTAGAAGTTGAAAAGTTAGGAGTAATTTTTGAGAAGTTAAAAACTCCTTTTATACACAATTACTAATATACCCTCACCCACATCATCTAATACCCTATCCATCCCTCCATCACCAAAAAATCTATTTTTGATCATTTTACATTGATAAGTTAAACTTTTTTAGTTTATAAGTTAATCTAAAAACTTTTTTAAAAACTTATTTAGAAAAGATATAAGTTAATAAATACTTTTTATCAAAAGTCTTTTCCAACAAAATAAGCAATCCCAAACATTGGCCTAGACTTGCTTAATCATATTCTGCATTACAAAAAAAACAACAATCATTCATTATTATTACTAGCTTTCCTCCCCACACGTTGCGCTGGGAATTTCGTCACGATCCCAAATATCAAAACGCGTACACCAAAACACGTAATGATGGTCATTTCGATGTAAAACCTCAGACATAAAGAAACACGACTTCAGGCTTATGTCGCAACATCCCCTACACTCTTAAAGAAACCCAAAAGAACAAAAAAACACTAAAAAATTCCAAGTTGGGCGCAACCTCGAACCCGGCCATCAACTACGACATAATCCTGAATACCATAACATAAATAAAAAACATATTGCAAGGGCCGTCACTACTCCGTAAAATCCTAAACCGTACCCAGTCATAAAAATGAGTGTCACTTATCGTAAAACCCGAAAATGTGCTCCGTTATAAGAGGCATATTCTGTAGTAAAAGTGACTATAACTCAATTGTGATACCCGAAAGCGTACTAAGTTGTAAACAAAACAACCTAAAACTGAAAATTTAGGGAAAAAATGAAAGTTGAAAGAAATTTTTGCGACAAAAATGAGAATATTTAAAATCTTGTGATTAAAATTAATAACAAAAACTATATTACTATTTTTTGTATTTTTTGATATACATATACATATATATATATATATATATATATATATATATATATTATTTATTGATTACTATGTTTTAAAAATAATCTATTTTATCACTAAAGTTTCAACATTTTGATATGAGCACAAAAATTATGTTATGCTAAAAAACATTTGTCAAAATATAAAACCAACAAACTCAGCTTGTTGAATTATATTGATTACTATGTTTTAAAAATAATATATTTTATTACTAAAGTTTTCAACATTTTGATATGAGCACAAAAGTTATGTTATGCTAAAAAAACATTTGACAAACTATAAAACCAACAAACTCAGCTTGTTGAATTATATAGAGTATAATGATAAAATGACGTTACTTCCTTTACCAAAAGATAAAAAAACAAGAACAAAAGGAGTGTGTAGTCTTTTCCATCTCCATTAGAGAAAGATGTACATCACACACCACGTTCCACAGTAATGTCCACAAGCTCAGAAAAATATTCCCACGTGCTTAATCTTTTATTTTCATCTACTAACAATACTTAAAAGTCAAAATATAAACTTTATTCGTCGATAAGATTTATGCAAAGTGTTTACAGGAATATAACATTATATGCAAATCAAAAAGAAAGCTAGAGAGTGCAACTTTTATGGCTTGTAGAACACAAGTCAAGTATTAAATTATAATTATAAGTTAGCATGAAGTTATAACATTATCAAAGTAATATATACAAATTGTTATTATATGTAATCAAAAGCTAATTTTAACATCAATTTACATGTTTGTACTTTCTTGAAAGTCTTAACTATCGTATTAAACCCTATAAAATCTGCACGTCAAGATGATAAGATCTCTTTTGTAAGAGATACGAAAATATCTTATCTAGCATATAATGCTACTGTTGAAACTTTCCACGTTCATAAACCTGGTTGTATAATGTTAAAAAGAAAAACACCAGCAACATGAAATAATAAAGGTCATGATTGTAAAATATAAAAGACAAAAATCACGTGTTTGATTAAATCTGCACAATGCACATACTTATTTACTTTCCAACACTTAGCATTGATGTGTTTCTTTCTCCCATCATATTGTTTGAGATAAGGTTATAACAAAAAAAATATTTAACTTAAAAATATTAAAAAAGATTGTAAGATTGACGTGTGTCATTTTATTGTTTTATATTAAAGGACATTGTGTCAAATATGTAAGGCTTTTGTGTATAATACGTTCATTGTGTAATATATTTGTTTTTTGTGTAATATATTTTTTATTATTTGTTATATGTATTTATTGTTATGTTTTATGTTTTAGATTATTTTAATTATGTTATTTTTGTAATTGTTTTTTATAGATTATAAAGACTTATTGTTATGTATCGTTGTATTTTACAATTAAAAGTACATAATGATGTTATTTTACAACTTTACCATATAATGCAAGAGTTTGTTTCCCAAAGACTGAACCTATTATCTCAAGGTCACAAAACAACAATCTTACCAGTTGTTTCAAGGCTGGCATTCAATTGGATGTTACCTAAACCTAATTATATATATATATATATATATATATATATATATATATATATATATATATATATATATATATATATATATATATATATATATATATATATATATATATATATATATATATATATATATATATATATATATATATAGTTGGGTTCAAATGAAAACCAAGATAAATTGTGAAAACAAATAAATCAAATCTTCACTTTTATTTATTAAGATCAAGACTCTTTGTACGCATGATCCCACAAAAGTACAAGGTCCTATTTATTTGTTACAAAAAAGTAATATGTTAATACATCAAAGTTGAAATTTTGGTTGATTGATTTTCACAATTTATCTTGATTTTCATTTAAACAAAAACCTATTTATAAAACACTACGTCAGTTGATACAATACTTTAGTAGTTGTATTTCTATTATTTTATGCTAAAGAATTTGAAGAACAATACTCAACAGCAATACCCGTTTTTCTCCACCCGCCTAGGTTCAAATCTTTGCTCCAACCTTTTTTTATTGTTTATTTATTTTAATGCTTTTATTATTAGTTTTATTCATATTTTGTCCTCATTTTGTAACTTTTAACACAAAGTGTTTTTGTATGCTTTAAATACGTCGTTGCGACATTCTTATTTTTCACCGTGCGACATACACGGGGGTATTTATGTAATTACAAGGGCGAAAGTACAGGTCACCTTTCCCGATCTCAGGGATCTTTGTCTATATATGATGTCGAGATCACACACACTTATCACACTCTCTCTGCGTGTTTTATTTCTTCACATTTTCTCTCTGCCATCTGTTCTTCAATCATCAATTCCACACAAATATTCCGATTTCTCTGCTCCAACATTTCCATCAATCCCCTGTTGATTCGTTCACCAATCACCCACACAGATCTCAGGTGTATTCAATCAACAATTTGAACTTCCTTTTGATCCATTTGTTCAATCAGAACGTAAGTTTTCAGAGCTTGTGACTCGATTATTCTCAATGAGGGTGAAGCAGGAGGAGGTTAGCGAAGAGGGTATTGAAATGGAATCGAGTAGTAGCTGTAATGGATTAGGGTTTCACGATAATCTGATGAAGGTTGTTGTTGTTGGTTATGCTCTTACATCCAAGAAGATTAAGAGCTTTTTGCAACCGAAGCTCGAAGGTTTGGCTAGGTATGTTGTTGATGATTTTCACTTGATTGTTCCTCTTGTATCGAATTGTTTGATTCTGATTTCAGAACGTAAACGCCCAATTTCTAGTTTTCATCTGTTTAGTGTTAATCTGTATGTGCATATCGGCATATGTACGTGTAGAAGTATAAATTAAGTTATGATAAGTTCTTGACCAATAGTTCTATAGTTCTATCTGCAATATATATTTTAAGAGATCGAATAATAATGTTTTTTTGGTGGAGCAATTTAATATTCGTTTGATTTGATTTTTAATTGATAAGCGTTGTATAGCCGCCTTGATAGTGTGATCTTTGTATAAAGATTCTTGAATGTGAATATTATAGTATTCTTACAGTCGGCCAGTGATTAGTTATGAGTATATATTCTGTATTAAACAAACCATTTTCTAGATGGTAAATATTTCATTTCAACTTGCCCTTTGTTTGCCAAAGTTTATGTTGTTTGATGATGATTATTTTCCTTTTCTTTTGTTTGTGGGGATTTGTTTGCTTTAGCTAATGATTGTTTGGAGTCTCCTATCATAAAAGTCATGATTTTTCTTTTTTAAAGAGTGAGTGTGGTATGAGGAAAGATGACGTGTAACTACCCACATGTGTTATGTTCTTAAAGTAATAATGATAGCTTGATGGGTTTGTATAGATTTGCCATAAATACCTAAATGGTTAGGCAATCACTTACACAAGTGCAAAAAGTGAAAACATAGTGCACAAGGCTCTATAAGTGTGGGCTCCGGGGTGTTGGCCAACTTATGCCTAACATAGGCATTTTTACTCTGATTTTTTCAAGAGGTTGTTCCAATGACTCAAACCTGTGATCTATAGGTCACATGACAACAATTTTATCGTTGCTTTAAAGCTCTACCCTTCAAGCACTTGGATGGTATCTTTCAGATTAGGTTGATCAAAACGTATAAATTTTGGGAGTAATTTCTATGTGATTGCCAAACTTAGTTTCCATTGTTAATCATCTTTGATCCTTTTGCATTTGTTTGTGGTGCTTTATGTCCATATAATTGCTACACAAATCCGATTTTGCAGTTTCCCATCATAACGTTACTGAAGCAATGGAACAGAACTACTTCCTGTTAGAAATAAGCAATACATATACATTGTTAAAGGAACGCACACTTTATAATTGTCCAATGGATGATGATAGTTTTTCATTTATGTTAAAGAATCTATGTTTTGAAAACTTTATTTTGACTATATGTTGTCCTAAAGATAAGGTTTTTTTTTAACTCAAGTTGTATAGTTACTGCACATTTCTCCCTTAACATTTTATCATAATTTCAGATATGTTTTAAGTTATTGATTGCATGCTTGATTGTGTGTGATGCAGGAATAAGGGGATATTTTTTGTTGCTATTGATCAAACTCGCCCCCTATCAGATCAAGGTCCTTTTGATATTGTGCTTCATAAGGTCAATCACACATATTCTTTTATTTTCCAGCACTTGGCAGCATGCCATAGAGTTTTTGGTCAATCATTGTTGCTAAAATTTGTTGGGTGATGTTCTTTTTGTCTGCAGCTGTCCGGGAAGGAATGGGGGCAAATTCTTGAGGTTGGTCTTTGCAGAAATTCCCCTAATGTGATTATGTTTATGCTTTCTAGTTAGCAAAGTTTTTGCAATTTTTGATGATATTTTATGCCTTAAGATATGCATCATAGATTATAAATTGTTTTACCTTGTGATTCATGATGTGCTTGGCATTTTTTGGCCTTTTTTATTAAGTTATTAATCTATATGTATTTTGGAAAAGATGACTTGTGCTCCTTCGATTTCTTCTTACAGTTGATGTATTCAGAATTCATAAAAGGGACACAAGGTTTTTTAGTTTAAAGTTTTAGTCATGTGTGGACTAAGTGACTAACCAAAATTTATCCAAACAAAATTTTGTTGATGAAAAGATGTCAGAATAAAGTTGATGCAATTATGTAGCTGACTATTTCATAACCTATAGCATTTCCATCTTCTGTTTAGTTGAGATTTTCAGTGATCAAATGTGCTTTCTTGCACCTTCATTCACTTATCTTTTGGATTAACTAAGACGGTCACTTTGTTTCTTATAGGATTATCGTCTTTCACATCCAGAGGTGACGGTGCTTGATCCTCCAGATGCCATACAACATGTATACAACAGGCAGTCTATGCTTCAGGATGTTGCTGATCTGGATCTTTCAGATGCATATGGTAATTGACTCTCTTGTTTCTTTATTATCACCGAACTTGAATTCTTTCCCCTGCCTTTATATATTCATTTGTCTGATCCGTAAAGAGTTAATACTTCTTGTAGGTACAGTTGGTGTCCCAAAACAATTGGTGATAGAAAATGACCCTTCATCTATTCCTGATGCCATTAGGAAGGCTGGGTTGTCCCTACCTCTTGGTATGTTCCTGTTTTCAACTAATCGCTTGTATCTCTGTAAAATAATTAACTCAATATTTATGGCGCTAATCAGCAGACTAGAGGTGGCTAGATGGTCCAGGTCAAGTGGGTTGGGTAATGGGTCAAACGGTTCCTTTTGAAACGAATCATTTTAGTATGGGTTGAAACAGAGGGTCAATCCGCAAACACTTTATATGTCCGTTTTTCTAATATTAAATATCGCACAGCTGGTGATTTCAAAAAGCAAAATTATTATAATAATTATCTAAATCTGTGAACAAAACAACTTAGGTAGTTCATGGTTGTATGCATTATTAATAGTCTTTTGGAAACTTTCAACCATTTTGACCAGTGAAGCCTTTAGATGATTTTTTGAGTGTACCATGAGATTAAAGGTGACCTAAATTGGCCCATTTGTATGCAAATGGATCAAATTGCCACATTGGCACTGCTCAATCATATTTATGAAGAATAGTAAGACTAGGATTTAGGAAATGATAGCATCATAATCTAGTATATTAGTTTCTTATTATTTTACTTGAATATTATCGTGATTTTGTGTTTAATTGAATTTGACAGTTGCAAAGCCTTTGTTTGCCAAGTCACATGAGCTATCATTGGCTTATGATGAGTATTCCCTTCAGAAGCTAGAACCTCCACTCGTTCTTCAAGAATTTGTTAACCATGGTATGCATGCAATTTCAACGCTACAATAAAGCGATTTTAGACCCGCTTCTATTGCTTGTATGATAAATCCTTACCTGTTTTCTTGTGGTTGTAGGAGGTGTTTTGTTTAAGGTTTATATCGTTGGGGATGCAATAAAGGTTGTCCGGCGGTTCTCTTTACCTGATGTTAGTAAACGTGAGTTGTCAAGTAGCAGAGGGGTATATCGGTTTCCGAGGGTCTCATCTGCAGCCCAATGTGCAGATGATGCAGACCTTGATCCATATATTGCCGGTATGTCCTTTTGCTTAAAGGTAGAAAAATGGTGGGTTGGTGTAACTGATCAAAACAGTATGGTTGCAACCAGCTTGTATATGGACCTGATTTATTTTTTTATTATTTACGCAGAGCTTCCTCCACGAGCTTTACTTGAGAGACTTGCTAGAGAGCTTCGATGCCGACTGGTATTCCACTGAACACCTCCTTTGTGATTTTATTTTTATTTTCCTAAAACATTAAGGTATATTCTTTTAATCTACAATATTATATGATCACTCAAAAACATGATTGATACAGGGTCTTCATCTGTTCAACTTGGACATGATTAGAGAGCATGGAACCAGAGATCGGTTCTACGTTATTGACATCAATTATTTTCCTGGTAACGAAAATAAAATTCCATGTTTCCAAATCATTTTTTACACTTAAATAATTATGTCCGTAAAGATGGGCCGACTTCAACTCATTTATTTATCAATCTGTCGATTTCAGGTTATGGTAAAATGCCTGAATATGAGCACATATTCACAGACTTCCTTTTGAGCCTGGTGCAAAGCAAGTTCAAGAATCACCCCACTACATTATGCTGAAGAAAATGTTGCTAATGAAATCATAATAAAAAACGCAACTGATCTGAGCTTGAAAAATAGACAACAGTATTCAGTCTCCGGGTTCATGATGTCTGAACAAAGCTAGAAAGAATGCCTTGGAGAGGTATGATCCATTGCCGAGCTAGAGCCAACCCGACCCGACCAGACCCGTGTTTGATATTCATCAGGTAAACTCTTACAAGTAAAATGAGTTTGTATATCTTGGTTTTAGGTAACTAATTTGGTTAGTGTATGTTGATAATGTGATAAAACTGTAACAACTTATGTTTCCTGAAATCTTTGCATTGGTATGTTGTGGATTAAAAAGCTGTATGTGTAATATAGAGCAAATGACAAAAGTTTCATTGCAATACCCACTCTCTTACTTAAACAAAGATAAGAGTGCAGAAGTGTGTCCCAAGGTAAGTTAGATTATATACATTAGTCAAACACTTAGATTAGTGGAGAAACAAAGTTTGCAAAAGACATGAAACCATTTAGATACATACATTCATTGGTTTTCACTATAACACTCCATAAGTGGCATGAGCAAAAGACTCTTGACATGACGATGTGTATCGGTTCCTCCTTAAAACTTGAGGTTTTCCTAAGGCATGAATAACAAAGCAAGTTATTATCAATGTACATTACAACCATAAACGTCATGAGTGTCGTCATGTGGGTACAAAGCAAACATGTGCAACAAAATTATGACAGAAACTAGACCTGTTGTAAGCTATGTCTAGCCTCGCGCAACTTAGGCCCCACAATGACGTAGTAGGGGGTGGCGTAACATAGAGGGGGATCACTTCTGCAGCTTACGCTCCAACCTGTACATTTAGGACCTTTTGACACTTAGACTCGCACCAAATAGCATCCCTTCACGTATATAAGTCACGAATATTGCAACGAGCTTAATTTAAAGAAAATCACTATATCCACCATTCAGAATTTCAACTTACTATTAACTTGTTAATTCAGTTTTACTCGCTCCATAATCAAAGAAGGCGTAATCAGCTTGTTTTGTTTGCAACCAAAAGGCCATCATTATCAGTGACTTAACATTGACTAATGGTATATCGCCCAACTTGACCCGTTACAACTACAGGGTCATTATTTACAGTGAATTAACATGATCAAGTAACTTATTGCTCTACTTGACCCAATACAAACTATAAGGTCATTAATAACAATGTTTAGCATTAAACATTTTTCTTTTGGAAAGGCTGGATGATATTTTCATTAAACGGCTAGTAAGATACTAGCAAAGTTTACATGCATCAAGATAATTGACAATTACATTTGAAAGTTAAAACCAGACCAACTGGCCCGTTCTATCTCGAGCCTTCGGGAGTGACTTTTAATCAAAGAAATCAAGATTGCCTTGATTCCTCCTAAAATGCTAGCTGCTCTTGGAACTTTTCATGTGGATTACTTCATTTCTTTCTTACCAATGTTTTAGATATATTGTCTTCTTGTTCCATTTTGAACCTTGGACTTGTTCATGCATCTTCATTAGATTTGTAAAGGAAAAAGCATATATGGGAGGGATTTTCAACCAAGTACTCATATTAGCCCACACTTCAATAACCATAAAGCAGAAGGGAATAAATGCTCATGTGTTTCATCATGTGTGTTACAGAATGGGCATGTCATGATTTTGAGAGGGACTCCTCTTTTAATTAATGTCATTCTTGCAGAAATTCTACCTTGGTTTGCTCTCCAACTAGTAATATTGACGTTGATTAGTACCCATCCATTCCATTCGAATTGTTTCGTTGCTTGAGGGCTCGTGGTTTCATCAATTGTTGATTGGATGAGACTCGTATGGAAGTCAGTTGTGGTGGATGAATCATCTGACCAAACTCATAGGTCTAGCTGATTATGGGATAGAACTGGTGGGGGGTTGATGAAAGAAAAGTAAGATAGCCGGAGAGCTCATGAGTTTAATTGTCCTTAAGTGACGGGTTACACCATCTCCATAACTAAGTCAAGGGGCTTTCGGAAGTAGAGACACATTCACGTAATTTAACTTCCTTTTCTATTTCCAGAGGGGTCCATCCAAAATCGAGTTTGTTAGGAATCAAAGCAGTACGCAATGGAATACGAACACCACATACGCACAAACGAATCGCGCAGAAACAAAAAATAAGGAACACTAAGATTTAACGTGGTTCGGATTGGATGTGAATCCTAAGTTCACGAGGTGCAAACAAGGTTTATCTTTTATTAGGTGCTCAAAGATTACAATTACATAACAGGTATATATAGATAAAAAACAACTTAGTAAACAAAAACCCAAATATGGGCCCAAGCTCTAATTCTCATTGTCTTCAACTTGAGCCCAAGCCCAAAAACCTTCAAACCAAACAATCACCCAAGCCCAAGTGAACCCCGTATCCAATAAGTTCAGTAATCTTCAAAACAAGTCTTCCAAGCCTCCAGTTCTCAAGAACAAGCTAAGACTTCAGTTATATCCTCCTAGTTGCAACAACCTTTCTCATCACTTACCTAATAGCCCATTGAAGCTCCCGAGAGCTTGAAAACATCAGTCATATCAGACCCATCCTCAATCTTAACCGACTCCCATTGACTCGCATTGTTGGCTCCAAAGAATTCTAGAGAACGAACTCTCTCCAAAATCAACAAACTATTCACAGGAGAGATTTTAACATTTGGACTCCACTCCCTGAACACTCCCAGTTCCCCCCACTGTTACCAAACCCATGACCTAGTTTAGACCTTCGAACACACTCAGCTGACATCCCCGTGGCTCTAGGATTCACGTTTGCAAAATGAACCCTCTTATATCTACCTATTCAGTGAGTTGGACTTTGTTAATAGTCTTTACCGAGGTGGTCATTCCCTCAAACGTTAGCTACACCATGTGTAACGATACTCGTTTCAAGCCCCAAGCAATAACAACATTTCCATCGATCACTTTCCATTTTCCACCACCAAACTTAACATCTTGTCCTTGTTCATCCAATTTCCCAACTGAAATCAACTTTGTTTTCCAGTCTTGAAATCACCCTGACATTACGTAAGCTCCTTGTAGTTCCAAATGATGTTTTCAAATCGATGTCTCTCACAAGGATTTCCTTATTCACCAAGATTTACCTTCCTAAAGTCACATTCCTTTAGATTTACCTTCCTAAAGTCACATTCCTTTAGATTTACCTTCCTAATTCTCCTTGTCTTAAACTTGAGCCCAAGCCCAAAAGACTTCAAACCCAACAGAGCTAACTCTATTACCGTTCGAGATTTTAATTAAGGCTTTTATGTCTATATTAAAGGTAAATAATTCATAATCAATTTTCATAATTGCTTTTCATATACCATAAAGTCTCATCTTACAAGGAATGGAGGAGCCAATGATGGTTGGTGATAGTGAATCACATTTATCATTTCTTCCATAGGGATCCTTGCTCCACCTTGTATCTATAAAACCATTTAGACACAGGGCCGGCCCAAAGGGTAGTTAACCCAAGCAAGGGCTTTAAGCCTCACTTTTCTAAGAGCCCCCAAATTTTGAATCTTACTTATGTGTGTGTAATTTGGGCCAGATCCGTATGGCGATTATGGATTATCTTAAGAGCAGCGATGGGAATATAGGATTGGGGAGAATCGAGAGGCTCTAATAAAAATTTTTGATGGAATATGTTTGGATATCTGAAACACAACACTATGAAAATTGAATCGTCGCCTCTGCTCTCGTCAAATCACCTTTATTGTTCTTGTTGTTTGAACTTTGAAGAAAGGGTCACCGAATGGAAAGTTTTATTTTCGTTTGTTCTTCTGTTGAAGGAATGAAGGGCGAAGGTACGATACTTCATATGATAAATCTTGATGTTGATAAGTATTGATATTATGTCGACAAGGTACTTATTTAATCTAATATTATGTTGAATATTAAATATGATATTCTTGAAACTGTTTTATTTTTGGTGTGCAACAAAGAGGGGATATCCACAATGCAGACACAATCTATTCTTTCAAGTGCTTATTCAAAGCTTATCCACAGTATAATTTTTTGTTATTATGCAATTTTTTAGTGAAATTAATTTTAAACTCTTGCTCTTGTGAGAAACCAGGTTCATGTGCAGATTATTCTGATTTATTTATAAAAATTCATTCAGAATTTTGGTTTTGATTCTTGGGTATCATTCAAGATTTCATCTTCTTTAGTATTGTTACATATACTTTGTTGAGGAAATTAAAATTGTTTTATTGTTTCCCATTCAACACTCTTTTAACAAGTTACATGTAACTGAATTTGTATGTTTTATGCTTTCCACTTTAAGCATTTTGATAACATAATAGGAATTTCGTGTAACTGATTTTTGTGTGTTTTACCATTTCAGCTTATGTTCAATTTAGGCATCTTGTAAGTTAAATGAAAAAGTCTTTTGAATCTAGAAAAACCATTTAATACAGATGGATTTATGCATTTTTGTAGTTTAAATGAAAAAGCCTTTTAAATCTAAAATAAAACCATAACTTCTAATTGGCTAATTTAATGATACTTCAATGCCTTAGGATCGTAAGCAAAAATGATTGAGTCGTCCCTATATAAGAGAAGAGGGCTAAGTTCGCAGCTTTAAGAGATCTAATATCGAGCCCACCCCTCTCTATGGAAGCTATCCCATGTTCCCATTTATCATAGCTTATTTTCCTTTTTTTCACTAATGTCACCCCATAAGAAGTTTAAGATTTTCTTGATGAATTTTAGTTTCTTAATGATGGTTTTTGGAGCTCTAAAACAGAATAAGTAATACATAGGGAGAGATGATAAGATTGACTTAGTTATTGTGAGACGTCCAAAGAAGCTAATTTTGACATCATTGATGAAAGATCCTCCATAGACAACACAAATAAGAAAAGGGAGAGGGGATCCCTTGCTCAACCCATAAGTACATTAGAATCCAAGAGTTGGTGACCCATTGATTAAGATGGACACCCAAGAGACCATAAGACAACCTTGGATCCATTTGACCCATCTAGGAGGAAACTCATTTCGTGCAAAATAGTGAGGAGAAAGTTCCAATTAAATCAGTCAAATGCCTTATCAAAATCCATTTTTAGGAGGAAAACTTGTCCTTTTATTTTTTAAACCAAAAGCATAACTTATTAGTGATGCAAGGGCCATTAACTATATTTCTCCTAGCGATAAAAGCAGATTGGGAGTTTGAAATGACAGAACTTATGACACATTTCAGCCTACCAGTGAGACATTTAGAGTCAACTTTGTAGATCACTCTGATAATACTTTGGGGCCAGTGGTTTTTAGGATCAGATGTAAATAAGGTTCCACAACCCAAATTAATTTTTCCTTCGCAATGAAACTAATCTAGAACGTCTTTAAAGTCTATGTTGAAAAGGACCCAAATTTTCTCAAGAAACCGAATGTAAATCCATCAGGACCTAGGGTTTTGTCTGATTTGCATTCCTAAACAACCTTTTTAATTTCTTTGGATGAGAATCTTGAAACAAGGAAGGAGACGTAGAGGGCATATCTTTATAAAATTGTTTGGATAGGAAGGCGTATGCTTCATAATTTGTTTCTGCTGGCCCATTGACCATGAATTCATTGATCTTGTTTTTGGAAGAGGGAAAGATTGACCTTTCCATATTTCTACTTATTGGAACCATTCATCCCATGTACTCTTGTTAATGACAAATTTTCGGCTCTAATATTGGTTGCAAAGGTTATTAGGACATCAAGTCCGCATACTTACATGAGAATTGCATTCTTGAGACAAGTCTTAGGAGAATGCCAGTGTGGGCTCGAGCTTGGCTCAACTTGAATTGTGGTTCATTTATCTTATGTTATACACATAATGGTATATATGAAAACAAAATGTAATAGCTTTTAGTTTGTTTAGTTTAACTCGTTAAACTAATGAAACTTTACGGATGAGAAATGTAGTTTTTAGGCTATGATGTTCTATATTTATATTTGTTTTTTTATTAGAAAATGTCAGAAATGAAATTATGGTTACAATCAATTTAAATATTAGACTGCTAGTATATTTACGCTTATATAATATGTTATGATTTGGGTTATAATTTATATAAGTTATAGTTTAACCCTTAGTTTAAACCATTTAAACAAGCAAGCTAATGGGTTAGCTAATGAGTGAGCCAACACATCGAGCTTCTCATGGTTGGCCCTTGACTTTTTAACAAAGCGAACTTAACCGCCTTGGTCCATTTACATACCAAGCCGTTTTGAAAGAGCTGTGAGATTTTACACAGTCCTAATTATTTGTCAGACTAGGTTTTTGAAATAAAGGTGAAGGGGTGCTCTCATCACACAAACCACATCACACCATATATTTACCAATCTAATTTTGTCATGTTACACTATATCACATCCTCAAATTTGATGGCGGCGGTGTTGCCACACTACACCACACACACACACACCATCATGGCGATATCATGCCGTGAATTTCTTTTTGAGACGTGAAGGGGAGCGGTGTTGGTGTTGTTGCATGACACAGGGCCACACTGTAGTCTCGCGACAGGTGTGCCCCGCCCACCCTAATAATAAGATTTAGTCAAATGAGGGTCACTAATGAGAAGTATTATAAAGGTTTGTTGTTTAAAAAATGGAAATGCTCGTCACATCACGAGGGATGCACATTGGGGAGGTAGACAGAACAAGTGAATGACATTGGACAAGTAATTGATAATAAAAAAGTTAGAAACCACAATGTTTTCCGGAAAAGAAAAATGAAACAAGTGCTCTCATCAAAACAGAATTGACTTAAAGAAAGAATATATTACCATTTGATGATCTACTAAAAAGTTATTAAAACTTTCTACGTACATAGAAAAGAAAGAAGTTAAATTCTAAATAATAACGTGGATGGAAAAAAATAGAGAAAATTATATACGTAGTATGTTTGGTTTTAAAAATTTTAAATTTACAAAGTTAGTCAAAACTTTTGTATACTCATTACACATTTGATCTCTAACAATAAATTCTTTTAATTTTTATGTATTTTATAAAGTTTAAACTAACTTTTAAATTTAACTTTAAGGATTAAAAGTGTAGTTAATACACACATAAAAATTTAGCGTAACTTTATAATTTTTAAAGTTTAAGAACCAGACTTACAATTACCACATAAATGTTTAGATTAATTTTACAAATTTTAAAATTTAGTGGTCATATATACAATGTAATCAAACCACAGAGACTATTTATGTAATTTTTAAAAATATTAATATTGTATATTTTGAGAACATAAAGAAATTTAAATTTTCGTGGTTGTATATCATAATGTAATATATTTTAAACCAATGTAATAAAAACAAAATTGAAAAGTCGGTCCCACGAGGGATAAAAAGGTTTGATAATCATCCAAAGGCAGCAGAGTGTACATGTGCACAAAATCAGCAGTAGTTGAGATTTCTTTGGTCTGAGGAACCCACTTGTACCACATGCATCTTTGACTTGTACACTCGTAAATTATTATTGATTACACTGCTACCTTAATTTATCACATCGAGAAAAATTTCTTTTTACAAATTGACAGTAAATAATAAAATAATAAAAGAAAATCTTGCAAGATACGTAACCCTGCACACCAAACTGACACTCACACATGACCACCTCATATCTCTCCATCACCCTCCTCCTTTTGTACTACCCTCCTACCCCACTCTATAGCTTGTACCTTCTGCATTGTAGTTTGTACCTAACGCATCACTTCTTGTACAATCATTTTTATTTTGTAATGACTAATTTTTTTATTTTTATTTTTTATTTTGAATGACTAATTAGATCACTGATTGAATACTGAGCTACCGATCATATTCGTTACTTGAGAAATGAACCTTAGGGCCCTAGGCTCATACGTATTTGAAGAGAAGCTCGTACATCAGTTCTTGTCTTTCAGTTCGAAACCGAAGAGCACTTTCATAAGAAAACTCACATCAGAGCATTCACATTCGGTTCCAAAAAAGATGTTAGTGTATTTCTTATATTATATGTTATAGTTATAAATCGTTGTGAGTGAATTAGAGATAATATTATTGTTCAATCTGTATTATGAGGAATCACTATTCAAATCCATATAATTTTTTAATATCTTTTAGATGGTTGTAGGTGAAGCAGAGAAAAAAATAATGATAAATGTATAAAAAATATTATTTAATTGAAAAATAAAAAATAATAATTATTAGTGTAATTATATCGATGAAGATTAAAAATGAGATATGAATGCTCTTAGATGAGAAAACCTAATGACCCAACCTATTTTTTTTTAATCACCGGTTAGACTTAACCTAAAACATTCCTCTATTTAATGAAATCCAATAGTTGGTTGTACAATTAACTAATTACATTGTAATAAACTTTTAACCCATTACCTAATGGTCTAGAAGTATGGTTTAAAATAATATGGGATGGTAAATAATTGGTGTTACAAATGTAATAATTGTTTAAGTATGTTTTATAAAAATATGCAACCTAACCAACCTTCTAAACCAATCATTTAATGTTTATGTATTGCACTCATGTATCAAAGTTTTAATTGAGAAGAGCTTCTCAATCTTAACGATTTGTTTTCGTCTCACCTCAAGATCTACTAATAACTTGTTATGAGTAAAATTTTATTTGTTATCTATTTCTTAAAGTTTTCTAAATAATTTTAACAAAGTTGATTATTTGCGAATAATCTAAATTAAGAAACTTGTAAAATGATGACTTAGCAGAATAATTTTAAACCATTTTGGGAAATCGGATGATTTTATTTATCATTCTCAACATCTCTCAATAAAAATCAAACAAAAATACTCTATTATATGATTTTTGCCTGAAAAAAACCCCTCAACAACATCATGAAAATATGTACATTTTGAAGAAAAATATCATGTTTTTCTTCATGGGAAAAAGGAAAACTAAATACTTGTATTATGTATACATATGGATCAAGGATTAAACATAAAATCCCCACATTTGCATTTCCAACACATGGGCTTGTAGTTAGAGATGTCATCACCTCTTGAATCAAGCATGCTTTTAGAGGTTGTACCGGATGCTTGTTGATTTGTATTAATGAATTTAGGTACAATTGGGACTTGAACTGCCTCACAATGGCCACAATTTCGACAATATATCTTCTCACATCTCGGTGGTCTTGATCCAATCAAAAGACTTGCTCTTTCAATCTATATCAATAAAAGAACATATATATGAAATTTTCTAACTTAAAGTTATATTTCTGCAAATATGTCAAACTAAATAATATACATACGAATCGTATATGAAACTAACCCTAATGTTTGAGTGAACATTCCAGAGACGGAATGTCAACCGACCGTAATGATATTTTCGTTTTAGGCTTAACTCATCCAAAAACACTATCAAGAAAAAAACTCACTACTCTAAAAACAAACCCCCTTAAGTCAGATTTGAATCTTACACTTTCAAGATTTAAAGCCCAAACTATTACGCCTTTGCTCTTGAACTCGAAGGCCAAATGCAACTAAATCATATATTTATAAGGAAAAAAATAATTTATACAAGCAAATTTTATGTATCTACGTTATATCTATATTATTACAAACGTCTTTAACTATATAAACATAACTCAGTTTTTACACGAGAAAATAGATATGAAAAAGAGAAAATAAGATGCTTAATTGATAAACAGTTTGTATGTAAAAAATGAAAAAGGTAAGAATATACAAGGCATTTTTATCATGAGCAATATATAATTTGATGAATAAAATATTTTCATGTATTTCTTTACTAATAAGCATGCTACTCAAATATTTTGAAAAGGATTATTCTGGTGATTTTCAAAATAATAATCTATTTCAACTTTAAATTAATGGTTATATATTACTTTTTTTGAGAAAAAAATCGAAGTACTGGAATTATTGACAACTTTACAATGTCGGTCCAAAAATTATATGTTGGACTAAATATTCACAAAATGCTGAAAAGTATTGCACACAAACTATTGGATAGTATTAATTTTATTTATAACACAAAGGGATTGATGGTAGAGCTTCATTTGGTAAAAAATAAATACTCGAAGAACAAAGAATAGTTCTTTTGACTTTTTGCGGTCAACTTATTTAATTTTCAACAAAAAACTTGATTACAAAAGAAGTCCAGATCAGTAATATGCGTAGCAATTAATACAAAGAGTTCAATGCTATAGCTTCAATGTGTTACAAGATGAAACCCACAAGTACTTGCATTTAAAGAAAGTGAAATTATAAAGCTTTTTGACTTTTGTGGTCAAAAGTGTTAGCTTTCTACTTAAATTTCGTTATAAGAAACAGGGTATAATCTTATTCTGTTGGGTAATACTTGAAAGTGATACAAAATGATTACACTATAAACAAACCCCATACTTAATTTCCAGATCTGGTATACTTTTTGATCCAAAATTAAAATGTCTCAGTACATCTCTTTGATTTTTGAGGTCAAATATGCTGACTTTCACGATCAAATCTGACACTATACATAACTCGTATACACAATTCTTGTTTCAAATAAACTGCAGTGTATTATAAGTAACCCAAAGGTTCTAGCTTTATACATATAATATAAAACAAATCCAACACAATTTTGCATTTTGAAAATCAGAGTTTGACTCAAGAATCATGTTAAAACACAGCGACTAGAAAACAAGAAGTTAGGCATGCTTTATTTCAAAAATCTCACCTGGGTATTCTTGTGTACTAGCTTGAAGTTCGATCCACCTGAAATCACATTAACAAACACAAAAAAGAATGTCAATTTCGTTAACAACATATACACAGAGAATGTGAAAAAGAAACATGGAAGAACAACAACAGATGAACAACTGAACAAGTGTGTGTGTGTGTGTTAAAAGTTGAAAATTTAGCAGATTGGATCAAGAACAAAGCGACCCACAAACCTTGAGGCATATATCTCGCATGGGTGGAGATCAAAATGACGAAAAAGATGAAAAAAACAGTCAAAGATTGAGTTCCAAGTGAAGAAGAACAAGTGCGAGTGAGTCCCATTTGAGAAACTGAACAGAGAGAGAGAGAGAGAGAGTGATGAATATGATGAATAATTATGAAAGATGTAAGAGGATGAAGGATGATGGGTAACAGATATGAGGAAGTTTTCTTGATTTCATTCTCATTCAGTGAGAGTGTGAGTATGAGAGTGTGTAAGTGGTGATATGCAGATGGTGATGTAAATGACAGCAGTGTTAAAGAAGAGAAATGATTCAAGAAATGGAAAGACTCCTGAAAAGAGAGAGAAGACTCAGCAGCTTTGTTTATAGCCCACGCCCACCTACTCAATAACTCATCAATAGGGATTGGAGCCTTTTTTTCATCAATGGTAATAATAAATTTGTCTCAATCATAAGAAATAAAGAAAGAAAAATATGAACATATGTTACAACTAAACTTTATTTTGGATTTCATTTAAGCAAAAATTTGGTTGAGGGTTTGGATTATTTAGTGAAAATTAGGTAACTACATGGGAATGTATATTTATCATTGATTGATTTTAATTTAATAGCTTTACTTAAATTTATGATTTATGCTAAAAGGTGATACAACTTGATTTTTAGAAAAAGATTCTAGAGAGAGAAGAGCTTATTTATATTCAAGAGAATGAACCTACAACGATTATTAATCTAGTTGGTTAACTTTTATCAATTACCTCACCAATAATCTAGTTAAGTTTTTGGTCACATTTACATTACACCTCATGAACATATAATGAATGACTAAACACCATCTTATTAGCCTAGCCTTTACTTATTAAGCCTTTTATTATTTTTACATGCGTGTTTAGAAAGCAAAATTAGTGTGTAAACAATATGTTTGTTTATTGTCTTCAGTGGGTAGTCTAGGTGGCGTTTATTTTATTCAAAAACAATATTTCTAGTCTCTTTTGTCTGCAATGTGTGAATCACGCACGAACATTTAAGTCTGCAGAGTGTTTGTTTTTTGAAAGACATTTCATTAAAAAAATTCTTCTTAACATCTTTTTGTGCAGACCTTAACTTACCTATTCATACCTCTTCTAAAACCTAAACACAACTCACCTCCACCTCCCTACCTCCACCTCCCTTCCTCCATAAACCTACCTCCCGGTCGTCGTCGCACCCACGCCTCTTGTCGTCGCCGTTGCACCCACCGCCTCCTGTCGTCGGGGTCGCACCCACTTTCTCCCCAGTCGTCGTCACACCCACCATCTGAAGAATTTAAAAACCAAACAGTATTTTTCATGCAGATTGTAGAGGTTTAGTCTACCTATTCTTCTACAGATATCTGAAGACGTGTTCAGCAAACTATAGACATTTTATCTGAAAAAATAAATTGCACCTTAGTTTCTAGTTTTTGCTTTAGATTTTTCTCTTATGTAAAAAATGAAAAAGATATGTAAAACAAAATAGGGTCAAAATTATACTTCAACTAATTGTCTAATATTAATAGGGTTGAGTGCAAATCGGTTAATACCGAAAATACTGAACAACGACTTGAGAAAATACCTTACACGAATCGAATGAAGAATAAGGTAATGGGATTCAGTTCCAGTTTTTACATAAGGTCGGTTTCGGTTCTCAGGAATGGGCCGAGGTTAGGGGTGTTCAAATTCGGATATCCGAAAATTTCGGATAGTGGATTTCACTATTCGAATCCGTATCCGAAATTTTGGATATCCGAAATTAAAAAAAATTGTATTATTTAATAAGTTTTATAAAAATATAATAAATTTTATTGAAGTTTTTATCACATATCTGAAGTTTTTATTAAAATATCCGAAATATTTAATTACTATTTAATATTTTTAATTTTTTATAAAAATATTTCGGATAGTTCGGATATCCGAAATATCCAAAAATTCTCAAAATCACTATCTGAATCCGAATCTGAAATTCCGGATATCCGAATTTTGATATTATATTAATAGGGTTGGATACTATATTAAGGGGATTCAACTCAACCCTTAATACTATATTAAGGTGATTATTAAAGTATACAATTTTGATTCTTAATCAACATTGATTTTGTTGTTTGAGTTCCATGTTAGCTGTTTAGCCTAGCAGGGTTGGATTTTTCTAACTCTTTAGCATTGATTTTTCCTTGTTTTTCTACCATTACCCAAGCCATACCATATATATATATATATATATATATATATCTCTATTATATATATATATATCTATATATATCTATATCTCTCTATATATCTCCTCTATCTCTCTATATCTCTCTCTATCCTCTCATAGCTCTGATAACTCTAGTCTCTCTGTCTCTATATCTATATCTCTCCATATACGCTCCATATCATCTATATATCTCTCTCTCTATGATTATCTCTATCTCTCTCTCTCTATCTCTATCTCTCTCCTCTCTCTCTCTCTCTCCTGTCTCTATCTACCTCTCTCTCTCTCCTCTCTCTCTCTCTCTCTCTCTCTATCTCTCTCTGTCTCTCTCTCCCTCTCCCTCTCTCTCTCTCTCCCTCTATCTGTCTCTACATCCATATCTCTACCCTATCCGATCTATTATCTATCTCTACTCTCTCTCTCTCTCTGTCTCTGTTCCTGTCTCTGTCTCTGTCTCTCTCTCTCTCTCTCTCTCTCTTCTCTCTCTCTCTCTCTCTCCTCTCTCTCTCTCTCTCTCTCTCTCTCTCTTCCTCTATCTCTCTCTCATCTCTCTCTCCATTCCCTCTCTCTCTCTCTCTCCCCTCTCTCTCTCTCTCCCTCTCCCCTCTCCCTCTCTCCCTCTCTCTCCTCTCTCCTCTCTCTCTCCTCATCTCTCTCCTCTCTCTCTGTCTCCTGTCTCTGTCTCTCTCTCTCTCTGTCTCTCTCTCTCTGTCTTTGTCTCTCTCTCTGTCTTTGTCTCTCTCTCCCTCTCTGTCTCTGTGTCTCTTCTCTCTCTCTCTCTCTCTCCTCTCTCTCTCTCTCTCTCTCTCTCTCCCCCTCTCTCCTCTCCCTCCCTCTCTCTCTCCTCCTCTCTCCCCTCCTCTCTCTCCTCTCTCTCTCTCTCTACCTCTCCTCCCTCTCCTCTCTCCCCTCTCTCTCCTCTCTCGCTCTCTTCTCTTCTGATCTCCTCTCTCTCTCTCTCTCTCTCTCTTCTCTCTCTCTCTCTCTCTCTCTCTCTCTCTCTCTCTCTCTCTCTCTCTCTCTCTCTCTCTCTCCCTCTCTCTCTCTCCCTCTCTCTCCCTCTCTCTCTCTCTCTCTCTCCCATCTCTCTCCTCCCCTCTCTATCTCTTCCCTCTATCTATATCCCTCTCTCTCTCTCTCCCTCTCTCTCTCTCTATATATCTACTATCTCTCTATCTCTCACCCCCACCTCCTGTATTCTCACTCTCTACTTTCTTGGCTCGTTAGAAGGCTCGGGGTGATAATCAAATAGTGTAGTTATGCTCGTGGTGGTTCTGACTTAGAATTAATGTTTGGAGGCTTGGTTCTCTATGTTAAGCCTCAGTCTATTCTAAGTACGAATTATGGCCTTATATGAGCGTATATGTGACGTGTGAAATTGTAGTGTTCGATCGCTTAGTGGTGGAATTGTAGACGTCATGAATCGTTAGAAAGCTCATATATATTACGCTAAGGTTCTAAACCTTCACATTGTGTATAATTATGGTATACAAGGGTAAGTCGGGGTTTTGGAAAGAACCAAACTGGCGTCTAAGCGGTTAGGATGCATATTGGTAATATGATAAGGAAATAACCACTCCTAGGATAAATGGAGTTGTCACGAGGAAATATCTGGTATAAGTATGAAATGCGTAATGAGGTATCACTTCATAACCGTGAGGATTTCACGGGAGTTTACACGATAGGGATTTCGTATGGTGGTTGAGTCCATTTGGTAACTGTGTTTGGTGATTGTGGCCACCGGCAAACTATTAAGGTGAGACAATGGGCTGTGGACTGAGTCACTTATCACCTAGGGGCATATGTACGTTGTGTTGGATCCATCTAGGTAGGAAGGGCCTCAACTGGAGGTTGATGTGAGGATGAATCTAGACTAAGTCACTGATCACCGCGCTTGCAATCCTTTAAGATTGGTCGGGAGTGCAGGATCGTTAGTGTCATCTGCTACCAGTAAATTCAGGATCGCTAGGGTATTCTACAACCCATAGTGTAGGATCCTGAGTGTTGTATTTTACTCGAATGTTGTGACACATTGGGATTCGGTCGGCCGGGCGCCTTTAACCTACTCACCATCATATTGTGAAACCTGAGATGACATATATGTTGATGGACACGTCCCAATGTATAGGGGCAATAATAGTTATATTGTCTAACTGGTTAAGAGTTTTTGGTCACGACTCACCAGCAATGTTCTTGTTAAGGTTTTTTACCTTGTGTTTACTAATATAGTTTTTTAGGATGCGTATTAAGGGAGGTGCCGGGAGGCTCTAGTTAGCTCAAGAAGACTTAGTAGTTGTAAATATATAAGATCTTCGCGTAAAAGATAGCGACTGAATTAAATCTGCCTTGGGCAATGTACTTGATTTACTTGTTCTAATTTGAACATATGGAATGTGAGGATTTTGTGTAATGCTGTAAAGTTTTAATTTAGTCTAGCATTTGTGATATTAAATGTTAAGCCTTTTGTTGTATATTGTTGTGTGAATGATACAACAGGTCGCGCCCGTAGCTTGGGGTGTGACAAGCTGGTATTAGAGCCCTAGGTTTTAGCGAATCAAGGTTTAAGGATATCCTTAAGCTTTAACCCGAAAGGCTCAAGACCACAAAAAAAATCATATGCATTTAGGATCGTTAGGAAACTTGATGGGTTGTGTTTCTTTGAGATAATATGACATATACGCCTGATCAACATGGTTGTCAAGTTATCTTTATGTGAACATGGTGATTGCTATCTTTCGTGTAAAACGACGTAGAACCCTCGTAATGAAAGGAGAAACACACATGGCATGAACATCACGTTGATATCGAGCATTTCTAAATACTAACGATGATTGGGAAATATTATAAGTTATGTAAGAGAAGAAGAAAAGCTCATTTCTAGGAGGATTCTTTAGGTGAAGTAAATCATCTTCGTCTAAGTCACAGACTGGAGATCAGAGGAGGGAACATAGCTTGAGTGTAGCTTGATATCTTATTGACTTGAAATGTCAGGTTATTAGCATGGTCCCTTCAGCCCCGAGGCCGAGGAAGTCACCTTCCCTTGGTAATGAGTGCAACGGCGAAGATGGTGAGGCGGACTGCTTAGAAGACCACACAATACCGATACAAGAATCCTTCTAGATACCTGTGGGAATACCTACTAGCACGCCACCTACACCATCAAAAAACAAGGAGCCTGGGGATGAACTAGAGGCTCCAAATCACATCGTGATTTCTAAAAACAACACAAAGGTTAGGGCGGTCAACCACTTTGAGCCCGAATAAGGGGTGATGATGAAGACGACGAGGAGGCTAACGATTGAGAGGTAGAGACTTAGGGCACCATGCTCCAGATAGTCCGAATGAGCCGGTCCTAATATGTGTCACCTGAGCGAGAGGTCCAAACCCTCAGACCTAACGAGGACAATAGACAGGATGGTCAAGAATGCCTCGACTTCTACGAGGAGTATAAGAGGTTTAGGTAGCGGGTAAGAAGGCTGAGATTCTCATGGCTATGAGGCATAGTCATTATGACTCGAACATCTTATTCATACCAGCTAATGCTTGTTTACCTGCCGTTGCTGATGTACCCACCCACATCTTTTGTTTACTAGCCACCTCCATTAGGTTATGCCACAACACCATACCCCACCTACTCATCACCGCTAATATATGCACCTTATGATCCTTATCAGCCGACACTACCATACCCTTCTTATGCTTGTTATCCAGACTTTTCTTAGAATTCATTTGGCACTAAATAACCTAGCCACCACCATGCCATGGATATGTTTTGACCATCGGAGAGTGTTCTCCTAAATGATAGCCATAGGGTGTGGGGTAGATCTGAGGATCAAAGGGATGACAGATCGCGTAGCCTAAACCGATCGGGGTGTGGAATTGGAGGTTCAGGTAGAAGGTACCATTTATGAGGATTGTCAATGTTGATTAGGGAACTTTGTAGGTTTAGGGTTAGTTGGTGGATGTAATGATCAACAAACATATTATGTATTCGGAAAAAAATGTGATAATACTCATATCAATACAAAGAGAAGTTTACCAGTATATTTAATTTGTTCATATCATATTTGATTTCTGATTTTTGTAATTCCGCTACAATGATTCAATTGACTTAATCCGTATATTCGATCCATTAGAAATCACCCAGTCAAAAATCAATAAAAATTTCCTAGCCTACCTTTCCATACTTGTTTTCATTTGTTATAGTTTGATTCTAGGATTACCTTGTTTATAAGTTACTTCCATTCTTAATATATTAATTTAGTTCCTTGTTTAGGTTAATAAAAAGCATTACTTTAATTATAAGGTTAGGATTCGATAACGGTTATCTCATATATATACACACAACACACAGATACAGATAGATACAGATAGAGAGAAGACGAGAGAGAGAGAGAGAAGAGAGAGAGATTAGAGAGAGAGAGAGAGAGAGATAGAAGATATAGCTATAGAGACATAGAGACATATATATATAACAGATATACATATATGTACATATGTTATAGACTATATATATGTATATATATATCTGTATACATACTATATCTATGTCTACTATATTATGTATACATATATATATGATATCATAGATGTATATATATATATATATATATATATACTATTGAGAGTTTTTCATGGTAACCAGTACACTTACCGTTTATGTGAGGTTTAATTTGGTAGTTTCATTTTTAAACTTAATTGTGAAAATCGTTTCTCAAAGGAGATAATACACACACACACATACACACACACACACACACACACACACATATATATATATATATATATATATATTATATATATATATATATATATATATATATATATATATTCATATATCAACATTCATCCTTACATTATCATTGTTTCCATTTTAAGACCTGACATTGTTGTCTATACATGCACCCTTAACATTGTTGTCTATATAAGGACCCCTAACATTAATGTTTCTATAAGGACTCGTCCATAAAAGACCATTAACATTGTTGTTCGTACAATGACCCACCCATAACGGACCATTTAACATTGTTATCCATACAAGAACCTATTTCTAGCTTAGTAGCTATACTTAACCATATCATTTGCATGGAAGTATCATTCAAACATTATGATTATTGTTGTCGCCCTAGTTTTTGCTGGAATCCTTGCTGCTAGAGCCATCTCTATAAACCTCCGCTTTGTTCATATATGCACGCCCCTCTCCTCTTAGGATTCTAAATAACCCTAAATCCTCAATCTAGGTGTTTCTTTCTTTAATTTTATTTTAGTATTTAATTATTTGATGGAATATTGGATTTAATATTTTATTATTTTGTTGATCATTTAAATGTTATAGTGAAAGTTGTTGGTTGAACATTTTTATAAACTAACAACTTGATTATTTAATATTTTAGTCTACTTCATAATGTTTCCTAGGTAACACAACTAGATTTGTAGCGAAAATTTAACCAATAGTTGTACTTGTTATTATATTATATATTATTACATGTGGCCGGTTACTACAATAACCAGGGTTATTTTAGTAATTTTAATGAAAATGCTACGTGTTGCACTCTACGCTTGCTTTTCACGTTGAATCCGTTTAGAGATAGAGAGCGAAGATCATCTTCACAACAACCACCACATCTGCCACTGCCTCCACTACTCTACTTCTCTCTTCTCTGTTTTTGATCTCGAACTTATCTGATATTTTTCAATAGTGATGGAAAACTACATTTTAATTTCATATCGTAGGGAATCAGCTTTACTTGCTTATCGATTCGTTTGAATCTCACTCCCAATGTTTTGCTTATCTGATTTAAGTCTTTAATTTGGGTTCTCTTTGTATTTTGATGACCAATTTGCGTTCCACTGTACAAATTTGACTTAATTGGGACATTTCATTTAACTGGGCGCACACCCTGATCATGACATGGCTATAGTTATAAATCTTAATTTTCTTAGACGGGTGTAATTAGATATTTATTAGAAACTCATTGTGCCAGATTCAACTTGAACCCTTTTTATATTATGTATAAAACCTTATACAATTTGATTTTTTATGTGTTTAAATGGGTTTGTTTGGATATATATATATCTCAATCAGATTTTGTTCCATTTAGTTTCGAATAATTGATATAAAGATTCTTGCTTTTGCTTTCTATGCTTAATCTTCTGGTGCATACGTAGTTGGATTGAATAAAGGAACCAGGTTGTAAATATAAATGGTGATGAAATGCGTTTTCAAGAAGCGGAATACATGACACAACAGAAGTGGAAACTGATTTGATTTGTAATTCAAAATTTCTTGAATAGATTTCATTTTGAACTAACTTCATACCATTGAATCTAGCCAATTCACATGCATAAGGAAGAAAAATGAATTTTGGTCAACAAAAATCAAACGATGAACACTTGCCTTGTAATTCAGCATCTCCCCATTCACCAATTATTCAAAACCAAGAAAACTGCTACGAACACAATATGTAATCAAGAACATTAAGATCGATAAAGAGAAGAAGAAAAAGAACACTTAGAGAAGGAGGAGGAGTTCAAACTCAAATCATCGATACCATTTGATTCATTCTATCTATTTAAGTACAACAACCAGAATAACAACTAACCAAAAGACACCCTATACTATCTAACTATTACAAACTAGTCCTTCTACTATTTAATACCTAACATTACCCCCCTTAAAAGATTTTTGTCCCCAAAAATCACAAAAGGTAAAAAAAATACTAATCAAAAGGTTGAATGCAAGGGTAAACACAGTTGTTCATGATCACAACAATAAGTTGATTTTTGTCAACATCAACAACACTAAGCCATGCCCCCAATATACCATAACCATCCCACTAAAACACTAAATTTTGTTGCATCCTGTAACGCTCGGAATAAAGTCGAAACGAGCCAATTATTAATAATAGGCCTAGCTGGGATAATATATAGAAAATAAGCGGGTAATGGAGTATGGACCGGGTAGACCTTGCGGGATATGTGTTTGGCGAGTTTAAGGTCCCGGGAACGTCTGGTATATATATATAAACGGATCAGCTTGAGCAGCTCTCATTTGCAACTCAACACCGCAAATTCTAGAGAGAGAGTGTAGAGAGAGAAAGTGGAGAGAATTGAAGATTTAAGGCTCGGTTGATCACGGGATTGAAGACCGGTGTTCGTGGGAATCCAAACAACAAGAAAACACCAAGAATCCAGGTAAGAAACATCATTTAATCTTTTATTTTGATGTAAACCTGGATTCTAGGGCTTGGGTTTTTGAAAGTGGCAAAGATTCGCCCAAAACTCACGTTTTTGTGTAAGAAAACATGTAAGAAACTTAGATATAGCTTATTGGGTGATAAACCAAGGTTTTGGATGTAAAAGATTGAAGTTTTGGGTAAAAAATAGGTTGGTTCGTAATTTTCAGCCCATTCTGCGAAACTGGGTGTTCATCCAGCGAAATTATGTATTCGTCCATCAAAACTATGGGTCTTCCTGCGAAACTATAGTTTCGCTGGTAGTTTCGCAGACATGGTTATCCAACGAAAGTTGGGCGAAACTAGTAGCGAAGATGCCAGCGAAACTGCCAGTGAAGATGCCAGCGAAACTAGCAGCGAAACTGCTGGTGAAACTAGCAGCGAAACTGCTGATCTGGCAGCAAAATTAGCAGCGAAATTAGGCAGAAATTAACTCCTTTGAGTGTTAACTTATCTGCAGGCTGTGTAGTGCAACCCTTTCTTTGAAAGCTTGATTGAGAAGCTATTCATTGAGTCTAGGTGAGTTCTAGATCCCCTATTTTAAAGGTTTTAAACTTGTTTGGGGCTGGAAATGCATACAAAATATACGTTTCTAAATGACCAAGATTTTAAGAGATTTTAACAAGAAGATCGATTTTCATATAAGAAAATGTGCTATATAAAAGTGTTAAGATAAAAAAATTTTCGCGCTAACCTGGCAGCCCGGCCCCAGCCAGGGGCGTTGCCCCTTGGACCCCACTAGGGGCTGCTGCCCCTGGGACCCCGCTGTCAGGGTCTGCCGCCCCCGAACCCCCACTGTTCCGCGGAGGGTCAGTTATGTTCTATGATGACTTGTGCTTGTTGTGCATATGTATGTGAATGTGAATTAATGATGCATGATGTTTATAATGATGTGTGATGGGGTATGTGATGCTTATGTGATGCTATGTATGTTCATGTCATGTTTTCGTACGTTCCTATTGTGTATTACTTTCGTGACTTGCATGTTATGAGTATGAAATGAACAAGAAGTATTATATATCATAAAGCGAAAGTTAGTGACAATGATAAGAGGAACGTAACGAAATAAAGAATGCATGCATTAATGAATGAACGAATGTAAGAAAGTCTTGCAAGCAATATATGGAGGTTCACACCCAATGAAGGGTGTTAGCTCAACTGTGTGCGGGTTAGCTACCCCGGAAGGATGCACATTGGGGTCTAATCTTTATGATTGACCATACGTATGGGATCCTTGTCGCTTGCCCTAGGTACTGGAGTCAGCTTCGTGCACAATGTTCGAGGTCTATGATAGACCTCAGGCCCAGTAACCAGCTTCGTGCACAATGTTCGGGGTATAGCACATGGCATTGGTCATGAATGAAAGATGAATGATAATGATAGGTGTACTTGCCCCAGGCCCTAGGGTCAGCTTTGTGCATAATGTTCGGGGTACAGTACATGTCATCGGAAGTTAATGAATGTACGAAAGATAAGTAAAGAAGATTATGAATGAAGTGAATGATAACGATGACGTACGATGATGAATGAACGAAAGTTAACAAATGAATGATGAAAGATAATAATGCTATTATCTATGTGTACGTATGATGCATGATCGCGAACAAAAGTAATGAACGGTTGTAAAAGGATATAAAATATTTTATTTATAAAACTAGAACTCACTCAGCAACACTGACTTTTATGTATTTTCCAGTTGGCAGGTGATTGTTGCTGAGGATGGCACGGGCAGCTACTTGGCATTTTTGGGATGACATCCATTTGTATAACAATGTTGTTTTTGTGATGTAATGAAAATCATGATATTTTGTAACTGTTAACAATGATGTATTATTTTGCAAAAGCAGTCATTAATATATGAAATGGTTTTAAATTATTCCGCTACGATGTTTTTCATAAATGTAAATGTATATTTTATGTTTTATGTGCGATGATTGTCCAACTGTGAGCGTCCCTGGATCGGGGCCTTACACATCCATATCAGACACTTCGAAGACATCATGTTCCAGCAGAGTTCAAAATAAAAGTACATATCCCATATTAGCACTTTGTATCCAACCGCCTTTCTTTCAAGCAAACCCTACAAGCACAACTTGCTAACCAACTACCACAACCGTTTAAATTTCCATTTGTGCCATGTATACCCCCTAACCTCCTCTATGAACAACACTCACCCATGATTATAATGAAAAACCATGACTTGGAGTTCTATCTGTGCCACACATGAACCATTGACTTCAACTTGAAGAGATTTTTTATTCTCATAAGTAATGCAACAGGTTTATTGCCTTTGACTACTTAACAAATGCAACAATTTTTCTTCCTCATATACTACAACATCCGATTCATGTGTTTTTAGTATAATTGCCAATTTATTGTATTGCAATCATCACCCACAGATCTAATTGCACTATCATTCATTAATGCCACATTACATCTACAAGAATCCTTACCCTTGTCTTCAAACTGATCTCATGTTTTGCATCCTTGTACCCTTTAATCTGATCTGCTAAATTTGGGTTTCCTTCAAGATCAGTAATATTAAAAGAAGCCGCCCACTCCAAATTATCAATAGAAACACAGTTATCAGTCTCAGTTTAACCTGAGAATCATCAGATCCAAAATCTGCTAATAAAGTTTTATCCCCAACTATGTCTTCAATTTCATCAAATTTTGAATTTCAATTTCAATAGACTTCTTCATGTCTATAACCCTATCTTGATATGAAAAACCCATTTCATGTTGGCCATTTTCCTTTGGCCATTTTCCTTTGAGAAGAATAAGAATCATAAGGAGAAAAATAATCTTTCAACTTATTTGCATCCAATTTCAATGCTAAAGGAGTGGCCTCTTTCAATTTGTGAAAACTATATTGATGCCATTGTATAAAAACATTCCTAATTTCTAATTCAAGACCATCCATGAAGAGATATATCGTATAATTTTTGTTAATTTTGCCCTAATGAAACAAACTTTCAAATTCAAAGCAATAGTCATAGATCGTACCTTCTTGCCTAATTGACATCATCTTCTCCATAATGATTTCTATAATAGTCTCTCAATTTGAATTTGATTTGTAGTTGCCTAATTCTTGAACCTCGATGTTGTCGCTGTGCACTCAGATGGTTCTTGATTGCTGCTTCAATTATTGCTGTAATGGAAACTTTTGTTGTCTAACTTTGACTGCTACTTTAGGAAATAAATTGTTGAATAGTTTCCATCTTCAATTTCTTATTTTGCTTTGTTGTTGTTCAATTCCAATCCATATAGTTTGATTCTCAAGTGGTAGACTAAAATTATTCTTGCCCTAACCTACAGTTAAGAGGTCGATAGCTCTGATACCATTTATACGAACACAATTGGTAATCAAGAACATTATGATCAATAAAGAGAAGAAGAAGAACACTTAGAAAAGGAGGAGTTCAAACTCAAATCATCAATACCATTTAATTTATTCTATCTGTTTAAGTACAACAACTAGAATAAAAACTAACCACAAGACACCTAATACTATCTAACTATTACAAACTAGTCCTTCTACTATTTGATACCTAACAAAAACTGGTACAAATGTTTAAGATTCGTTTGTACGTTTGGCATCTTTAAATCCACTCTTACATTGCACTAAAAGAAAATTCAAATCAGAATATGGGAAAATGCAGAATTAAACTTTTATTTGAGTCTTTTTAGTAATTATCTAATACTGAAATCTGATGGGTGAATAAGGATACCTTCGTTACCTTTAAGATTAATGTGTTAGGACAAACTTACAAAACTTTATTACTTTTGATTCCATTTGTATTTGTCCTTCTTTAACATATCTACAAACAGTTTTTGCTTTAGTTTTTGAATAAATATGAAGATGATGAAAGTAAGGTTCTACAGACTATTGCTTGGTGAAGACATGTCTGGAAATCAACGATGGAAGAATATGATGACAAATCTTTCTTCAATTACATGGTCTGTGATTCAAGTTCCGGGCTAATCCCTTATGAGTTTATGAATTCAAAATCACCAGGTTTAAATTTTGACTATTTTCACTTCACATAAGCGTATTTGTCTAAATCATGCATTATCTGTTCTTTTTGTATACTTTATTTGTTCATGATAGAATGGTGTTTATAGAGAGGCGATTTGCAGATCAATTTTTGCTATAGGATAAGTTAATTTAGTACTTCATATTACATAAATATTCAATGTTGTTCGGATGTTGAACCCATTTTTAAAACAATGTAAACTTAAGTGTCAGAGTAAATAGTGATTCTGTAAATATATTGACATTATTCAAAAATATTTTTTCCGTCAAATGAAGTTGTGCTGTTTGTGAATGCTGGAGCCCAAACAATATCATATCCTAATTCAAATATAAACTTGGCAGTGAATAAGTATTTGAAAGGGTTGATATATTTCAAACAAATGAGTTTATAGCTCAAGACGGTGGTGTTTCGTTCATTTACCACACAACAAGACTAGGAAACGTTTGTTCTGTTTAACAATCAACCAGCGAAAGATTACTATGTTGACCTTTATTTTGGTTGACCTTTATGCAGGACCGTTTAAGGGCTTAAACACAATTACAACACAACAACACAATGAGGAGAACAACTAAACTTGATCAAACAGTGAACTGGATTAACCAATATTGATACAAAAAACACAAGTAAAGTAAAGAGACTGAACAAGAGAGTTGGGTTTCAAGGAGGCAATATATTGCTTTCTTAAGTTCTTTTACAAGTGTTGCAAAGCATAAAGAAAGATACAAGAACTTGGAATATTTATACTACAACCTACAGCCGGATATACTTTAAAAGCCAGTTGGATACAATTGACTAGACACTAACAAAATCAATTGTAGGATCAAAAGGCATATCTGCCTTTTGACCTTGTGACTATGACATGCCATAGCTCACATCCTTATACATTACAAAATGGATAAAGTACATGAAGTGGAAAGTTACAGACTCAAGACCTCAATGTACAGTTACCAAAAGCAAGGCCCTTTTCACCAACTCATGTAAGTTGGTGACTTTACAGAGATGCAGCGAAAAAGGTGCTTTATGGAACAGTACATCAGATAAAGCATGTGTACTAAAAGTCTTCGAAAGAAATCTGTCTTCATAGGTTGAAGCTTCAGAAGACTTTGTCTCTGAAGCTTCGGAAGACTTCATGTTTGGCTTCGGAAGATATTGGTCTTGGCTTCGGAAGATTTTACACTTGGAGTATTTTCTAATGCTTTGTGTAAAACTTCCGAAGCATTCTTTACTTCAGTACTTAGTGCATGTTGCTGAGACACTTAGGCTGTTTTGGGTTGCATCAGACTTCAGGAATCCTTACAAACTCCCCCTAGGCTGATGCTACCAAAACACTTAGAAGATCTTCAAATGTTGGTAGTCTTCAGTACAATCAAGACCATTCCTTTCTTCATGAGATGGTCAGGATCATCAAGACTCTCATAGTATCTTCTCATCTCAAAGAGATCATGCAGAGGTAAGTTGATTATGTCTTGCCATGAGTAGACATTCTCAACACCTTGATCTCTGATAACATTCCATCTTTCTGGATTGGTAGAGTAAGTCCAGGACAAGATGGGTGTCTCACTAGTTAGAGGAGCCACTTGAATAGGAGTTGTTTGGGCTGCCTCATCATGCACCTCCTCAGGTTGATCTGATTCAGCCTGAGGTACAGAGGTAGATGACTTTGGCTTCTTCTTCTTAGTCTTTGGTTTAGAAGCCATCCTCTTCTTCCTCTTGGATGTCTTTAATAGAGAAGACTGGTCTGCAGCACCATGTTGATCATCAGTGTCTTTCTCAGTTGGGTGTTCCTCCCTCACAGGTTCAGAAGAGAGGGAGTTTGACCCTGCCTAGGATCAGAAGATGAATCTTGCTGAGGCTCAGCTGGAGGTGCTGGTTGAGGTGTCTCTGGTTGTTCAAACTTGACCTCCACTTCAGGTGGGACTTGACTTGGAAGAGAGTGCAAGTCAATGAGTTCTCCACTTCTAATCTTCTGCTTGATCACCCTAATATGCTCATCCATAGTGGATAGAGACATGGGGCCAAGTCTCCTTCCGGAGAATCCATACAGCTTCAAGAAGCTCACCATTCTTTGTCTGTCAGCAGACTTCTTTGCATTCTTTTGAATGATGGATCTTGACTTTGCAGCTTCTTCCCTTAGCTTCCTTTTAGTTGTCTTTCTTTCCTTGACTAACTCAAGCTCAAGTTGCTTTAGATACTCGAACTCAATGAAGTCATAGGACAAGGGAAGAAGTGCATCTGCCTGATAGAAGCCTGTGGCACTCAGGTAGTTGATCATCTTGATCCTATCTTCTTCTTTATCTACCTGAGGTTCTTGTGGAGCCACATCTTCCTGTGCAGGACTTTCTTGAACTGGTGAGAGAGTGGGAGCATGCTTGTAAAGTCTTTTCTGTCTCTTCTCCTCTTTGAGTTGGAGAAGTATCATTGCATCCTCTTTCTCCTTCAACTCTCTTGACACTTCCATGTCAGCCAGTTCATTTAACTCTTCTAAGGGGAGGGAGATGATTTCATCAATGTCATAGTTCCTGGTCTGTAAGTAGGTAATCCTGACTGCCCTTAACTCATCATCTTGAGTATTTGGTCTGGGAGAAGCCCTGATTGCATCTTGCATGAAGCTAGATGACCCAGTAGAACTTTCTCCCCTTAGTCTCCTTTTCCTCTCTCTCTCCTCCTCCTCAATTTCCTCAGGAGTCATTATCCTTTTCCCTTTGTCACCAACAGACCTTTGTGACTCAGGGTGGATTGAGGCTTGGCCTTCATTGCTTGGAGTAGCTTCCATGCTCTGGCCAGAGAGAGGCTGAGAAACACCTTCACCAGCAGGTGTCTCAGATGGAGTTTGGACCTCTGCAGCAGTTGTTGATGATGAGACAAGGGTCTCAGGTTCTGCCACTGGGCCTTCAGTCAAGGTTTCCCCTATGAAACTAATCTTAGGGTCCACCTCAACATCCAGTTGACCGATGACATTTCCTGATTCCCTAAGTCTCCTTCTTAGAGTAAACTCTGCAAGGATCCTGTCTTGGATTCTTTGAGCCAGCCTGTCAGCTTGTCTTGAATTGCTTGGATTGACAAGTGGCAAGTTGACTAAATCCAGTCTTTCATAGAAGCTCAGGCTTTGGAATTGAAAAATTTCTTGTTGGCCTTGAACTCTCTGAAGTATAAGGGCTCTCCTGTCATCATCATACCTCCACCTTATGATGTAGTTGCCAGTTCCTTGTGGTGGAGATGAGACAGCCCTTGGTATACCTTCCTCAAAGAGACTCCTGATGAGAGAAACTATAGAGTCCACATTAATGTGAACTTGAGGAAGTTGCTGAGAATGCACAACAGCAAGTGAGGATGGTGAGTCCTCTATGTCCATTCTCTCTGAAGAACTCCCAG
Organism: Flaveria ramosissima; assembly: GCA_025215565.1. NCBI lineage: Eukaryota > Viridiplantae > Streptophyta > Magnoliopsida > Asterales > Asteraceae > Flaveria > Flaveria ramosissima. The sequence goes on along the minus strand of CM046035.1, from coordinate 57,860,994 downwards.
GTTCTGTGGTTGTAACAACTTTCTCCCCCTTTTTGGTAGCATCACCCACTTGTATAGGTGAGCTGGAGGATAAGTCAATCACTTTCACAGGTTCTTGTGTTCCTGGTTGAGCTCTCCTTAAAGGTCTCCCAGCTAGTTTTTCCTGCAGATATGAAATCTGGAGTTGCTGATCACTGGCCCTGTTTTGCAGGGTAGTCACCTGAGATTCCAAGTGACTAACCTTAGAGACTAAATAGGTGCATGTTTCTGACAATTTCTGCACCTTTAATCTCAAATTCCCCTCATCTTCATCAGAAGATTCATTGGGGGATGAGATGATTGGACCAAAGTCCTGTCTCTCACCACCAGCTTGAGTTTCTTGGCTGCTGGTTTTCCTCTGCTCACTGGCAGCCTCAGTTGAGATGCCAATGGGCTGAGTTGCCATGGTTGAGGTCTTAATGATGTAATCACTTTCAAAAGTGAGAGCCTCTTCCATATGGACATCCTGAACAGGTTCAGAAGTGTCCACCTCAGTAATAGGTGACTGATGGGGGATAGATTGAGGAGAGTCAGAGGTACTCATCTCTCTTTGAGTAGGTGAGGAGAAGAGAGACTCATGGTACTCACTGAATCCTAAGTCTTCATCAGTGTAAAAGGATAGGTTGGGAATTGGTTGGTTGAGATCCAAAGGCTGGGGATGGTAGCTGTCCCCTGAAGGTTGTTCACTTGAGTGTTGAGACTCAGAGTGAAAGCTTAAGGTTGTTGGGCTAGTGAGCTCATCAGGTTGAGCTTGAGGAACCTCAGCCCTGATAGGTAAAGTAATGGGAGTGGTTTGCTCCTCAGGAGAAGTGGGAGCTCTAGTGTCCACTTCTTCCTGTAAGGTTGAGTATTTGGGGGCCTGCACAGACTCAATAGCCTGAGCAGGGGTTCGTTTGGATTTTCTTTGGTAGGTGAGGGTGATTTCTGGTCTTTTTAGCTCAAATCTTGGATCAGGATCACCTGTATTTAGATTTTCTGCAGATCCTGAAACATGCTCACAAGATTTGTTAAAACAGTTGGTAACTAAATCAAGATCAAACAGCCAATCCGGACCAGAACCAGCCACACAAGGAGTGTGCTCATTGAAAGTCACATTGGCTGACTCCTCAACAATTCTAGTTCTGAGATTGTATACTCTATAAGCTTTAGCTTGGGAAGAGTATCCAATGAAATGTCCATCATCTGATTTCTCAGCAAACTTGGCAATTTGATCTTTGGTATTCAAGATGGTGCAGGGACATCCAAATGACCTGAGAAAACCAATGAAAGGTTTCCTCTTGTGCCAAAGTTCATAAGGAGTCTTACCATGTGTCTTAACTACTAAAACTCTGTTTTGCATATAGCAAGCAGTGTTAACTGCCTCTGCCCAGAAGGTGATAGGCAGTTTAGAGTCAGACAACATAGTTCTTGCAGCTTCAATAAGTGTCCTGTTTCTCCTCTCAGCAACTCCGTTTTGCTGAGGAGTCCTGGGAGCACTATATTGTCTTGTAATACCTTTTTCATCACAAAATGTATCAAGGATTTGGTTCTTGAATTCAGTTCCTTGATCACATCTTATGGTTTTGACCTTGTGATCACATTGATTCTCAACTTTTAAGATGAAATTCTTCAGAATCTCAGGGGTTTCATCCTTAGTTCTAAGGAAGAAGACCCAAGTGAATCTTGTAAAATCATCTGTGATCACCAGACAGTAAGAGGTCCTTCCTAAACTCATTACACTGGTGGGGCCAAAGAGATCCATATGTAACAAGTGTAGGGGAGTAGTGATGGAGTTCTTTTCCTTAGGCTTGTGAGATACCTTGTGTTGCTTCCCTTTCAGGCATGCAACACAATGATCATCACTGGTAAACTCTTTCTTTGGCATTCCAGTTACCAGATCATGTTTAATTAATTTATTCATGTTCTTAAAGTTTACATGGCACATTCTTTTATGCCATAGGAAAGACTCATCACTATTTGCTTTAGATAGAAAGCATGAAACTTCTCCAGAGGGAGATGTTTCTTGAAAATCCATCTTGTACATGTTCCCTTTCCTGGGGGCTCTGAGCAGGATATGCTCATGAGGAATGACCACACCAGGCTTGAGAACAATGCACTCATGCTCAGTAAAGAGCATGTTATGACTCTGATCACAAAATTAGGATACACTCAGAAGATTGTACCCAAGCTCCTTAACAAAGTTTACCTTCTCAATGCTGAGCTTACCATTTGTGACCTTGCCCCTTCCAGAAATGTAACCACCTTCATCTCCTCCAAAAGCAACTGGTCCTCCATCAATTCTCTCAAAATTATGAAGTAGAAACCTATTGCCTGTCATGTGCCTGGAACAGCCACTGTCAATTATCCAGACATTCCTGTTTGTCTTGAGCTGTTCCTGCACAAAGAAAATGATTAGTTACATTTGGAAACCCAAGCCTTACTTGTCTTGGGCTCATTAAGTGTACTAGAAGGTAATGCAACAGTAATAGATCCTATGGTTGTACTATGGGGATCTTCAGCTGTTGTTGATGGAGAAACTTCAGTCATTTGGTCTTTCTTAGACTTCCACACCACCTTTGGAGTCTTGGACTTGACCTTCAAAACCTTAGAAGCTTTTGGAACTTCACAAGTTTTGATGACTGATCCTTCGGAAGAATCTACAGTCACTGCAGCAGACTTCAGTGCTTCGGAAGAACTCCTTTCTTCCGAGACCAACTTTGCTTCCGAAGGTAATTTTCCATTTACCTTCTTCTTTGATTTGGAGCTTCCGAAGGAAACAGATTTTCCTTCCGAAGCTTGAGACTCTTTGAAGTCTTTGTTTTGGTCATGTGGACAGTACTTTTAGGATTGTATGGGCAATCCTTGGCAATGTGAGAAGTACTTTCACACATAACACACAACATTTTCTTCTTCAAAGAAGTCTCCTTTTGAGAGCAAGACTGGCTTTGGTCACATCCCTTCTCCACCTTCATCTTGGTAGATGCTGAGACAGTTCCTTTGGGCTGTGAACTGTTCTTGGAGTTTGATGGTCCAGGCTGTGCAGCAGTGGTACACAGCAGCTCAGTCTTCTTCTTTGTACTGAGATGATTTGAACATGAACCAGAACTCTTAGCTGAGGAGTTTTGGTGGATGTCTTCAGTCCTTACTACTTTGAAACCCGCAGAGATAAACACTTGTTTCTGCTTAGCATCAAAATAGCCTTGATTTCTTGAGTCTTCTTTGCTTTCCTTTTGCTCTTCCTGATCAAGTTCTTTCTCTTGGACTTGGTCATCACAGTTGATTTCTTCTCCTCAGAAGGATAGTGGCCCTTGGAAGAATCCTCTTCTTCACTCTTCTCAGAGGAATTCTTCACTATCACTTCTTCATCATCCTCACTTATAGGATCTATGAGAGGAAGCTCACCTTCACAAGTTCCACACCTAGGAGATCTTACAGATAAGATTGTGTGTGGAGGAGCTATCTCATTTGATCCCAGTCCCTGTCTATTTTGATAACAAACCTTGTTGTGCAGGGATGAGGATATCGTGTTCTTGAAGGTCTCTTCTTCAAGAACACTCTTCTCTGCCTTGGCTTTGCTGATCACAAGCTCAGCCTGGCACTCAGTTAACTTAGTGATGAGATCTTGGATCTGAGTTCTAAAATCTGTATGTTCATGTTTTAGTACTGAAATGGTTTTCTCCAAGTCCTCTATCTTTAACTTGTAATCATTTTCAGATTTTCTAAAATCAGATTTTAATATGTTTAATGACTCAAGATCAGATCTCATCTCTAGGTTGTAGGACCTGTATCTATTTACTTTAGCAATGCATTCAGGGGAGCAAAGATGTTCCAATACCTTGGCTTCATCATGGTCAGCCATCAGTGCTTGGTTTGGAGAAGCATCCTCCACCTGAAAACTCCAGTCAAAGCCTCCATCTTCAACAGCAACAGCAGCATGTTGCTTTGTCTTCTCAGCCTGAGGGGCTTTGTCAGTGTAGTTTGGTCTGGGTTGTGTTTGGCCCCCATTTGCATTAGGTGCCTTACACTCCCTAGCAAAGTGACCCATAAGGTTACAATTGTAACACTTAACTTTGCTTTTATCCAGCCCAAACTTTCCACTGGTAGCATTGCTTGGAAATCTTCTTCCTGTCCTCTTGTAGAACTTCTTGGCTCTGTGAGTGAGGAGAGCCATCTGCTGAACTATCTCCATGTATTCCAGGTCATCTGGATGGATACAGTCCAGGTCTTCAAGAGTGAAAAGATAATTCCCACAGCTTTCATCTGTAGACACAAAGGCTTGAGAAGAACTTGTCTCTTGGAATGGGCTTCCTTAAGTAAAGTTCTCCCTTGGTGTCTCCGGGAAGGTGATGAAAGGACCCTTTTGTGAGTTGTCAGGGTAGCATATGAGATGATGTTGGGGTTCTATGCTGTCCTTTTCAACCACATGAAGGGCTGAACCCATTTGATTGTTGGAGTTGCCAGATGAACCTTGCATGTTCATCTCCATCTGGTATCCACTGAGAATCCCATACAACTCTGTAAGAGTAAGAGTCTTAAGGTTCTCAGTCCTCTTGATCACCACACAATAGTGTGTCCATTGCCTAGGAAGTGAGGACATGAACTTCCTTACAATGTCCCTGTTCTCAAGAAAAACTCCTCCATCCACTAGGGTATCCACAATCTCAACATACCTGAAGTATTGTTGAGTCATGGTTTCACCTGCTTTGAAGGTGAAATTCTCAAACTGCTGCTTCAGAAGATCTTTCTTGTTCTCCTTGGCTTCAGAGGAGCCTTCATACATCAGCTTCAGTGCATCCCACAGCTGTTTGGCTGTCTTGCACTTCTTAAAACCTCTGTATACAGAGTTTGGGAGAGCAGTCTGAAGAGCAGTCATGGCCTTCCTGTCAATCTCTACTCTTTTTCTATCTTCATCTGAGTAGTTGGCCACATCTTTAGGAATCATACCAGCACCAGTAGCAGAGGGGGTGCTGGGTATGAAAGGTCCATTCTCAACAGATTCCCACATTCTTGAATCAAGAGACCTGATGAAGCCTTCCATCCTCATGCACCAGGTGTCAAAATCATCAAGAGTGATTATGATCACAGATTTGTTCATGGTTCCAGTCTCCATATCAGTCTTTGAGATGGAAGCCATTTGAAGAGTTTAGCTTTTGTGTGTGTGAGGGATCTTAAGATGATTAGATCTTATATCAAGAGCCTGGAAAGCTCTGATACCAATTGCAGGACCGTTTAAGGGCTTAAACACAATTACAACACAACACAATAAGGAGATTAACTAAACTTTTATCAAACAGTGAACTGGAAACCAAAGTGATACAAAGAACACAAGTAAAGCAAGAGACAGAACAAGAGAGTATGGGTTTCAAGGAGGCAGTATATTGCTTTCTCAAGTTCTTTTACAAGTGTTACAAAGCATAAAGAAAGATACAAGAACTTGAAATACTTATACTACAACCTACAGCCGGCTATACTTTGAAAGCCAGCTGGATACAATTGACTAGACACTAACAAAATCAATTGTAGGATCAAAAGGCATATCTGCCTTTTGACCTTGTGACTATGACATGCCATAGCTCACATCCTTATACATTACAAAAAGGATAAAGTACATGAAGTGGAAAGTTACAGACTCAAGACCTCAATGTACAGTTACCAAAAGCAAGGCCCTTTTCACCAACTCATGTAAGTTGGTGACTTTACAGAGATGCAGCGGAAAAGGTGCTTTATGGAACAGTACATCAGATAAAGCATGTGTACTAAAAGTCTTCGGAAGAAATCTGTCTTCATAGGTTGAAGCTTCGGAAGACTTTGTCTCTGAAGCTTCGGAAGACTTCATGTTTGGCTTCGGAAGATATTGGTCTTGGCTTCGGAAGATTTTACACTTGGAGTATTTTCTAATGCTTTGTGTAAAACTTCCGAAGCATTCTTTACTTCAGTACTTAGTGCATGTTGCTGAGACACTTAGGCTGTTTTGGGTTGCATCAGACTTCAGGAATGATGGATAAAAATGATGGATGTTTCTATAAAAATTTCCGAATTTACGAAGAGGGCCCGTATATCCCAAGTGTCAAGCTGGCCTCCCTCGTAGTCTCTATAAAAATGATGGATGTTTTCATGGGGCTTCGTTTTCTTTCAATTCTTTTCCCTGCAACTTTTACATTTGACAATTTGTTTAGGCTTCTTTGGGTAAAGCACCTCCCTATAGTCCCTTTGAACACTTTACACCCAACATTATTACTTTTTATATTTAACAAAAGTTAAGTCCTATTTGTACCTCCATGTTGTGTGGCATAGAATATATATGGGAAATGCGAACACTTGTATATCACGCGTCTTGGTTCAAGGTCATACCCAAATTGTGACATCGGTAATTTTTCGTTACCAAACTCTGTTAGTTCCGTTAGGTCTTGCATACACGTGTTATGAACACACACTAGTTGTTGTTGAATGTTGGGGACTTAATAACAATTATCTATGATAAACAAATAATAATTTAATTAATAATGTTGATTATCAATTTTTGGTTATGCGATTTATGAATTTTAAGTATTATTTGTGAATTTTACTTGATAAACTACATGTAATATATATTTCATGTGTTTTGTTATTAGTTGAAAATGTCTATGATTATTATTGATGTTTAATAATATTTGTGTTGTATAGTTAAAACCTTTTAAAAGTGTTAAAAAATTAGTTTTCATAAAATTTAAGCAATGAGGGTTACTTTGTAATTATCCTAAAACTAAATATTACCAAAATTAATCAAACCCTAGCCCCCCAAACCCCCTCATTGCGGCCGAAACCCTTCTCCCTCTCATCCTTAGCGATTTTGATCAACAACAAGCATAAATATTCGATTTTGATTAGTTCCAAGTGATTGCAAGGTGTTAGCAAGTCCAATTCTTGATTTCTACACGATTAAAGGTTAGTTTATGCAAGTTTTTCATGGTTTTTGATGTTGATGAACCCTAGTTTGGAAATTATGAAAGAAAAGTTAAAATTGATGATTGTTTGATGATAATATGTTGTTAGTTATGATGTATGAATGTTGGGTTATGATGATTATGCAAGACATCCTAGGTTTGAGCACATAATTCATATATTGCCTAAAGTAGAAACTTTTTCTTCTTGGAATTCATGATTGGATGATTGTATGATGTTAGTTGTATTGCTTTGATGTTAGTTTACAAGGATTGTGCAAGAAAATCATAAAATCTAGTGGTTGTTCATATCTTGCTACAATTAGAAAATTTTGGATATGAGGTTTGTGAATTATGATGATTTAATGATGTGGGTCATGTCTAGATGATATTTATGGACTAGATTAGGTATAATGTTGATGAGTTCATGAATGAATTAGGTGTTAGATTGATTTTGGGTGTTACTTTCCCAAAAGGAAAACTTTAATTATGTAGATATTTTGATATGGTGAATTGGGTATGTTCATGATGTTAGGATCATGATAGAATGCTTGTTGATGGTGTCTAATGTGGTAGAATGTGTTAATTGAGTTGTATGGATGCTTGCTTAATGTAACCTCTGCATGAAAGGTCCATCTTTTAGCTTATTACCCTCGGTTAGATAAATCTAAAGGCTTCTTCCTCTTTTGAACATCAACACGAATATAACCATGACCAAGAACCAAAAAACATGCTTAAGTAGGTAATTAGTTAATGATTTGTATAAAAGATTCAATCTTTACATCTTTTCAAGCTTACTTAGGACATTTTTTTCAAAAAATTTAAATTTGTTCCAATTTTTGGCACTTATCTCATTTGCTTCCCTCATCCCAACACTTAGGATACATTGTCTCCGATGTATGATTTTAAAACATGAATAAACATAGTGATAATGAGTGAACAAGATAAGGAAGGAGTACATAGACCTAATCATTAGTGAGAGCCTTCAGTAAGGGACTTGTGACTCCCCACACCTGAGTCCTTGAGTCTTGTGCATGATTGAACTAAAAAAACAAAACAAAACAAGACAAAACAAAACAAAGAAACACGAACTAATAAAAGAAATATAACTCACTTTCGTAGGAATCACGGTTGCATTAAGTATGCAACAAGCCTTTAAACCCCTCGGTAGATCTGAGTGGACGAGTTGTAGTCTCGTGAGTGTTTATAGTGAACACACTCATAAAGTTCTTGGGATGCCTCCCGCAAGCGCTAAGTTTTAGGTCTTCATCCAGACTTTACCTGAGACCACTTACGGTGGTCGTAGTGAGTGTTTTTCTCTAAATTTCTTTTCAATGAACTGCTTCTTTCGACTTAATGGATTCTCTTGTTCGGTCCCATATTGGTCAAGCATCTCTGCTTTGACCCTTGCATTCTCCTCATCCGGCAGTTTACCCATCTTAACCCGCCGTCTCGGATTTTCCTTCCTTAATGGCTCAACCTTCACATTCTCCTCCTTTTTCATATTTTTGAGCTCAAACCTATAAGGATCTAAGACATTCTCCTTGGTGATGTCCTCATTTACATGTAAGATGATAAAAAGGAGCACACCCGTTAGTATCATTTATTATTAAACAATCATTATTAACCACATACGTAATTGATTTTGAAACCACATTAAAGAATAACTTACGGTTTTCAAATGTCATGTCAATTATCCCATCTCGGCAATTGATTTGCGTTTTGGCTGTTGCCAAGAATGGTCGACCTAAAATTACCTTTGGTTGCTCATTCTTCCTTACAGGTGCATAATTAAGCACCATAAACTCCACCGGGTAGTGGAACTCTCCTAGATTGATTATCACGTCCTTGACAATTTCCCGTGGTTGTTTCCATGTTGAATCAGCAAGCACCACTGTAGTGTCGGTTTCATGTAATGGACCAAAGTCATATTGGTCATACAAGCTCCCTGGGAGGATGCTCACACCGGCTCCATAATCCATAAGTGCCCGCTTGATTTTAAATTTCCGAACTTGAATGGGAATAACTCGTTCTCCTAGGTCACTTCTATCTTCTTCATCACCTTTCTAATTGTTAACTGTAACTACTTGAGGAGTAAAGGTTAAATCATAATCCATACATTCAGATTTAGGGATGATACTAACCGAATTTATGTGCACATTCTTCGAATTTGAGGCTTGATGTTGAGGGTTCTTGGTTGTGTCACTTGGAAGCTTCCTCGGTTCCCATCCAGACAATTGTTCAGCTAATTGTCCTAGTTGCTTGGCAATAGCCTCATTGGTCTTTTCTTGCACCTCTTTGAATTGCTTAAACTCTTTCATCTCCTTTGCAAGGTCTTGAATCGTCGCAATATATTGCATTGTCATTACCACTACTTGTAGAAGTCTCTTGTTGATATTGTTGATTCCTTTGTTGGTATTAACCTCCTTGTTAGTAACTCCCCTGATTGAAGTTATTCTTTTGGTAGTCGCCTTGGTTGTAGCTTTGTTGTCGGCCTTGATTTGGTACCTGAAAAGGGAGATTCAATTGGTTAGTATTGTTGTCATATCTAAGATTTGAGGGGTTTTTAAGACCTGGATGATATGTGTTAGAATTCATATCATATGTCTTCCTTTCTCCTTGGCCTAGTAATTGATGTACTTCTTCACTCTTCCCCAAATTCAAGTAGCATGTACCCGAGGTGTGGCCTATGTCACTACACATGCCACATACACCGTATTCACTAGATATGTGTACCACACCACTCTTTCTAACCTTGAGGCTTACGATTTCTCGTTCCAAAACTGCAATTCTATCCATGGCCACATGATCATTCACCATCTTTACACTTCACCCCTCGACCTTCGACTCGATTATGCACGCTTCTTGGAGATTACACTCATCCTTTCGAGAATATCTCAATCATCATCCTCATGGTTTAAGGTAAACGTTCCTACACTTGTGGAATTTACATCTCTTGTATCCTCTTGTGATAATCCATCATAGAAAGCTAAACTCAACTCCCACTTGCCATGGTGTGGACAAGTTCTTAACATTTCCTTAAACCGGCGAAAAGCTTCACGGCATTGTTCACCTAATTGTTGTGTAAATCCTCGAATGGCTCGCCTTGCATCACTTGTCCTTTGAGAAGTATAGTATTCATCCAAGAATTGTTGTTGCATTTATACCCATATGTAAATACTTGCCGATGGTAGAGATAGGAACCATTGTTTGGCCTTTTCTTTAAGGGTGAATTGGAATGGGACCAATTTAACTTCATCCGGTGAGAAGCCTTGGCCACTAATGGTGCTACATGATGCCTCAAATTCGGATATGTGTAAGTAGGGTTCTTCAGTTTCCATACCATGGAAGTGAGGGAGAATTCCTAAACATTATGGTCGGACTTCAAAAGCTCGCCCCCTTTGTGTTGGTGAGACTATAGGAGACGAATTAATAGCAATGGCAGGACGAAAGTGACTATCCACACCATGTGCTGGTATATAATGTTGTGCTCCCAAATTGGCAGGTATGCCATTAAATGGTTGACCTCCAATGTTGTTGCGAATGGGTGGTTGTGTACAGCCATCTCGATCATGGTTTGGTTGACGATTTTGATATCCTAGTTGGTTTCCATAATCCTCAAAGTAATGTTGGTTTGGTCCGTCCATGTCAACTTGATCTTCAATCCACTCTTCCACGTAATTAGTGTGATGACTTCCTTTGACTGAAAACCGGTCCTTATTGCTATGACGACTCCCTTCCACATCATGTTGAAAACTTGGATTGCGAACCCAGAAATCTGGCATCAGAAGTTCATTGGAGGAGGTTGGTGTTGCACCCTTAGGTGGAGGTTGCACAGGTTGTGGTTGAGGAGGGGGATCATCAGGTTGAGGGAACACGGGTGATGGGATATCTCCTAAAGGTTGATTAGGTTGTGGTCCACCTTGATTTTTTGGATTATTCATCACTCATGAATTGTTACTTTCAGGTGTCCTTGAAAGTCTATTGAAAATCTGTGGAGTTGTTGTTGATGATGTACCTTTTTCAGATCTTATTTGACCACGAATTTGAGAAATCCTTAAAGTTAATGTTTTGTGAACGATTACCCCTTAAAGTCTTCTTAATTTCTGGATCAAAATGTAATGGTGAAGTCCTTCTTGAAAATCGTGTATGCATTAACGTAATGGTTACCTGCAATCAAGAAAACAAAAATAACTCGCGTAATACTGAACAAGAAAACAAATAAAAAGAAAAACAGAAAAATAAAATCTTTTTAGGTTTTTTATAAATATTTAAGAAAAACAAATAAAAACAACTAAACACTAAGCGCACTAATTCCCCCGCAACGACGCCATTTTGATCTAGTTGTCAAGACTCGATCAAAAACAAGTTATTATATCGGTCTTAGCTACCTTTATTGTGTAGAGCAAAGAACTTTGAAACTAATTTACTTAAATAATGAAAAACAATTACTTTCAGGTTTCCAATTCTACAAGATCAACAATTGGTACTTTTAACTTAGGGTTTGTAAGAAACAATATTTCAAGATTATAGCTTTTGATTAAAGTGATAACAAATTAACAATCTTTTCAGACTCGTTCGTTCACAATGATACCAATTTATCTATATCAAATTGTCTACTTTTTTTAATGAGCTTACGACGCAAGGAAACCGAAAACTGATAATCAAGCAAACAACTTTATTTATAAGCAAATTGTTTAAATTAATCAAAACACAAAACTTCATTCAATCAATCCATGTTCATTACAAAAACCTAATCAAGCATACCAATTGTCTCACTTGACAAGAATTGTACTCCCGAAAGGAATTAAAAGAACCTAGCTACGCATCATCTTCATTAAATCTTCAATCTTGATTTGATGATGATCAATGATGATACGGTGTGAGTTGGGAAGCTTGAAAGCACCCAAAATCTCCTTGAATTTGCTAGTTTGTGTAGGGGAAGATGTTCTTCGACTAGGGTTTAATATAGCTTAAATAAACTTGAAAATCCATGAAATCTGGAAAGTTGTTCAGCCACCGGCGTATGATACGCCGGCCTGGGCGTACCACACGCCCATGTCAGCTTCCAACGCCCAAGTTTATGTTTTTTCTTCAAATACGCCCACTGATACGCCAATACTTGGCGTATCATACGCCGATATGCTTCTAATTATGTCTTTTCTTGTAACTGTTGATATTTACATTTTCAGTACTTGTAATTCCGTGTTTTGCATCTTTTCATCCAAAATATGCCTCCTTTAGCTCCAAACACCTATAATTCAAAACACAAACAACTTGAACTTGTTCCATCATAATCATATGTAAATCAAGCTTTAAGTTAATTAAACACTGAATTATAGCCACGCAATCAAAACTCAATATAGTAAAGGTTTGCTAAACTGTTATACATTGGTCGATTCTCCAATCGAATTATGCAAACCTTGATGGTATAATCATGACATGATATATCAATATCCTTTAACAAAGTGACCTAGGAACTGTAAAAGACCTGCAGATTAAGAAAAATAGATAGTGTGAAAATATTAGTAACAAAACTGTAAACATTAGCAGCATAGTAAGAAATAATCCTAACCTACATCATGTTTGTTTATAATTTAACAAAAACAGGGTAAATTATGAAAAATACCTGGAACCTTTCATCACGCTGCACACTATAATAAAGTATTCTCAAAAACAAAATGATAGGTAGAACAAAGAAACAAATTATAGATGTATATTAATGAGAATGTAAATCCCTATATATATAACAAAGTTGTATAAAATCTAGCAATAATGTAGGCCAATTATCTAGAAAAATTATGTAAAGAACCGAATATTTTAAAGTTAATTTCAGCAACAACGTAAAATTCAATTTTAAAATTTAAAATTTCTTAAATATGATTTATTGAGTGAATGTATATTTTTAGGTCAACGGTAATTAATAGTTATACATATTAATTTTGAGAGTTAATTACATAAATAGTCCATGTGGTTTAAAAAATAACAGGTTTGGGTACTAAGCAAAAAAAGTAACAGGTTTGAGTACTCACTTTTATTTTCGTAACAAGTTTGACTATTAACACTAACAGACGTTAGATTTTCTGTTAAATTTAATGGTATTTTAGTCTTTTCATATTATAGAACTATTTTGTAAAGTTGAGGGACTATTTGTGTAATTTAATTAAAAATATATATTTATATTTAACTCTATATACACACACACAAATATACACACACACACACACACACACACACATATATATATATATATATATATATATATATATATATATATATATAAAAATATTGAATTACATCACTGAACAATAATATTTTCACCACCATCGCCGCTGCTAGACGTCACCTCTTGCCATCGCCGTCGGACATCACCGCCGGCCACCGCTGGCCACCGCCACTGTCATCCATCTCCGTCTCTAGTGCCTTCATCATCATCACCATCGACCACATCACCAAATACCCCTTCCTTTTTCCCCTTTTAATTTCCAACCGAGAAACCACCACCAGCTGCTAACATCACCACCGTCCCCCTTTTCCCCTTTTATCTTCCAACCGACCACCCACAACCAGCCGTCAACACCACCATTGTCAACTTTTGTTCACTTCCCCTTCCATATCCACTGTTAATTACTAATTCGAATGTCCAAATGCCCCAAATCAAAGCTCCAACCACATTTAAGTTCACCCTGCCATCATCCACACGTCAATTTCAGGTGGTGATGCGCGGTTGCCGATGATGATGCGTATATGGTGGAGGTTTACCCTTTTGACGATTTTAGGGTTGTCTGGGGTGGTTTATTCTAAACAGAGGGAAAAGCGAGGGTGATAAACGATGGTGATGGTGGCTAGATGGTGGCAATGGTGCCGGCGAGGATAGATGGGGGTGATGGTGGCTAGATGGTGGTGATGATGGGTTGAAGGTTCTGATGATGGCTAACGGGGAACGGAAGGTTGGGTTTGTTTTTAAGTTATATTTTATTACACTAATGGTCCCTGAAAAAAAGAAAGATCTAAAATTACAAAACTAGTCCCTAAAAGAGTATTTTAGTCTTTTTATTTAAATTTAACAGAAAAACTAACGTCTGTTAGTTTTAGTATCTTAACTCGTTACAAAATTTAAAACACAATACCCTAACCTGTTACAAAAAACTCTTAGTACACAAACCTGTTATTTTGGATAAGGCACAGGGACTATTTATGTAATTAACTCTAATTTTGAGAGAATGATATTTTTGGATGGTATTAACGAAATTAATGTCTAATTGCAGTTACTATAGTGTAAATGGAAAGTAATAATACGTTTATAGCTGATTATTAATATTAATTAATTTTTGTAAACATATAATCATCAAAATTATAGTAATGATATTTTCAAATTGTAAATGTCCCTGTTATTGGGGTAAAAGATGTTGTATATGGATTAAACTATTTTATTGAAAACAACTATTCTTTTAAAATTTAAGTGATATGATTTCTAAATCTTAAATTTACATGTTATAGGCGTAAAACATGAAAAATAAATCACGAATACAATTTCGTATGATACATAAAAAAATTATTTTATTGACATTAAATGGAACTCTATGATTATTGAAACGAAGAGAAATAAAAGGATTTTTAGTCTAATTATTTTCATAGCTCATATTATAGATGGATAAAATATTAATCTTATATGAAAAATTAATACAACATAGTATATATGAACAATTAATTAGAAAATATGAGGATTTTAAACTTGATTATTCTTAAATTGAATATTATATCTGATAAAAAGTGTTTGTATTTACAAATCATATACATTAGTTTATACTAAAAACAAAATGATGTAAATTAATAATCTCATCATTTGACTTAAAATGTTTAACAAATATTAATAAAGTAATTAATTTGTAAATACGAATATTATAATTTAGTCATTTGTTTACTTATATATAATATATGATATATAATTAAAAATGTTTGAAATTATTGTTTGTATACTCATATTTTTTGATGTAAACTATAAATGGAAACAATTCAAATGTTATAAGCCTATTAATAAAAAACCTTCTTTGTTTTTTTACAATTTTAAATTTAATCATCTAAGGATTTTTTAAAACTAATCAAAACACTTTCTCTTCCTCTCTCTTGTTTTTTTCAAATTGATACCTACTTTTTTTTCTAATTTTATAGTTAATCAACTGAATTATGTCATATTTACATTTAATTACCTGAATTATTTTTAATTTTATACTTAAGTTTTCAAGTTATGTAAAATTTACATTTAATCATCTAAATTTATTTAAGTTTTATATATAAGCTTTCGAGTTATATCAAATTTACTTTTAACTAATTTACAATACAACTTTTTAAATATAATAAAGTCACTATTTACGTATTTGCTATTTTTCTTTTCTGTTTTGAGATACTTATTTTTATAGTATTTTTTCTATTCCATTTTGATCAGCATTTCGCACATAATCCTTTTTTGGTGGTTAATACTCCTGGGTAAATAATCAAAATTAAATCTTTTAACTTTTATAACACACCATGGGTCCCATTCACTAGTTAGTTTTAATGAATAAGAAAATAAACCACCATTATTAGCATAAAATTAAGGGAGTGGTTAAATAGGCATCCAATATTTTAATCAACACCTCAAAATTTCTATACAGGTCGTATAGCCCATACGCGTCGTATAGGGGGTCGTATAACCCTATACGGGGCGTATATCCCCTCTGACAGCCCCCTGAATTTTAGCTCGTAGTCAGTGTCGAAATTTGCTATACGCGTCGTATAGCCCTATAGGGAGTCGTATAGGGCTACATGGGGGGCGTATAGCTCTCTGACAGCCCCCCTAAATTTTCTTCGTTTTCAGTGTATTCGATCATATACGCCACGTATTGACCAATACGCGGCGTATAAGGGGGTGTCGATTTATATGGGTGTGTGTCTAATAAAAAACCCAAAATTAATGAGCGATTGCAACAATAAATGTTGTATGAAGAATACTGAATTTTCTATGGAGGTTTGCCAAGAACGAGTTTAATTACTTCATCCAGGCTTGATTCCCTTTGTTTTTTGTTTTTTTTTTTTTTTTAATTTTAGGGTTCAAAGCCATTAATATATTTATGGATTTGTGTACAAATGTGGATAGAAACCATCAATAATTTTAGGGAAAATTACCTGAATAGCCATTTGATCAAATAAAATTATCAATTTAGCCATTGATTTTTTCCTTTTAATTTTTAGCTATGGTATCGCTGACCGGCGATACATACCCTTAATTGTATCGCCCAAGTGGGCCTAATATGTTTCCAAACAATAATTTACACAAACAACCCCATACTATTAAATTATTATCTTTTAACTCTCAAAAATACTTTAAATTAATAAGTTATAATAAAATAAACTTTTCAAAGATATAAAAAAACAATAAGGTATTGTTTAATTAAAAAAACGTTTCTTTTTGAATATTTCTTTCAGAAACCTTTTGTTTATTTTCAAAATCATTTTTATGTTTCAAAAAAAACTTTATATAGAAAGTTTTAATCAAATTTTTATTTAAAAAACCATTCTTAATTTTATAAAAACGAATCTTTAGGTTTTGTTAGCTTATTCTAAAACAAAATTTATTTAAAAAACGTTTTTCAAACTCTCTTTTAGTCTTTTTCGAAAATAAAAATTATTTTTTCAAATAATTTCAAAAAACCAATAACTTTAGGACACAAAAAAATCGGAGATTTTTTTAATCCAAAAAATATATGCGATATTCACATTACTTTCAAACAAGTTTATTATTTTCATTTTTTGTATTTCAGATTTTTTTTGTCATGGAATTGATTTATTAAACTAATTTATGATTTTTAATTAAATTATAAGTAACAACAAAGGATACAAACGTTAACTAAACAAAAATTTAAGAGGTAAAAGTGAAATAAAGAAAAAGATGAAGTGAGTAGAGTGAAACAAATATTGGAGATATAATTGTACTTATGTATCGCTAGTTGGCGATATTGTATCATTTTTCTTTTTCTTTTTTAATTTTTGGCGATACAAACCCATCTATGTATCGCTAACTCAGCGATATGGGCGATACGGACAAGCTCAGGTATCGCTGGTCAACGATATTGTGACACGTGTCATCCTCTGATTGGTGGAATAATTTAAAAAAACTTTTTTTCAATGCCTAAAATTGTAAAATTAATGGATCAAATGGTTATATTGGTAATTTTCCTATAATTTTATCCCTACAAACTTGTAAAGTATCATATATATCCAAATAAAAAAATAAATATCACATATGTCTTTTTAAAGTTAATGAAATATCATACGTACCCATTTCATTAAAAACAATTCAAAAATAACCGTCTTACCCTTATTTATCTAATACGGTAATATTTCATAATTACCCAATTTTTAACCTAAAATCAACTTGCCCATCCAAAATATCTTTCTCAAAATAAAATACTTAACATTTCATTATAGAAATTATTTTAAACCATAAAATTGTAATTTAGCATCTTTTTTATACTATTCCTTTATGTGTTTTGAAGTTATTATATTCTAATCTTAGTAATGTTAGTTATTATTACTAAAATTAGCGAAATAATTAAATTGTTTAGAAATCATGTGTTAAACATGAAATCAGGTGAGACCGATTAAATTGATTCACGATTACACACGAACCCCAATTGAATCAATCGGAATTGATCTGAACTGTACCAACACAAATGATTAATTAACATGTCAAAACGTTGGCTATCTAACAATTTCTTTAATATATGAGTTCCAAACTCGATATAAACGATCTACATGACGATTTCGTTAATGAATGGTTATTGTCCAAGATTTTTTCAAATTAAAAGACTAATAACATATTGATAGGCTTATGATTTTGATGATTTAAAAATAATAATAATATTACTAAAAATAAATATTTATAATAACAGTGGTAATTAAGAAAATAAGCACATAAACACAAGTTTACAGTTTTGATCAAATATAACATTTCTATAAAGGAAATTATAACGAGAATAAAAATTGTGTTTTTAACGATATACAATCTCATATATTTCTAGAAAATTTAATTGGATATATATGATATTTTGCAAGTTTATAAGGATATATATGAAAATTTCCCATAATTGTACACTTGCTTCTTTAGGTGAACTAGTTTCTTTTACCCCGCCCGTTGCGGCGGGACAATATGATGAAAGACGTGTTTGCAAACTTCCTACCCAATGTTAAAATGTTGATATGAACCCGGTTATGTGTGAAATCGACGTGATTAAATGCTTAAAGAGAAGCGTATAAAATTGAGTAGGTGCGGTTATGGAAACAAACGTAAGATAGAAAACACATCAAAAGTTATGAAAAAGTTTTGAAGCTGTAGGAGCGATTGATATGAAACACGAATGATATTATTTTAACCCACATATGGGGCAAAAGGGTTTAAACATGCGACCTAACACTTCTAAATGAGTTAGTATACAATATAATATAAAGGCCTGATTGGTGATAACAATAACAATAACAACTTAAAAAAACTAACAAATATAAAAAAGTAACATTGAGTGTTTGTGACATTGCATGTGAGAAAAAAAAAGAAGATGAAATTGGGTTTCAAACCCAGGTCTTTTAGGTGGAAGAAAACACAGATAACCAAGTGAACTGTTTTCCACTTTGTATTTCCAATGAACTTAACTATCAGTGTTTTTGAGACCGGATCGGACCAGCCGGTCCGACCGGTTCGACCGGGGATCGGTCCGGTGTCCGGTCCGGTCTGGTATGGATCGTTTTTTAGTGGTCGAACCGGCCGGTTCGTCCCGAACCGCTGGTCGGACCGGGAAACCGGACCGGTTCAGACCGGTTTTGGTATTTTTTTTATTTTTATTTTAATGGATAAAAACGGGGTATTAAACCATAAATTAGTACGTTGGATATACAAATATAGTTAAATTTTATATATAACTATAAAATACATATATAAAACATATATAAATTACTTATATTTAATTACATATATAAATATAGTTAAATCCGGTCCAACCGGTCCGACCGGTCCGACCACCAAACCAGTAAGGCGTCCGGTTCGACGTCCGATCCGGTTCTGAAAACATTGTTAACGATATATATTATCGAAAGTTCAAGCAATTTTTAGTTTTAAAATTATCTATCTATATAATTGAGAACTCTTGGCTACAGTAATGCTTGAACATCTTCAAAATTAGCCACCACACTTTCTCATTATATAAAATTGAACACCCCTACGATAGCCACCATAGGTGGTTGAGTTCCTCTGACATCTTCAAATCTTCCCTGTTATTCTTCACCGCCTTCAACGCGGCTTCTTCCTCCTTAAGTGAGTAAGCACAACAATGAGGAGGAGCTTCAAGTTTTAGGAAGAAGATTTGAACGAAGGTGAAGAAGAAGAAGAAGACGTCGATTTGCGAGGAGAGAAGACAAAGATCTAAGTAGGCGGTGGAGGTTGGGGTTGTTGCCGCCAGATAGAGACGGAAGCAAAGGCCAGCGAAGTTATTTCACTTTCACAGATCTTGGCCTCGAGTGTGGGCCGACAAGTTCAACGATTTTAAACAATATCATTTCAAATCGGTGATGTTTTGGAATTCAAGATCAATGAGGACGAAGATGGAAATGAGTGTTATACAACCCAACAACAAAGCTTTCATGAAGAATACTGAGAGCCACTTGAAATCTAATGACATAAAGTAAAAAAAAAAGTTAAAAATGGTCATATAAAAGAGACAGAGAAGATGATGAGCTACAGTATACCTTTCACCTATGAAGCTTTATAAAATTATATACCACTAAATTATTATCATTGAGAAAAGTTGTGTTTGTTAGTTTATATTTTCTTAAATAGATAAGATAATATTTTCTTATATTATTTATGAATACGATTTATATCTCACACACTCATAACAAATGATTAAAAGAAGTTATTATTTATTCCTTTCAAAATTGTTACTAATTTGATACATTTTCATTGTTTTAAATTTTTTAATTTGATATTATAAAGATAAGTTTTTAAGTAGCTAAATCTCGGTATATGATGACTCTTTGCATTTATTCCGTATATTTTTATAATGACACCATTTTAAAATTCCTAAATAAATTTACATTTTAATATTTGAAACCGAGCCACTGTTTTTTAACATCAAAATGATAGTTGTTACTATGCTTTTGTATCCGCGTTTTGATATTTGAGCTTGTAGCGGAGTTTTTCGCGCAACGCGCGTGAGGCAATTTCTAGTGTATATAATATATAACTAGTTATAAACGGACCGCGCGTTGCAGCGAGATTGTACGCGGCGTGATAAATTATAGACTAACAATCGACACGACTTGTCTTTGGGCTAAATTCAAGTCGAACCGTAAAATAACTTTAATTTATATTGTCGAACGAAAACATATTATACTGAACCACATCTTTTCCAAATAAATTTATGTCGAAACATGGACAAAATCAAAGAGTACCTAAAAAAGCGCATAGATTACAATCGTCCTGACTCGTTTTCCAAACTAAATTTATGTTGAAACAAAGAGTAACTCGGATTTATACCGTCGAATGAAAATGTTTTATATTCAACGCGACTCATTTTTTAACAAAACTTACGTCAAAACGTAGATGAATGTCGAAATGTAGATCATCTGAAAGGGTACATAAAAATATGAACGGAAACATTTTATATTTGACCCACTCGTACCCGACACATACCTAAAATTTCAAATATTAGAAAATAGTTTTTTAAGTAAAACTTGTACTGTCTAAACCCAAAACATTATAAAAAAACTTAAGAGGGTCTCAGTAACATGTTAAAATCAACCAATCAGATTTGAAATTAATAAACAAATATAACATATACACAATATAATTCAATAAAAAGTATTATTATTATTATTTAATTATTATTATATAGTATAGTTTAACAAACAAATATTAATATCATTGTTTAATTATGCTTTTAACTGTTCATCTTATCTTCGTTTAATATAAGGGTAATATATAATATATATATATAATAATACTATATTAACTATCACTTCGAGACCGTGAAAAAAATGACGAGGGAGGGGGTCTTTTAATTGGGAGTCTTTTACTTGGGTTTTAATTGTTTTCTATTAACGCTTTATTTTAACTTGAGTAAATTACATAACCAATTATTTTTGGTTTGTAAAAGGATTAAAAACTCAGTTTACATAATTTTTATTGACTTTTCAACAAGAATTAATACCAGACACTTGTTAAATAATAAAAATCACAAAAACTTTTTATACGTAGTCCATATACTAGTATTAACCATGCAAACGAAACGTAAATCTTAAAAAACAATAAGTAAGTCGATATAGGACTAGCGCGATCCGGATGGAGCCGTTAGACGAGGAACAAATAAGTGTAAAAACGTTGAACCACACAAGCACGCTACGACGTATTAACTCACAAAATTTAGACCAAAACATAAAACGAATTTGTTACCCGACAAGGCATTTGGCGGTTAAACCATCATTGAACCAACACTAAAAATATCACAACGACAACTACAATCACAGCCACCACCATCAAGAAAAACAAAAACAATAAAACAACCGACGTGGGAGCAAAACAAAGAGGCTCAGATGTATACTTCCTCATCGTCGTCGCCAACAAACCATGGCTTAGCGCCGTCACGGCTACAACCGGAGTTGCCATGCCAAGAAGCAGATCATCATCATCGCCGACTAAAAAAAACTAAGAAACTAACACCGGCACAGGCCGTGGAAATGGCTTGTGTAAAGATGGCAGAGTGTTACAACCGGAGTGAATGTGGGTCCCTAAACCTAAAATATTATATCACCATCAATATCAACTACGCCATCAGCGGCGGAGATGGACGGTGTAAAGAAGGTGGTGATTTTAGAGAGAGAGAGAGGAGTAGAGAGAAGCAACATAGTCTACAGATGCAGGATGAGTGAGTAATGGGTGTGAGTTCTTAAACTAAAAAATGAGTACAACCCATATAACTAAGAATACAACTCTCAAATTTAAACCTAAAATATTGTATCCCCATAGATATCAACTACGCCATCGGCGATGGAGATGGACGGTGTAAAGAAGGTGGTGTTTAGAGAGAGAGATAGAAAAAAAAGTAGAGAGAAGCGACATACTCTACAGATGCAAGATAAATGAGTAATGGGTATGAGTTTTTAAACCCCAAAAATGGGTACAACCTATACAACTAAGAGTACAACCCTCAAATGCACAACACACTAACAAAGCATGATATACAAGTTTTTATACAACAAATTGTTGCTAATTAGTATATATATAATGTGTGACAAGGGCCTATAACTATATTTGTAATTAGCTCTATGAATAAAATAAAACATTTTAATTTTTGATTAATTTTTTATTACTTGTAACTAGGTTTATTAATCGGATTAATATAATAATTTTATTATATATACTACTATAATTATATACACATTTACTTGTCGTATGACCAAAAATTAATTCCAAAAAGAATCATGAAACGATATTAACTTCACAGTACACGTAAAAGCGTTGAAACCATCTAACCATCAAAACAAACACTTACCTATTACATGTTTATGTAATATTGCCACATTAACACATTGAACACTAAATCAATTAGTGCCTTCACTCCCCCATCATCTTTCTCATTTCCTTGTCAAATTTGTGAGCGGAATCGGTTTTCTAATTTTGGTTACAATCTTTATAGTATGATATGCATTTTTATAACAAAAGATTATTGAATATGTCTACCAAGGTGCAATTCTTATGCACATACGAGTGTTCGAGATGTATGTGTTTGCGTCAAGTTATATGCTTTAACATGTTTTAAAGAAAAAGGAAACAAGTTCCGTTTTTCCTAAACTATAAATTACTAAAACAACAACATTACTTATCATAACAATTCTTACCTGTTATGGATTATTTAAAAAAACAAAACTTTACTATAAAATTCTAACCCCCTTTCTAACAACGTTTTACAAACTTCAATATCAAAAATAAAAACATAAACACCTCAGGGATGATTTGTGTAATGTAATATAAACTACATGATTTTAGCCCGCGAGTAAAAAAGATTCATTGGAACCGAAGAAACAAAGAAAACAAACGAATAAACACTAATAATCCTCTGCATCAGAAAGCCATAGTTCACCTAATCTTTAACCTTTACAATTGCAAATTGTAATGGTTTAACTTGTAAACCAAGTATTGAATTTAATTAAAGTAAAGCAACCCATCAATAAAATCAAAAAGTGAAAGAAAACCCATATCAAAAATCAAATCTTCTATTTCAATTCAAGCATACATTCAAGCTAGCTATTGTTCAGCCTGTAAGATAAAGAAAACCATCAAAAATATTAAAAAGATTTAAACTTTCAGTGGGTTTGCTTCTAATTGCTCATAAATTATGGTTGATTATGGTTATTGGGTGATTTTAAACGTCATTTCAGTTTGATTGTTAGTGGTTATTGGGTAATTTTCGTAACGTGCACTGAACTCTAGGTGAACAATCTTGGTGTATAAATGGGAAAACGATCAGCATGTTTCAACACCATCTTCTTCAAGCGTCACAAGAATCCCAACAGATCAAAGGTAATAATTATTTTTTCAGTTTTTGATTCTGTTTCGTGCATTGTTTGACTTTTGTGTTTGATTTTGAATAAAAGAAACTGGAAGGAGATATGCAGAACTCATCAATGGAGGTCCCGACTGCATCGATGATCGATGGCGGTGATGGTTTTCACTCTCAGGTGCGTGTTTGTGTGTTTTTTGATCTCTAGTTCTTCTTTAGAGGTTTTGTAATTAGCTAATTTGAGCAGCATTGGTGAAATTAATTGGCTAACAAATGTCTCAATCCATGTTTGACTTTGAAAGTCACAATAAATAATTTTGGTTATTAAAACCTACAAATTGTTTTGACTATGGTGAGGAATTGGTAGCTATATTGAATTGACACTAGAAAATGCTATAAAGTTGAAGATTTGCTGTTGAGAAATTATGAACTTCTATGTTGAATTTGGACTTAGAAAAGCATCTAGTTTGACTTTTTGAATTCTGGGTTGACTATTTTTTAGGATTGCTGCTCTTGATTCTAGACTAAGGAAATCTGAATTTTGAATTTTTTCCTAATTATTTGGTTATCAAGTGATGAAAGAAAGAGTTTCATGCAACAAGGTTGGCTTGAAAAGTCAAATTGTGTCTTATTCTTTAAATTGTGGTGGTATAAAGAGGTTGACTTGAAAAGTCAAACCATTTCTCATTTTTTAAGTGGAGGCAGTATAATGAATTACTTTTGAAGTTTAAAATTGATAATAAATTGTAATATCTTGAGATAAAATCAGTAACAACTTGGTCATGTCAATTTATTATTTTTCGTTATTTAACGAGTCCCGTTACAGAAATTGCCTCTATAAACAGGTCCCACATAATAAAAATATTAGATGATAAAAAAGAAAATCATTTGATACTTTGGCTTATATTGCTTCCATTACAGAAACCAAATGACTTGAGCAGTGAAAAGAGTAGTCATACTTCAAACATCATAGATAACCACAACTTCTCAAATGGTTTACATTCATGGTATGCAAACTGTTGTGATGCCTTTCTATCGGTCGAAGCAACAACACCAAAATCATGCAAACGTCATGTTATCGTTACAAACAGAAGCCAAAACTGGCAAGGCTTAGAACAAGATATCACTTGCAAAATTTCCTCAGGTTCTACTTACACGGTTTGTGCTCGCGTTGGAGTTTCTGGGATCAATCTTCACGGTGATGCTGAGGTCATTGCGACCCTTAAGCTTGAATACCAGCACTCGGGTACCAAGTATCTAAATATCACAAGGTGCCTCATTTTTCTTTTCTTTTTTGCTGTTTTAGCACTTATTTTTCTCCTTTGTAGTGATGGACAGTCCCTTGGGCTAGACAAGTTGTGTAACGGGTCAAAATGGGTTTAGGTCAAAACAAGTCATTCCTCACTACGTGTCAGAATGGCCCTTGTTGGTTGAGTTGACATGGAAATACTTTTTCTTATATTTAAAAAAAATTAATAATATTCGGTTTTATGATTGCAAAAAGAATATTATTATATTCTAATCCAAATCTTTAAATAAAACTATTGAGGAAATTGTAAGAATTTTAAATCCAGTTGGAAGACTTACAACTTTTTTGACTTATTTTAGATAAAACACGACCCAAATTGACCCATTCATAAGTAAACGCGTTGAAACAAGTTGATCCGTTAACAAGTGGGACAATATTGACTTCTATTTTTTGTTGCAGGACCACTGTTTCTAAAGAAAAATGGGAGAACTTGGAAGGTACATTCATGTTGTCGGATAAGCCTGACCGAGTAGTGTTTTACCTCGAAGGGCCAGCTCCAGGAGTGAACATTCTCATTGAATCAGTGCTAGTAAACTGCCATGTAAGTGGACCAAAATCAATACAATCATTCATCCTTAATGATGATAATGGGTATAAATGACCCGTATTGAGTTTTGACCCAAATCAACCAGACAAGTTTTGACCTGTTCAACCCATTTGACCCATTTCAAGTTTCATTCAATTTCTAGTTTTGATGTAATAAGTGCTTTTCACATTTCATATTACTATCTTTTAACTTATAGGGTAAAATTTCACCATGTGGCTATACCGATGAGGGGAACATCATATTGAACCCTGATTTTGAGGATGGAGTCAATAACTGGTCTGGAAGAGGGTGCAAGATTGCTGCACATGACTCCATGGGCAATGGCAAAATCCTTCCTAAATCAGGAAAGTTTTTTGCAGCCACATCAGAGCGCACGCAGAGCTGGAATGGGATTCAACAAGATATCACTGGAAAAGTTCAAAGAAAACTTGCATATGAAATAACCGCTTTTGTTAGGATCTTTGGCAATAACGTTACTAGCTCGACTGTCCGAGCTACATTGTGGGTCCAGAGCCCTGACTCGCGTGAACATTATATCGGCATTGCGAAGTTGGTTTTTTTCATGATCTCCATTTAGTGTTTAGCCATTACATTTGTATTTTAGATGTGGCAAAATGGTCATATGGGTACTTTCTTTGCATTTTCCATAATATTCAAAACCAATTTTTAATAAATGGTTTAGGAGTTTGATATATTAAAACTACTCTCTGATCAACTTTTGACCCGTTTGACCCGTTAGATGTAACACATTATCTATATCAATTTTGCCACCTCTAGGGTTCACTATACTTGTGTTTATGTCTGTTTTTTTTTTTGCATTGAAGTGCACAAGCAACGGATTCGGATTGGGTGCAATTGCAAGGAAAGTTTCTTTTAAACGGTCAGCAGTCGAAAGTTGTGATTTACGTCGAAGGTCCACCTTCGGGCACTGATATTCTTCTCGACGGCTTCATGGTTAAGCATGCCGAAAAAACACCTCCTTCACCTCCACCCGTCATCGAGGTTCTTACCTTTAAATATGTCTTTTCATTTCATTCCAAGTTATTTTTGAATTTTGTTTATGTGATCAATTTGTGCATTACCATAATCAACAGAATCCAGATTATGGAGTTAACATTATCACAAACAGTAATCTCAGTGATGGAACAAATGGGTGGTTCCCCCTTGGTAATTGTGCTTTAAATGTGGTCACTGGCTCACCCCACATACTCCCACCGGCTGCACGAGACACACTCGGCCCTCACGAGCCGTTAAGTGGCCGCTGCATACACACGACTAATCGCACTCAGACCTGGATGGGTCCAGCCCAGATGATCACAGACAAAGTTAAACTCTTTGTAACATACCAAATATCAGCTTGGGTCAAACTGGGTCCTGGAGCCACTGGTCCACAGAATGTTAATGTGGCTCTTGGGGTTGATAGCCAGTGGGTCAATGGTGGTCAGGTTGAGATCAATGATGCTAATCAGTGGCATGAAATTTGTGGGTCTTTTAGAATTGAAAAGCAGCCTGCAAAAGTGATGGTTTATATTCAAGGTCCAGCCCCTGGGGTCAGTTTCAAGTTGGCTGGACTTCAGATCTTTGCTGTTGATCGTCAGGCCCGATTTAGGCACTTAAGGCGACAAACCGATAAGGTACAATATACGCGCTAACTCAATAACGCATGTTAAATGGGTAGTGTGAGACATATGAACATAAACATAACATGTGTATTCACTGGTTGACATGAACATGACCTGTTAAATTTGAAAGATATTCTTACTTTATGTTATCTTTGATTGTGTTACAGATTCGTAAACAAGATGTAACGCTGAAATTTTCAAGCGGTGATTCAAGTGGTATGCATCCTACAATGGTAATAGTCAAGCAAATACAAAACAGTTTCCCGATCGGGTCGTGCATAAGCCGAACAAACATCGATAACGAAGATTTCGTGGCGTTTTTCGTGAAACATTTCAACTGGGCTGTGTTCGGGAACGAGTTGAAATGGTACTGGACCGAGTCACAGAAAGGGAACTTAAACTACCAAGACGCCGATGATCTTCTAAAACTGTGCGACGATAACAACATCTCGGCTCGCGGGCATTGCATATTTTGGGATGTTGATAACACGGTTCAAGATTGGGTCAAGAACCTTAATAAAACCGATCTAGCCACAGCGGTACAGAACCGGTTAACTAGCTTACTAAACCGGTACAAAGGCAAGTTCAAGCACTATGATGTGAACAACGAAATGCTGCATGGCTCGTTTTATCCAGACCGGTTGGGTCCGGATACACGAGCCAACATGTTCAAAACTGCAAACCAGTTGGACCCATCGGCCCAACTGTTTGTAAACGATTACCACGTGGAAGACGGGTGTGACACAAGATCCACACCTGAGAAATACATGGCCCAGATTCTCGATCTCCAGCAACAGGGTGCACCTGTTGGTGGGATCGGGATTCAGGGGCATATTGATAGTCCGGTGGGTCCCATTGTTTGTTCAGCTCTGGACAAACTGGGGACCCTCGGACTCCCAATATGGTTCACTGAGCTCGATGTTTCTTCGATCAACGAGCATGTTCGAGCGGATGATTTAGAGGTTATGTTTCGCGAGGCTTATGCTCATCCTGCCGTCGAAGGTGTTATGATTTGGGGGTTTTGGGAGTTGTTTATGAGCCGTGAGAATTCGCATTTGGTGAATGCTGAAGGTGAGATTAATGAAGCTGGGAATAGGCTTCTTGAGCTTAAAAAAGAATGGTTGTCTCATTGTCATGGGCATGTTGATGATCAGGGTGAATTCAAGTTTCGCGGGTTCCCGGGGGCGTACGAGGTGGTCGTCGTCACGGGTTCCAAAAAAACCGTCAAGAAGTTTGTTGTTGAAAAAGGTGATGCTCCGTTGGTGGTGCCCATAGATCCTTAACCGATGATATGATATGATACGAAATGTTTTTGGGTTTCATGTATGTTTGTGTGACACGATGTGGTGAAAGTGTTTGTCAAAAAAATTAATAAACTGAATGTTTGAAGTGAATAGCCTAATTAATTAACTCATTTTTAACACAAAAAAAACAACATATTTATTGTTTAACTTGAGATTGTCGAGAAACAAAGAAAATAAGAATGAGCAAAACAATTGAATGAGAAACTTTATCTAAGATTCCATCTTCACTGCTTATATATTATTGTTTAACAAATTAAACGCTTAGATTCTTAGAATAGAATAAACAAAGAATCTATTTTACAAATGCAATGCGCGGAAACTATATACAAAAGAATAGATTGCAACGAAAAGAGAGTATGCCATCTTATTTTTTTGACGGCCAAATACTATAACTCGGGTCATCGGGTAAACTTATTGGCGAAATGTCACTCACATCTGCGAACACAAACAATGCTCATAATTTGGTCCGCCCACCGTCTAGGAAAAAATCCACCACCCGGCACCCACAGACCTACTGTTGTAAAACTTCCAAGTCACTTATAGTGTATTGAATCAAGTAAGACTTGAATCATCAGTTATCACGGTTCTCAAGACATGGTTTAGGAACCAAAAAACTTGAGTTTCTATCTTTAAAAACTTAGCCCATCTATTCAAAAAAATTTATTGCTCTAAATCCCATCATTTGTGATATAGCTATATATTTATTTTACCTAATTAATGATATATTTAATTCTTATTAAGCTTGTTACGTTTAAACATTTTTGTGAATTAATAGCTACAATAGTTATTATTGTGCTAAATCTCATCGTTTATGATATAATACATACTTATTATTTTAACTAAACATCTCATCCCTCTACTCTAATAAAAGGGTAATTGGGGTTGCCACTTGGCACAATTCTACAACATTGATTGCCACTTGGCATAATTCTAAAGCCTCAATTTTAAGTTTTCCCGCCCAATCGAATTCTTCAATGTTTAGACCACGCGGATCTAATTATGGCACAAAACCAGACCCGTCATGTTACCCCCTTATTCTAACACAAACCCTAATCTTTTTTCCTCTCATCGGCCGCTACTCTACCTTCCGAAGCAATTCTCCCAACCGCCTTCGAATCTTCATCTGGTTCACCATGATTCGGTAAGATTTTCTGCTATGGCGTTATCTAATGGGATTAATCGATGTTAAGTTGCTTCGTATTGGTTGTTCGATCTTGGTTGTTCTTTCCTTCATCTTCATTGGCACAAGATTATCAATTTGATTCATGTAGGCCGATTCATGTTTACATTGATTATTCTATCATAGATTTGAGGAAGGAATTGCAGTAAGGTGGAGCCTCTCCGATCTCAAATTTGGGGAAGGGTCTGACAGTAAGGATCTTGCATCTTCTAAATATTTTCTATGATTGGGTTTGATTAATGAGCGTAAATACCTTTAAAAATACAGTCAGGGGGAGCCTCTTAGATCTAAACTCCAATCAACACAACTTAGTCGTCAATTATAAAGAAACAAAATAAATCTTTCAGTCGTCCTTTGGATTAAAAAGGTTTGTTATATTGTTGTTGGGAATTTTTCATTTTTTTTTTTGTTTTCTTGAAGTAGGTGGGAGTAGTGATGCTTTCTTGAAAAAATCATTAAGAAAATAGACGCTGAGAATATTAGTTATGTGGTATAGTGATTATATGTATTATTTTGACTATTTGCACCTTTATATGCCTTTTATTTGGTAGTTATAATATGTTTTTTCTTTTGATAGTTCCCTGAGGCAATCAAGTATGAATCCATCCAGTTGACGCTATGATCAAGTTTTGATTCTTTGTTATGTTTTTTGCTATTTCTTGATCTTGGAAGCCTCAAAATTTGTTTCGATTCTTTGTCATGTTTTTTTCTATTTCTTGATCTTGGAAGCCTTAAAATTTGTTTTGATTCTTTTGGTTAAAGTCCACCTTTATATGTGTTTTACCCAATAATAATAATAATCTTCTTTTGATTTTGGCAATTCTCTAATGAGTCTTATACGACTAAGTATGCATCCACACTCCATAAGCTATAATTAGGTTTTAATTTCTCACTATGTTTTATGCTATTTCATGATCTTCAGAAGTTTTGACTCATTTGGTTTGCAAATGTCACGATTCAATGATTCATCGACTATAAAAGAAGTTAAATTATGTATATTTTTTTTTAAAAATATATGACTTGAAGTTTAATGTAGTATAAATGAACATTTAGTTAGGAGTCAAAAACAATTAAATGAATCTGTTGCAGTTTGCTCCAGTATAACCCAAAAGAGCAGTTTGCATACTCTAACAATGAAAAACTAATAATAGTAATAAAAATAAAGGTTGGAAAAATATATTAAATGACAGGTTTAAAGATTAACAGAATTAAATGAAAAACTAATACTCTAACCACTATTATTTGTTTCCTTATTTAAATTTACACCACCTATATTTAAGTTTACAAATTCAAAAATTCATACCTTCCTAAATGTCTAAAATCTATCTATTTATTACACTTATTTTTGGTAGAGATGGAGTCAAGCTACTAATATTAGATAAAGATTGTAGATTCTAAATATAACATCAAATGTTGTGTAAAGAGAGTAGAGATTTATAATTAATATACATACTTTTGTTTAAATGTGTTTATTTGTGCAACCCATGTATTACATGAGTATATAGGAATGATTAGATTTACATTCATATATTTGTTTCATATGCTCTTTGATTGTTTAATAATTGGATACGTATGCATTACAATATGTTTTCGACTTTGAATATCTTTCTTAATATTTAGTTGGGTTTCTGAAATTCAACCATTACGGGCTTCACTTCCCAATGGTTTTGTTATCATATTGGATAGCATGTTGTCCTGTTCGTTGATGTTTAAGTATTCTTTTTGTTATCTCTTGAATTGTTTTGCTTTGATAGTTGGATGTCACAAATACTCATCATTGCAAGATATCTATTGTATTGATTTCGATCCAAATGATTTATATGACAACACATATGAATTCTTAACTCATGTTCAGAGCTATAGGGTTATAAGCTTTCCATATCCTAAAGGGCTATGAAGTATTAGGAAGTAAATAGACGTCATTGATCGTAAATGTGTTTTTAATGGTCTGTTAACTTCTAAATGATTACACCTTAATCGGGTAATAATACAATGAAGTTTTGTCTTTAGATTTTATTTTTAGATTTGGTACTTCAGCTATAGTTTAAGTTGATTCGGAATCTAATAAGTGTTTGAAGAATTTTAAGGTTTTTGATTCATGGGTTTTAAGGAAGCTGCACAAGAACCTATGTAGGTGTATTGCTTTTGTCAAATGTTTCGCTATTGTTAATAATGTCATCTCTTGAGTAATGCATAAAAGTTTTCTTGAATTCACTCCACTTCACATTTGTTTCTGAAGTCGCCTAGAATTTCTTGCATGTTATTGCAATTGAATTGGATGAAGTGCTCTCACATGAGGCTCATATACTTTTTTAGAGAAGGTAGTGTTTATACTTGAGATTTACTTTATTTTTATATTTAGCAGGTAGCGATGCTTCGTTTATGTATTCATTCGTTAATCAAAAGAGTTTCATTAAGTTCTTGCGTTTTTAAACTTCATTTGACCTGTTAATTTTTTATTTATTATTTCAGCTTACATTTCATCCTTTGCAAACTAGAAAGGGTTGGTGTTCTTGGTTTTCACCAATGATGTATGGACCAAATAATATTGCAACGTCACAAGTTGTAGCTTGCTATGAGTTAATAGTGCTTCAACCTATGCAATTTAGGCTAATTTTACAATGAAAAATCAAGCTTTAGGTTTTTGCATGTCCAGTTGCCGAGTTTAGAATATGAATATACTTTTGTAATCTCCCTGTTGTAATGAATGAAGCCAACAAAATGATTTTGGTATAAAAACATTCTCGGTGTATGTTTTTCGATTTGATATATGGTTGCAAGCAAACTTTGGTCTACTTTTGTGTCTTTCTATAATTGCACCTTGAAGACTTAGATCTTTGGTCTACTTTGTATATTTTTGATATACAAATTTATAATTTATATATTTCATTATTCAACCCGTGTAACACACGGGTTACTATAGCTAGTTACTCTAATAAAAGGGTAAATGTGGGTGACATGTGTCAGCACCACAATCATCCTCACCAAAAGTTTCCCGCCTCTCTCTCCTATTAAATAATTAACTTAATTACTAATAATATTATTTTAATAATTATTAATATTAATAAATTAAGAAAGAAATCTATTTATTAAGTTATTTCTAAATAAATTGACATTTTTAAAAAGTCATTTTTTTGACAACAAAAAACAATCAAATTTGGGAGTTTTATTTTTTTTAAAAAAATTAAAAACAAAATTTTAAAAAATTGATATTACTGTTTTATTATTTATAGTCATTTTTCATACGTAATTTCAGTTATATCATATCTTAAAATATCATTTTATAATTAATAAATTTATTATATTAATATTTTATTTATTCAACCCGTGTAATACACGGGTTTACTAAAGCTAGTTATAATATATAAAATGTTGGATAAGCTTGTTACATTTAAATGTGTTGTTTATTACTTACTATTTGATCATACAAGATAACTAGTTTTTCTACCCGCCGCGCGTTGCGGCGGGGCCGTATGTGACGTAGTAAAGTATATATTACAATCGATCAAATTCATTTTTAGAATTATTACATCAATGATATCTATTTTATTTGACCAACTCGTTTTCGAACGGAATTTATATTAAAACGTAGACCAACTCGAACCGAAAATAAAAAGTCAAAGATTTTAAAAAAGTAACTTAAATGTAAGGCCCATGTGTTGCATAGAAGTAGTACGATCTAACGACTTGTTACGATGCGTATGATCTACATTACGCTCGTGCGGCCAATAGAAAAGATAATTTAAATTAGATAAATATTAGAAAGTAAAAGATAAAAGGTAATTTAAATGAGAAAATGTAAAAAGTTATAAAAAGCAAAAAATACAAAAATCAACATGGGCCAGGTTTGAACACGCGACCTGCAGCCAGTTACGCCTTAGGGGACGGATTTTAACCACTGCACCAACCTTGGAGCTAAGTTACATTTCGGAGAAAAACAATTTATTGTTAAAAGACATCGGAAAAATAAAAAAAATACACAAGGTTGCAGTCCAATCATCTCATTACTCTAATAAAAGGGTAATGTGGGTGACATGTGTCAGCACCACAATCATCCTCACCAAAAGTTTCCCGCTTCTCTCTCCTATTAAATAATTAACTTAATTACTAATAATATTATTTTAATAATTATTAATATTTAATAAATTAAGAAAGAAATCTATTTATTAAGTTTATTTCTAAATAAATTGACATTTTTAAAAAGTCATTTTTTTGACAACAAAAAACAATCAAATTTGGGAGAGTTATTTTTTTTAAAAAAATTAAAAACAAAATTTTAAAAAATTAATATTACTGTTTTATTATTTATAGTCATTTTTCATACGTAATTTCAGTTATATCATATCTTAAAATATCATTTTATAATTAATAAATTTATTATATTAATATTTTATTTATTTAACCCGTGTAATACACGGGTTTACTAAAGCTAGTTATAATATATAAAATGTTGGATAAGCTTGTTACATTTAAATGTGTTGTTTATTACTTACTATTTGATCATACAAGATAACTAGTTTTTCTACCCGCCGCGCGTTGCGGCGGGGCCGTATGTGACGTAGTAAAGTATATATTACAATCGATCAAATTCATTTTTAGAATTATTACATCAATGATATCTATTTTATTTGACCAACTCGTTTTCGAACGGAATTTATATTAAAACGTAGACCAACTCGAACCGAAAATAAAAAGTCAAAGATTTTAAAAAAGTAACTTAAATGTAAGGCCCATGTGTTGCATAGAAGTAGTACGATCTAACGACTTGTTACGATGCGTATGATCTACATTACGCTCGTGCGGCCAATAGAAAAGATAATTTAAATTAGATAAATATTAGAAAGTAAAAGATAAAAGGTAATTTAAATGAGAAAATGTAAAAAGTTATAAAAAGCAAAAAATACAAAAATCAACATGGGCCAGGTTTGAACACGCGACCTGCAGCCAGTTACGCCTTAGGGGACGGATTTTAACCACTGCACCAACCTTGGAGCTAAGTTACATTTCGGAGAAAAACAATTTATTGTTAAAAGACATCGGAAAAATAAAAAAATACACAAGGTTGCAGTCCAATCATCTCATTACTCTAATAAAAGGGTAAATGTGGGTGACATGTGTCAGCACCACAATCATCCTCACCAAAAGTTTTCCGCCTCTCTCTCCTATTAAATAATTAACTTAATTACTAATAATATTATTTTAATAATTATTAATATTTAATAAATTAAGAAAGAAATCTATTTATTAAGTTTATTTCTAAATAAATTGACATTTTTAAAAGTCATTTTTTTGACAACAAAAAACAATCAAATTTGGGAGAGTTATTTTTTTTAAAAAAAATTAAAAACAAAATTTTAAAAAATTAATATTACTGTTTTATTATTTATAGTCATTTTTCATACGTAATTTCAGTTATCATATCTTAAATATCATTTTATAATTAATAAATTTATTATATTAATATTTATTTATTCAACCCGTGTAATACACGGGTTTACTAAAGCTAGTTATAATATATAAAATGTTGGATAAGCTTGTTACATTTAAATGTGTTGTTTATTACTTACTATTTGATCATACAAGATAACTAGTTTTTCTACCCGCGCGTTGCGGCGGGGCCGTATGTGACGTAGTAAAGTATATATTACAATCGATCAAATTCATTTTTAGAATTATTACATCAATGATATCTATTTTATTTGACCAACTCGTTTTCGAACGGAATTTATATTAAAACGTAGACCAACTCGAACCAAATAAAAAGTCAAAGATTTTAAAAAAGTAACTTAAATGTAAGGCCCATGTGTTGCATAGAAGTAGTACGATCTAACGACTTGTTACGATGCGTATGATCTACATTACGCTCGTGCGGCCAATAGAAAAGATAATTTAAATTAGATAAATATTAGAAAGTAAAATAAAAGGTAATTTAAATGAGAAAATGTAAAAAAGTTATAAAAAGCAAAAAATACAAAAATCAACATGGGCCAGGTTTGAACACGCGACCTGCAGCCAGTTACGCCTTAGGGGACGGATTTTAACCACTGCACCAACCTTGGAGCTAAGTTACATTTCGGAGAAAAACAATTTATTGTTAAAAGACATCGGAAAAATAAAAAAAATACACAAGGTTGCAGTCCAATCATCTCATTACTCTAATAAAAGGGTAAATGTGGGTGACATGTGTCAGCACCACAATCATCCTCACCAAAAGTTTCCCGCCTCTCTCTCCTATTAAATAATTAACTTAATTACTAATAATATTATTTTAATAATTATTAATATTTAATAAATTAAGAAAGAAATCTATTTATTAAGTTTATTTCTAAATAAATTGACATTTTTAAAAAGTCATTTTTTTGACAACAAAAAACAATCAAATTTGGGAGTTTTATTTTTTTAAAAAAATTAAAAACAAAATTTAAAAAATTGATATTACTGTTTTATTATTTATAGTCATTTTTCATACGTAATTTCAGTTATATCATATCTTAAAATATCATTTTATAATTAATAAATTTATTATATTAATATTTTATTTATTCAACCCGTGTAATACACGGGTTTACTAAAGCTAGTTATAATATATAAAATGTTGGATAAGCTTGTTACATTTAAATGTGTTGTTTATTACTTACTATTTGATCATACAAGATAACTAGTTATTCTACCCGCCGCGCGTTGCGGCAGGGCCGTATGTGACGTAGTAAAGTATATATTACAATCGATCAAATTCATTTTTAGAATTATTACATCAATGATATCTATTTTATTTGACCAACTCGTTTTCGAACGGAATTTATATTAAAACGTAGACCAACTCGAACCGAAATTAAAAAGTCAAAGATTTTAAAAAAGTAACTTAAATGTAAGGCCCATGTGTTGCATAGAAGTAGTACGATCTAACGACTTGTTACGATGCGTATGATCTACATTACGCTCGTGCGGCCAATAGAAAAGATAATTTAAATTAGATAAATATTAGAAAGTAAAAGATAAAAGGTAATTTAAATGAGAAAATGTAAAAAAGTTATAAAAAACAAAAAATACAAAAATCAACATGGGCCAGGTTTGAACACGCAACCTGCAGCCAGTTACGCCTTAGGGGACGGATTTTAACCACTGCACCAACCTTGGAGCTAAGTTACATTTCGGAGAAAAACAATTTATTGTTAAAAGACATCGGAAAAATAAAAAAAATACACAAGGTTGCAGTCCAATCAGGTTCTGCCACGTGGCAAGACCGGTGGAAACTCACCGACCTTCCTAAATGAGTAGTAGTTAATATGCCAATAGCAATGTTGTCATCACGTGTGTGCATATATATCTAACATCTTTAGAGACATTTCTTAGCCGGTTGTTCGTTAGTCTTTTAATAACATTAAGAGACTATTATAGTATTTTAATTATTAAGAGGTAACTCTAATATTAAATGGTTAAGAGATTAAACACTAATTGTATTTTTTAACCATTCAGCATTAGGGTTACCTTTTAACTACTAAAATGTTAGAGCATTCACAACCCATGCCTTATAAATATGTGAATGAGAGTTCTTATATCATATGGAATGGTTTTGATTGATTGTAAGTGGAGCAGAGAGAAAATGTTACTGTTCATCCATAAATTTAAGTATTCACTGTTCAACTCTTATAAATTTTTTAATATTTTTGAAAGTGGTTGTGAGTGAAAGAGAGAGAAAAGGTAATGAAAAAGGTGTAAAAATATATTATTTAATTGAATGGAAAAGAAGAAGTTTTGATTTTTAGTGTAATTATATGGATAAAAATATGAGAATGAGATGTGAATGCTCTTATAAGCCATTAATAGGTAGTCTCTTAGGTAGCGTTTGGTATGCAGTAATGAGGGGTGGAATGGAATGAACCATTGAGGGTGAATGAACAAAAACATATTTGGTTGGCGAAGGTAATGGAATGAACCATTACTTAGTTAATTCCATTTCTTCAAATTCATTCCATCCACCCATTTTTTATTCATTTCATCCCTTCTTCCATCATTAGTCACCACACCACTCACCCACCAAAACAACCACCACCACCGCCTCGGGAACACCACCGCCAGAGCCCGTCGCTGCCGCCGCTAGAAACCACCGAAGGCCGCCGCCGCTAGAAACCACCAAAGGCCGCCGCCGCCACCGGGATCCACCGTTGGCCACTTCCGTCGCCAGAAACCATGGCCACCAGAAACTATCGCCGGCCATCGTCGCTGCCGGAAACCACCCTCGGGCCATCGCCGCCGCCACCAGAAACCACCGCCGGACACCACCGCCGCCTCCAGAAACCACCACCGCTGCTAGCCGCCGGAAACCACCGCCAGCCACCGCCGCATCCGGAAAATTACCGCCGTCGGAAACCACCGCCGGCCACCACCATCTCCGAAAACCGCCGCCACCACCAGAAGCCACCGCCGGCCACCGCCACCGCCGGAAACCACCACCGGCCACCACCACCGCTCGTCATCACCATCATAACCACTTTTACATTTCGTTGATTCGTTTTTTCATACTTAACAAACAATACAAAGTAATGATTAATTTATTTCTAAAGGGTAACCAAACAGGACGATGGAATGTAATGATTCATTTCATTCTCTCATCTATTCCATTCCCTTATTCATTCCATTCATTCGTCTATTCCATTACCCCATACCAAACAGACTATTAGAGCATTCACAACCCATTCCCCATCCTTATCCATATAATTACACTAAAAATCACTACTTTTTGTCTTACATTTTTAATTAAATAATACTTTTTATATATTTATCATTATTTTTTTCTCTCTACTCCACTCACAACCACTTAAAATATATTAAAAACATTATATGGTTTTGAACAGTGTTTCCCAAAAATACAGATTGAATAGTAAATTTCTCATATCCTTTAGTCACAATCACTTATAACCATACCATATAATATAAGGAATACACTCATATAAATTTAGAGAACGGGTTGTGAATGCTCTTAGGGACATTAAAAGGCTACCACACAACCCCTTACATTGTATTTTGTTGGTAGGAATTTGTTAGAATTAGAATTTGAATTTCATTCTTAACGTGTTTGGTTGTAAAAAGAATTTAAATTAGAATTGGAATTAATTCTCTCAAATTCCTTCAAATGAAGGATTTCAAAATCCTTCCAAATATTGAAGGATTTCAAATTCCACCGACCTCCGCCTCCACCACCAACCGCCACCTACCACCCCGCCCCACCGCCGATCGACACTACCGACGACCCTGACCGCCGACCATCGCCGCACGCCGCCGACCACCGCCGACCCCTAGAAATGCATTTAGAATTTAAATTCTGTTTATAGATTACAATTTTATTGAATTCCAAATCCTTTGGAAAGTATTGAATTCCAAATACAATTTCTTCTAATTCCAATTCAAATTCCAATTCCGCGAACCAAACACCCCGTTAGTGTTATATCGCAAGGCTAAGAATTTTGGCATTGTGTGCTTTCTCCATAATATCATTCTACTTCTTATTAAAAGTCGCTAGTAAGCTTGCTTTACTATCAAAAGCATCCACGAATCTCTTGTGCACAAGTGATGCCCTTATCTTCACCCTCTTTTATCCGAATTAGTTTTTAGCATAAACTATCTAGAGCAAATTTTTATCACCAAAATTTCAATCATGATCGATCAAATTAAGATTGCGTGCTTCGAATTAAGGTTGTACCTGACTCTGATATCAATTGGTGAAAGTGAAAT
The DNA here is from genome assembly GCA_025215565.1 of Flaveria ramosissima. Lineage (NCBI taxonomy): Eukaryota > Viridiplantae > Streptophyta > Magnoliopsida > Asterales > Asteraceae > Flaveria > Flaveria ramosissima. The sequence continues at coordinate 57,821,797 of CM046035.1, read as the reverse complement.
ACCGGCATTGTCTCACTTCTACCAAAGAACAACATATGAAAGAACTAAGGCAAATTTTGTCAACAAAAATTTCAATCATGATCGATCAAATTAAGATTGCCATCTTCAAGTTAAGGTTATACCTGACTTTGATATCAATTGGTGAAAGTGAAATATCAACATTGTCTCACTTCTAATAGCAAAGAACAATATATCAAAGAATTAAATTAAAAATTAACCACCAATGATTATGATATTATTGATGAACCTCAGAGTTATAGAGAAATTAAGAATATGAGTGAACGATACAATCAATTGAAAAACTCTATCTAGGACTTTCTCTCTTCGCCACTTATGGACAATCGTCTAGCAAAATAAATAGTTACAACAACATAAACGTAAAATGTATCTATAAGTTACACTTTAATAGTAACTATCAACTAATAAAGCCTTTATTCACCATAAGTGTTAATTATGACCATCAATAATAACTAGAAACTTTAACACTAACTTTTTAATGTTGATGCCTTGTTTTCTATTGGTAGTCACTCCAACATAAGCATAAATTGCTCACTTATAGACCCTTGTCTAACAAATTAAGAAGTTATAATAGAATAAACAAAAAATATCTTTTAGTTACATTTTAATAGCAACTAGTATTAAGTTCCCCGCGCGCGTTTCGATGAAAGGCATAAAACCATGCCAAGTAGAATAAATATCACATCACCGTCAACGACCACTAACACTGAAAAAGCTCGTATTAAAAAAATAAAGACGAACGAACTAAAAACGAACGGGAAGTAAACGTAAATACGTTGAACCACTCATGTGAAACGTAAAACATTTAAACAATGACTAAGTTAATCTAAGAGCCGCATGTTGCAACATGGCCGTTAAATGGGTAAAAAATTGGCATAACAACATTTGAACCACACGTGCACGTTACAGCGTGTTAACTCTTAAAATTTATACTAAATGTAAAATGAAAAATATGTAAAAGATAAAAAGTATTGGGACTAAATTTGTAAATGTGAAAAATTGTAGGGTTAAATCGTAAAAGATGTAAAATATTGGGTTTAAAATAAGAACTTAAAAGAAAGAATATGTAGAACATTTAATGCTCAAGGTACAACTATTAATGCAAACTCAAGTTGATAATTAGCATATACTAATATTAAGCCCTTTGCGTTGCAGCGGGGCGTACAACCATGTCAAGTGGCCCCAATGGCAGACAACCACAAGTGTCTACTAACACCGAAAACACTCGTATTAAGAAGGAAATAAAAAGCGAAGAGAATAAAATCAAACAAAAAATAAGCGTAAACACGTTGAACCACATAAGCGAAACGCAAAACATATAAAACAATAAGTAAGTCAATCTACAACCAGCGCGTTGCGACATGGTCGATGAACTGGAAAAAAATAAGAGTAAAAATGTTAAATCACACACGTGTTGCAGTGTGTTACTCGCAAAATTTAGACAGAAAAGCAAAACAAAAAAATTGTATAATATAAAAAGTACAAGGGATGACTGATGGTATGCGTTTACCGCTTACCCCTAGTGCTGTGCCATACGTTTACCCCTAGTGTTGCAGTGTGTTACTCGTAAAATCTACCGCTTACCCATAGTGCTGTGGCATACGTTTAGCTGTTCATTCATTGACTTCGGCCCAATAGCTATGACTGATGGTCACTCCTAGTACCGTGGCATACGTTTAGCTGTTCATTTATTGACTTCGGCCCGGTAGCTAAGACTGATCGGGGTGTAGCATATGGTATTGGTACGGATGATGTCCGATGCGCAAGTAAAGTTAAATGGAACGAAAGAACGAATGAATGAATGAAGAAGATAATAATGATATTATCTATGCGTACGTATGATGTGTGATCATGTAAAAGTAACGAATGGTTTTATATGAAAGTAAAGTATGTTTTATATTAAAACTAGAACTCACTCAGCAACGCTGACTTTTTATATGTTTTCCAGTTGGCAGGTAATGATTGCTGAGGTGGCACCGTGAACTACTCTTTTTATGTCTTGTGATGCATTCTTTTTTGATGCCATGATTATGTTTTTTCATTATAATGCGAAGAAACTATTTTGTAACGAATGTTGTATTAACTTGCAAAAGCATTTATATAGAAATGAAAGCTTATTTTAATGTTCCGCTGCGATGTTTATGAAATACAAGTGTAAATGAATGTTTTATGTGCGATGATTGACCAACTGTAAGCGTCCCGGGAACGGGGCCTTACAAGCGCCAAAGTTGAGGTGTAGCGGGTTGGATTGAAGCTCTACTCGACGGGGTTGTTTGTGTGAGTTCTAGGACCCCTCTTTTACACGCTTTCTACTGATTTGGGGCTGGAACACATCTGAAAACCCGTTTTTGAAGTGTGTGTGTTGAACCCGTGTGTATGTGTTTGTGTGTGATTCGAGTGGGGTTTGATTTCGGACTTGTGTGTGCTTGAATGGTGTTGTGGTAGGTGTTTCTAAGGATTAGGATGGTTGATTTGAGCCTAGAACAGGTTTGGGAAAGCATGGAGGCCAAAAATGGCAGTTTGGGTTCGGGATGAACTGCATTCTGCATAAGTTAGGGCTAGGCGACCGAATGGCATGTGACTGGAGGCCATACGGCCGAAAGGCATGCGACTGAGGTCCATGCGCACGAATGCCATGCGACTGAGGTCCATACGCATGGAAGTCATACGACTGAAGTTCATGCGCCTGTAAGGTATGCGATTGAAGGTTATACGACTGAGGTCCATGCGCCTGGAGGCCATGCGACTGAGGTTCATACGCACGAAGGGTATGCGACTGAAGCCCATGCGGCTGAAGTCAAGCGACTGAAGGCCATACGCATGGAAGCTATGCAACTGAGAGTCCATACGCATAGGTGTCCATTCGCCCATAGTATTCATCCGCATAGGTCCATCCGCATAGGGTTCATCCGCCTAATGTCCATTCGCTATGTGTTTCAGTCGCATTGGAGGCCATGTGACTGGAGGGTGTCCATACCCTAAGTAGGGCTCTCATACGCCCAAAAGAACAATGGTTTATTTTCTGACTTTGAAGGAAAGTACAGATGTAGGTTTTGACTTTGGAGTTTCCCAGGGGTTTATGTAAGTTGACTTTTGAGGTCATAGACGTTATGATGGGCATGATGATGACGATGATAACGATGATGATGTATGATGATGATGTTATGTATGATGTTATGCATGATGGTGCGAGTGATATATGTTATGTATGCATGCTAATATGTATGAAGATTTGCATGATCCTATTGATGTTCCTGTTTATGTATGTTTATCTTCCCGTGGTTTGCGTTGAATGATAAAGAATGAAATGATTAAGTATGATGTAACGTAAAGTGGAAGATAATGAAAAGAGGAACGAAATAATGAATGCATGCATTAATGAACTGATGAAAGTATGAAAGCCTTGCAAGCAAATGAAAGAAGGTTCACAACTCATTGAGAGTTGTTAGCTCAACTGTGTGTGTCTACAGCGTGCGATTTTGGCTAACTCATAAGGGTTCATATACACAGTAAGAGTTCAGTCTCGGTGACTGCTTCAATACGTGCGATTTCCTTAATACTTGTGTTTATACATCGTGCGATCTTGGCGAACCCATAAGAGTTCACACACACAGGAGAGTCTGTCCTAGTGACCACTCCGTACGTGCGATATGGGGTCCTTGTCACTTAACCCTAGATGAAATTGATTGGTGCTCTAGAGGGGGGTTAAGTACATGACAGGACCTAGATAGAAGTGAAAGATAATAAATGTTCGAAAAGTGCGATAAGTACGAAATGTGCGAAACGTGCAAAATGTACGAAATGAACGATGATGAAGATAATAAATATTATCTATGTGTACGTACGATGTGTGATCACGTTCTAACGCCTGATATGATTTGAAAGAAAGTAATGAACTTTTTAATGAAAGATAAATATGTTTTTATTATAAAACTAGAACTCACTCAGCAACGCTGACTTTTATGTGTTTCCAGTTGGCAGGTAATGATTGCTGAGGATGACACGGGCGGCTACTCGGATCCTTTTTGGATGGCATTCTTTTGATTAATGTTTTTGCATTGTAATGCGAACAAACTACGTTTTGTAATGAAGGTTGTATTAACTTGCAAAAGCATTTACATGGAAATGAAAGGTTATTTTAAATGTTCCGCTGCGATGTTTTATGAAATATGAATGTAATTATATGTTTTATGTGTGATGATTTACCAGCTGTAAGAGTCCCTGGAACGAGGCCTTATATAATATCGCTAAAGCGTAGCATCAAATTTTACTACGAATCAAGGAACTCGACAGAAGATCGTTCTACAAGAAAGGCTCAAATTGTTAACTATCAAAACCTTTATTCTCCATTAGTGATAACAATGACTATCAGCATTAACTACAAACTTCAACACTAACTTTATAACGATGACGACTTATTTTCTATCAATAGTCACTACAACATAAACACTAATCATGTTTTCATTTTATAAGAGCATAATTGAAGTCAAGCATATTCAAGGTGTGCAACTAGTCTTAAACTCGATCATTCAATCAGTACATCTTTCATACTATATTGAATTCGAGATTCCCTCCTTTATCTCCTCTCAATCATTCCTTCTATCTTGCCCTTTGACTAAGCCTTTTGTTTATTTATTTCCTAGAAAAGTTTTATTTATTTCCTAGAATAGTTCCTGCATTTTTGGTATTATTCTTGTTCCTTTTCTTTTTGTATTCATTCAGAAATATCCACTATCAATGAAAAGCTCGAACCATTAATTTTATAATGGTATCAGAGCGGTTATAACAAAACCCTTTTCCTAATCATCGCCACCCTCACCAAAATGACCGGCGATAAAGAAACAGAAAAGAGTATGAAGAACGATGGCGTTGTGGATGCGAGTTCACCCCTTTACATCCATCCGTCCGATTATCCGAAACAAATGCACGTCAATGATAATCTTACCGACAACAATTATGTTGATTGGTCACAGGAAATGCTTAACTTCCTGTTCGCCAAGAACAAAGTCGGGCTCATTGACGGCACCATAAAGAAACCAGGCAAGGAATCACCCACCTACATGGCGTGGATGCGTGCAGATGCTATGGTGAAAGGGTGGTTAACGACCACAAGGACATCCGAAGCAGTGTGAAATACACCCATACTAGTTACTAAATATGGTCCGACCTACACGAGAGATTTGGAAAGAAAGCTCCCCGAGGGCGTATGAGTTGAGGCAGACCCTAACCTCCGTAAAAGGACAGGGCTTTGGTTTCTTTCCTATTACACGAGACTTCGTAGCCTTTGGGATGTAATCCATTCCGTGCAACCGATGCCACGATGCAACTGTAATGGATGCACGTGCGAGATGGGGAAGAAGTTGAATGAGCACATCAAAAAAGAAAAAATTTATCAATTCCTTATGGGACTGGACAATGAATTCTCGGTGATCAAAACTCAAATTCTATCCTTAAAACCCACACCAAACTTGGGCAGTGCATATCATCTCGTGGCCGAGGACGAGTGACAAAGAATCATAACCACAGAAAGAAGGTCCGGGACTGAAACTGTTGCTTTCAACGCTCATGTTCCGGGCAGACGAGATGGAGGCCACCGACGTGACAAAATGGGATCAAAGGAACGTGGGGAGGCGCTCAAACACTATGACTTTTATGATAGGGATGGACATAACAGAAACAGGTGCTTTAAAAGGATTGGCACCCGGATTGGTGGCCGGGAAACAAAGGGAAGCGTGAGGAGACTAAACCGAAGGCAGCATGTCGGGACAGATCCATGTCCTATACCAGGTTTGACTAAAGATCAATACCAAGTCCTTTTAAAACACATTGCTGATAATGAGAATAGCACCATGGATAGCGGACCACGTACGACCAATATGGCAGGTAAAAGCAACCACAATGATGATTGAATAATTGACTCGGGAGCCACCGAGCACATTACCCATGAAATCAAAACCTTAAAAAATAAAACAGGAAGTGAAGGCGAAGAACCCGTCACTATTCCTAATGGTGACGCCATCCCCGTAAAGGGAAGAGGCGTTTGCACTCTAACGGAAGGCCTAGAGTGAAAAGACGTTCTCTATGCCCCTAATTTTAATTGTAATGTTTTGTCGGTTGGTCGTTTAACTGAGAATCTCCAATGCTTCGTAACCTTTTTCCTTTTATTTTGTATCATACAGAAACTTCACTCGAGGAGCTTGATTGGTGCGGGTAAACGGAGAGGCGGTCTATATCGAATGGAGATGATGGATGATGGAAGGAAAGCGATGTTGACAACTAGTAGTACGTGGCACAAAAGGTTAGGGCATGCTTCTGATGAGAAACTCAATGGCATCGATTTGCTTAGAAATATTTCTTTTAATAAGGTTTGTGACTTTTGTTCCAAAGCAAACTCACTAGAAAACCATTTCCAATTAGTACCACAAAAACAAGTGAATGTTTTGATTTAATTCATTGTGACATTTGGGGAAGATATCGTGTGCCTTCTTCTTCCGGGGCGAGATATTTTTTGACCATCGTGAACGATTTTAGTAGAAGTGTTTGGCTTTACTTGTTGAAATTTAAACATGAAGCAAGTAACTTGTTAAAATTCTTTCATAAAATGGTCAAAACACAGTTTGGTAAATATATTAAGAAGATACGATGTGACAATGGTGGAGAGTTCATTTCAAATGACATGTTATAATTTTACAAAAAAATGGGATTCTACTTGAAACCTCTTGTCCACACACCCCAACAAAACAGGGTTGTGGAACGAAAACACCGACACCTACTCGAAGTCGCTCGAGCTCTTCGTTTTGAAGCGAACTTACCCAAAAGATTTTGGGGTGAGTGTGTGTTAACGGTGGCCTACATCATTAACCGACTTCCATCCATAGTCACTAGTCACAAAACGCCTTTGAGTTATGCAGGATCGAATATGGTCACTCAACACAAGTGTTATCTCTCAAACTCACAAGGTCACACTCGGATTGATGAAGCAGAGTCCCTTAGAGTTGATAATAATATAATAAGTAAATAAACACAAGAGATAGTTTTCAAGATACTTGTATATATTACTTCTCAACTCAAAGTTTACAAGACTCTTACAAGCATTTTTAACTGAGTTTACAATAAGAACTATATATACTATTATCTACAGCCGGTTGTACAAAAGATTACCAGCTGGAAATTACTACTAAACAAATACTACATTGCTAGTAGTAAGGTATCTAAGATAAAATACTATCCTAGATTAGGTAGTCATGACATGTCCAAGACTTACCTTTTGTCACCAACTAAAGTTAGTAACTGTACTAACTGATTAGGAATGAACAGTGGAATAAAGTATGGTCAACTACATGGGTGTTGGAAAGCGCTATGCAGTATCTCAGAGATTGCAATGGTTTGTCAAAGGGCCATACTTATATCCACTGGTTCATAGTAGGTTCTTCCGAAGGTTATTTGGCTTCGGAAGAACAAGTTCTTCCGAAGCTACTTATACTTCGGAAGAGTCTACTTCTTTCGAGACTTATGCTGATCTTCAAGACTTTATACTTTGGAAGTTATTATCTTGAATTTTTCTAAGTGTTGATCTTCGGAAGAGGGATGACTAAGTCTTCGGAAGACAGGATCCCTCTTCGGAAGTTCTTTTAACTTTGTTCTTCAGAAGTGCAGCTTTTGCCTTTGAAGTATTTCACAGGTGTACCAAAATTGCTCTAAGTGTTTGTTTTGGTTGCACCAGCCTTACATGATCCAACAAACTTCCCTTAGGCTGATGCTACCAAAACTTCACTTGTGTCTGCTTCTCAGAACTTTCAGAACCAATGAAAGAAGATACTTATCTGTTTTTCTATTCTTTCCTGAGATGGTGCTGAGAAGTTTGTACAAGTCATTGGTAGACAGAAGATCTAGTCTATTGCTCTGAATGACATGCACCCTTTGTTATGACCCTCTGTAGAGAGTTAGTTGACGGGAGTTGTATTCATACTCCCATCAAACTATGGTTTCCAAGTTAGGGCCTTCAACCATTTGTAGGAAAGTCTTTCCCTTGATTGACCTTTCCTTTTCTACCTACTCTCTTTGTTTCAACTCTTCTTCAATCCTTGCTTTTTCTGTCAACTCAGCAAGGTGAAGGCTGCTTAGGTGATTCCGAGTATGAGCAGCTGTCTGAGAGTTGGAGGGGTTTGAGAATGACTTCTCTGCTAACTCGGCAATGTTAAATCTGCTAGAGTGTAGCAGAGATGAAGTATTAAGTTTATTGACCTCGCCATTCTCTCTTTCCAGAACAAAGTTGTGAGAAGAGTCTTCGAACCTCCATTGGACAATCTTCTTCCTAGGAATGAGGGGTTGAGTTGGTAGCTTGTTCCCCTTCCTGGTGTCCAAGAGAGTCACCAGTCTTCTTCTCAGCTTCTTCTCTTCTTTATTGAGTGAATCAGAGTTAGTTTCCAAGAGCTGAAGTGCCTGGTCCTGGGTTCCCCTAGGCAAATCAAGAAATTCTTCTCTTGTGAGGGAACTGGAAGACCCATCAATGAATGTTTATTTGATGGTCTCCTCTTCACAAAATATTTTGCTCAAAGTAGTACAATTAATGAGCTTTTTCTTGATTTCCTTGAATTCCTCTAAGGTTAAAGGTTTGAATGATTAAGAGGATGACTTTGGTGGTTGATGGGTAGATGATGGTTGGGTTATGGGAAGTGTTTTGGGTTTAAGGATAGGTAGTGGTGGTGGTTGTTGTGAAGCAATGGGTAAGGATGAGGGTAAAGTTGATGGAGTAGGTTTAGGAGTGTAGGGTTTAATGGTTGGTTCAATTTTGACAGGGAAGGGGAAGGGGGTTGGCTCAGGTTTAAGTTGGGGTTGTGGTTAAGGTTGAGGTGTGGGTTTGGGTATCATCCTCTGAGTACTTGGGTAAACCTCCTTCCTTCTTTCTGAGCGAATGTCAGCCTTGATGTCACTAACATGTCGCTGCATGGTCTTTTCAACCATAGGACCAACTTTTCTGCCAGAGAAGCCATGGGCTCTAAGATATACCTTCATGCATGCTTTGTCTCCCATCTTCTTGGCTGCCACAAGTTGTGCTTCTTCCTTTTTCTTCTTCTCCCTAAGCTGTTCCTTGGCTGCCTTCTTCCTCTCCTAATCCATTTGATCTTGTTCTTTGTGGAAGACCCATAAGATCGTATCATTGTTATGAGGAGTTAGTTCTTCAAGAGAGTAGCCCCTAGTGCATAAGAAGACTATACTCTCACTCCTCAGTTGTTGCTTAGCTTCTTTCTTTCTCTTCTTTTCCTCCTCTAAGGCCAACCTTGCTGCTTCCTCTTGTTCTTTCTACAGCAGTGTTGCCTTTTCAAACTCCACCAGCTCCTCAAGTGGTAAGAGGAGCACTTCTTCACTTGCTACTCCAAGACTGACAAGTTTGTCATAATCTCCACTCTTTTTTGTTGTTGATACTCCTCCTAGCTGCCACAGCTCTCAGCGTAGCTACTTGCAGCTAGTAGCTTTCCGATGGTGAGTCTACCTTTCTTTCTGGCTTTTCCATCCTTTCCTCCTCTAACAGTTCTTCCGTAATCAACTTCCTCTTTCCTTTAATGTCTTCGGAAGCTTGAGCCTTTGGAGATTCAGGTGCAGAGGATTTAGGTTGGTGAGTGGTGATTTGAGCTTGTGATGATGAATGTGTTTGAGTGAGAGGTGTTTTGAGATAGTATTCACTATTTATCTCAGAGGCTAGTTCAAGAGTTGCTTCTGTGATAGTTAGATCATCAGAGAAAGAAGATAACCTTTTCACAGGTTGAATCTCAGCTTCGGAAGATTGGGATAATCCTACACAGCCTTGACTTCAGCTTCGGAAGTTAGTGACATTACACTACCTGTCCTAACTGTTTCTGTTGCTGGGCCATCAGTCCCTATATCCCTTTCGAAATCAATCTCAAGTTCAATGTGGACCTTAGGTTGACCAACTCCTTCCTCAGTGGTAGGTGGTGCATTCAACCTCTGAAGCTCTTCAGCTCCAAAGTATGCCACAGCAACATCCGGACATGGTTGTTCAAGTGAGGAGCCTATTAGGAACTTAGATAAGAATCTATTTAGATCTATGAGCATCCTTGGGTCCACTTGAAGAATAATAGGAGGAGGCTTAGGGAAAACAATTGCTTGTTGAGCAGGGTATTTAGAAGATAGTGTAGAAAGAGCCAAGCTTTGCTCCGCATGTGTTTCACTCCGAACATTCTCCCCCTTTTTGGTAGCATCATCTTGAGAGATTGATGAGCTAGAGGAAGAAGTCAGAGAGACTTGAACTGGTACATGCCTAATAGATCTCTCAATCTGTGTCTGAGCTAGTTGAGCCTTGAGACTTTCAATCTCAAGTTGCTGAGTGGCAGACCTATCCTCTTAAGTCTTAACCCTGGATTCAAGGTTTGAGACTTTAGAAAGTAGGTCTGTAATTGTGAGTTGCATTCTTCCCTCATCTTCTTTAGAAGAATCACGGGGAGATGAGGTAGCATACCTAGTATGTTCATCCTCACCACCAGATGTGGTTTCTTGGCGCCCTGGTTTCCTTTCCCTAGTGATGTCTCTTTTGGAGTCATCAAGAGGTAAAGTTGTCATAGATTCAGTCCCATAGATGTTACCACTATCCTAAGAGTCCAATGGGACACTACATGAGTCCCCTCCATATTAGTGGGACTCACCTCAGTTTGGCTTTTCTGATGGGGGCTAGAAGTCAGAGCTTTCTCTAGGTTCAATTGATCTTTAGATGGGTGTTGTAGATCAACATCATGGCGTTGGAGAAACATGAAATCTTCATCAGTACCAGTAAGTACGTCAGTATAGGATATGGAAGTTATGCCTAATGAATCGGGACCTTGATCAATGTCTAGAGGCATTAAGCCTATGATTGGGTTGTCCCTTTTTGGATGCTCTGGGGAGTAATAGTGACTCACCCTGAGGGCTTAAAGCTTGGATTTGGGGATCATGGGATTGATACTGAGGAGACTTATTCTTATATTGAGGTCAATTGTGAAGGATGATTGGACCTCAGACTGAGTGGGAGCCCGTTGTTCCACTCTAGCCATTTTGGATTGAATAGGGGGAACTTGTTCAATCAGAGTAGATTGAACAAGGGTTCGCATGGAGCATCTCTAATATGTGTATTTGATGGGGTGGGAAGGAAGAATTGTCATTGAAATGGTTATTGCTGGTGTGGGTTCATCACCTATGGGGTGTACAGGGATGTCACAAGGAGCCATTGGCTCTATCATACCTGGAAGAAGTGCAGTATGTATTCTGGTGAAGTTGGTGGACACCCTCTTTAGAACTTTGAAGATGGCCGGCCTCATGTAAGGGATAGGAAGAGTAGCTGCACAGACAAGCTTATCCTGATCCAGCTCACAAGTGATTATATGCTGAATAAACCTGGGATACATGTAGAAAGTCTCCATTTAAAGGTTTCCTAAGGTTATTCAACACAAACCTAGAATAGTTGAACCGAAGGCGCTTTACCAACCCATGAACTAGGCATCCTAGATCACATGGAATTTGATCCCAACCGCCAGACTTGTTTGATAGACAGTGAAGAACTATGTGAAGCAGGAACTTCCAGTTGTAGGAGAAGTTGAACTTGTAGACAGTGGACCTACTCACATCTCCGCCATGTCCCATTTCGGCATGTGTCCTCCAAATCTTATTTGGAGAATTCAGTATGAGAACATTCATCATGAAGTTCTAAGTGCTCCCTGATGATATGTTCAGAGATGACCAACTCTTGGCCATAGATCCTTGATCTGATAACCCTAACTCCATTCAGGGTATCAATCTGACCATTTGCCCAAAATTCGGCCATATGGTTGTAATAGATGGTGGGGTTAACAGTAAGGGCTGTGTAGTAGGTGGACTGGGTTATAACCGGGATGATTTTTAAGAAGTCAGCGTCCTTTAAAGAGTCAAGGAGTGCGACTTGGTTGTGCTGGGGGTTTAGTGCCATTGTTGAAAAAATTACAGAGAAGGAGAGGTGAATTCAGGAGTAAAAGTGAAGATGAAGGAAAGTTAGGACTTTAATATTGGTAAAAAGAATAAGGTGACGTGACAGTTTGGAGTAAGATGTGATAGAGGCGGTAAGGATAAATCCATTTAAAATATTCCGACATTATTATAAAATCTTTACCTTTTTACAGAGTGGGGCCCAAAAGATTTGCTTTACACAGTAAAGCTTTCTTGAGAGAGTAATAGCTTTTCCGAGAGTAATCTCTTCCGAAACCAAACTTACTTCCAAAGATAAATTTCATCATAAGAGAAATTTATTTCCGAGAGCAAGAAGGTCTTCTGAGTGAAGAATTTTCAAGCTTTGGAAGTAACTTTGATATGAAATCATATGTTCTTCCGAGGCTAAAACTCTTCGGAAGATAAAACTAAGTTGGAGGAATTTTCCTTCAGAAGATAAATATATCATCTTCCGAGAGATAATTTCTCTTTGGAAGAACCTATACTTAGTAATTTTTGAAGAAATACCTTTTGTAACAGGGCTTAGATTGGATTGACAAAGACAAGACACATTTTAAAAAGGTTTTCATAGGAGATAAACTAATCAATGTTTATCATCCCAATAGCTGTAATTAGATTCTTAAATCTTTGTTCATCAAATGCTTTAGTGAACAAATCATCATTTTATTCATTTGATTCAACTTTGACTAGTTTAATCATGTTTTTTTCATGAATATCGCTAATGAAATGATACCTGATGTCAATGTGTTTTGTCTTGGAGTGCTTGACATGATTTTCTGTAATGGAAATAGCACTCTTGTTGTCAATGTTGATAAGATTCTTCATGAAATTGAAACCATAGTCTAACATCTGATTTTGAATCTAGCTGAGTACGGAACTAGCAGCAGCGATGTATTCAGCTTCAGTAGTTGATGTTCAGACACACGATTGCTTCTTGCATTGCCTTGAGAGGATCCTTCCACCAAAAAATTGACACCCTCCTGATGTTGATTTCTTGTTGATATTACAGCCACCATATTCATTATCAGTGTAGCCATAGAGATTGAAGTTTTGATTCCTTAGATACCAGAGACCTAGTTTAGGTGCTCCTTTAGGTATCTAAGGATTCTCTTGGCAGCAACTAGGTGAGACACCTTTAGAGCATCCTGATATCTAGCACAAATGCAAGTTGCAAATATGATATCAGGTCTACTTGCTGTGAGATACATTAGAGATCCAATGATTGTCCTATACTGATGTTGATCAGTATCCTTCCCCTCACAGTTAGGTCAAAGATTGTGATTTCTGGGTATAGGAGTCTTTGCTGGCTTACAATCTTTCATATCAAATCTTTCTAAAATGTCATTGACATATTTAGATTGATTGATAAAGAATCCTTCTTTCATTTGCTTCACTTGAATTCCAAGAAAAAAGTCCATTTTCCCTATGGAACTCATCTCAAACTTCTTCTTCATAATGCTATCAAAGTCTTTACACATTTGTTCATTTGAGAAACCAAATATGATGTCATCAACATAGACTTGTATAAGCAAAATATCTTTCCCGGACTTCCCTATGAATAAGGTCTTATCGATGGTACCTCTGGTGTAACCATTCTTCAGGAGAAACTGAGACAAGGTCTCATACCATAGCCTAGGTGCTTGGTGCAGCCCATAAAGAGCTTTATCCAATTTGCACACGTAGTTGGGGTGCTGTGGGTCTTCAAATCCTGGCGGCTGGCACACATAGACTTTTCTTTCTATATCCCCGTATAGAAATGCACACTTGACATCAACCTGGTAGACAGTAAAATTCTTGGATGGAGCATAAGCAAGAAAGATTTTCACTGCCTCAAGCCTTGCAACGAGTGCAAAGACATCAGTGTAATCAATTCCTTCCTCTTGTGTTGTATCCTTGAACTACCAGTCTTGCCTTGTTTTTGATGGTCAAGCCTCTATCATCCACTATCTACAATCCATACATTGTCATTTTTGTCATGTGGATGTCCCTGCACATAAGGTGAAAAACTTAGTTACTATTGGAAACCCAAGCCTTGTTGGTCTTGGGCTCTTCCAATATGGGTGACATAATTTAACCAAAGTGTATGAATGGGCATTCAATAGATGTTTATGAAGAAGAGGTTTGGGCTACAACATCTTTCCTGATCTTCCATTCCATCCCTTGGTTGATCAGTGTAGATGAGCTTGAAGAAGCTTGAGCAGCATGGCATACTTTTGAGGCTTCTTTCTTCTTGGAAGAAGCTTTCACCACCTTTTCTTCTGAAGCAGTCTTCTTCTCGGAAGGTTTCAAAGGAATCCTTTTGTTCTTTTGATTTTTCTTTGGCTTGTCTTCTGAAGCTATTTTCTTTTCAGAAGAATGAGTTTTCTTCCAAAAGAAACTTTGCTTCGGAAGCAAGCATCCTTGACACTTGACCATGTGATAAGTGTTGATGCATGTATGTCCCTAGATCATGATTTGTAATGTAATGAATCTTGTCTGTCTGATTTCTATGTAATTGTATTGATTAGTGAAATGACTTGAATTGTTTGTTTACTTGTGATGTTTAATATTTCATTAATGAGTCGTGATTGAATTGATTGGGTTTATGATTGTTTGAATGGTTACACATAATGTTATATTGATTAAAACATTCAAACCTAACTTAATGAAGTTCTCATGCGAATGGCCCATGCGAATGGACCACACGCATGAATAACTTCATACGATTGACTCAAACGCACGACTGAACCAGGAGACTGGATCAGTCGTATGATTAACACATAAGATTGACTCAATCGCACGACTGAACACTCAGTCGTGCGGATGAATCAACCGCATGGTTCAATCGCACGACTGAACCATACTTATGGCCCAGTCGCACGATTGAACAATACTAACCTATAAATAGACCCAATTCGTGGAAAAACGTAAGCATTCATTCCATTATGATTCCAGACGTACCCTAGCCGTCCAGAGACCTCCCAAATCGTTCTCCAAGTTCACAGAACACATTAGATTGATTCCTAATCGATTTCTAACGTCGGATTCAATTCTTGATTGATTCTTCGTGTGTTCTCACTGATTGGATCGCCAATCAAATAGGATTCCGCACTATTTGAGTTGGTTTAACACGCTAATCACTAGGTATTTCGTTCAAATACCAGGTCCTATCAAGTGGTATCAGAGCTTTGGCTCTTGATTACGTGTTGATGATCAATCAAGATTGCATAAAAGTTTGTGTTTTTGCACTAAAACGCAATCTTTGGCATCAAAAGTGATCTTGGACGTTCCCTGCTCTCATCGAAGTTTGGTTTTTACGGACTTAGGTGATTAGGACTTGTGAAATTTCGAACTTTTACGGCTGAAACCCGTCAAACCTAGAAATTTTCGCAAAACACAGCTTCATCAGTCGCACGAGTGACCCATTCGCACGACTGGACTCCATTCGCATTGCTCATACGCACGATTGGACCTAGTCGCACCCTCATTCGGCCGACTGAACCGTTCGTTTGCATAGCTCATACGCACCAGTTTCATTCGCACGACTGAACCAATCGCCCAGTTCAGCCGCACGATTGAACCAGTCGCAGAGTTCATACGCACGATTAGACCATTCGCATCCTTCAGTCGCATCAGTGAAAGTTTGTTTGATTAGATTCTAAGTTTATTAGCCATGGAAGATCAGATGTCAGCCTTTACTGCTGGGAAGGACTCGAGGATTCAGAACCTGCTGTTGCTTGAGAGTGAGGTGGGTAATCACAATAAACCACCAAAGCTCTTGACTTTAGATGAGTTTCCCCACTGGAAACAACATTTTGAGATCTACCTTAATGGAGTAGATCCTAATCTGTGGGAAGCCATTGAGATCGGTTATAGTACACCGGTGGGAGCTGATGGAGTTAAGTTAACGTTAAGCGGGATGACAGACGCACAGAAAGTAAAATACAATGCAGAGAAAAGGGTTTATGCATTGATCACTCAGTCTATCCCCAAAGACATATTCCACCAGTATTCAGAGAACAAGCAGTCCAAGAAACTGTGGGATGAGCTAGAGAAGAGATATGATGGGAATGCGTCATTGAAGGCAATTAAGGCAAAGGAGTTAAAGAAGGAATTCGATAACTTCTCATCTATTGGTAACGAGAGTTTAGACGAAGTCATAGACAGATTCTACCACTTGATGAGCGAATTGCATACACATGGAGTGGAAACGACTATGGAAGAGAAAGTAAGCAACTTCGCAGACGGATTGCCTGATAAGTGGGCTTCATTCGTGTCTAACCTTAGACAGAATGAAATGCTATAAAGCTGGATATATATGACTTCGTTCTTAAGTTGCGAGAAGAAGCGCTAAGGATGAAGTATAGAGCTTAGAAGTCTGCGTACACACAAAATCCAGCTTTATACAACGCCACGCCTCAAGCTAAGACATCTGGAGCACCTCTCCAGACTGCATTTGTGTCTAGCTCGTCAGGTCCTTCACATGCTTCTCCTTCTGGATCAGACACGTCAGGGTCATCATGTACCCACTATATTGGATCAGAAGCAAGTGCTACCAAATTGAAGACCGAGAACCTCGGTAATGTGACCGTAGAAGTAGCACGGGAGCATATGGATCTTTTAGCTGCAGTGGTCCATTCATATGATGGACTTGTTGCCGGGAAGATTGGAAACTGTCATCTGGCAGATGAGGACTACGAGCAGGTGGATGAAATGGAGCTTGAGAGGATGGATATAATGTGGGCCTTAGCTAGTGCTGTCCGAAGGGCGAAGAAGTTTGTTAAGAAGACTGGACAGAACTTGGTAGCTACTAAGTATACCACATTTGGCTTTGACAAAAGCAAAGTGACCTGCTTCAACTGTGGAGAGAAGGGGCACTTCAAGAGAGAATGTGTCAAGCCAAAGAAGACGGGTAATGGGAACCCGTTCTCATCCTTTACTCGCCAAGACAAGCAAGCTTCCAGTTCTACTTCATCAAACAAGGATCCAAAAGCCTTGACTGCTCATGATGATGAAGGACAGAATTGGAGTTTTAGGTTTGTCTCACCAGGAGAATCTAACATTGCCAGTGTTGAGGATATTGATGATGATTCTGCGAGTGAAGGTGATCTAGCAGTTGAGATAGCAATGTCACATAGTGAAGAAACAACTGCAGCCGAGGTCAGTTACAAGCCAAAGGAGGAGACTTCCACGTCAGAGACAGAAAAGTCAGAATCACCAGAACCAGAGACATCTGATGCTGCGTTGATGGCTAACTCTTTTGAACCAACACAGGTAAGTACAACTGACCAAATGTTTGATAATCATGCTTGTTCTGATTGTGATACATTTAGGAATAGCATTGATGAAAAATTTGCTAGGTTATTAGATCACAATGATAACTTAGTAAAAGATTTACAACTGTGCACTGAGGCTAATAGAGTACTAAAACAAAATGAGCATAGTTATAAAGAAAAGATAGACCTATTGACTAAACAGCTTAGGGAAACCGAAGTAGTTGCCTTTAACCAAGCAAATGACATTAGGTACTATCTAAACTCCCTAGAGGACACTAAGAAGCAAAAGGCAGTTCTAGAAGTAGAAGTTAATTCATTAAAATAGAAACTGCATAGTTGGACTAGTTCTTCACACATAGTTCAACACTTAGTGAGAGAAAGGAATAACGGGGAGGGATTAGGCTACAAAGTGGTTCCACCACCACCTGAGACGTTGATGAACACTAAGTCTAGACCAGTAAATAACAACCCCATCAAGGATCATGTGGTGACTACTCCTCTTGTTACTGATCCAGACACATCATGTCCATCTACTGAATCTGGACAAAACAAAAGGAGGCCACTTCAAAGGCAAAGGGTAAATTGCCTTGTGTTAATCTGGAAAATGAATTTGAGAAAGTTAACTTAAAGTCAGGGTCAAACAGAGTCAAATCAGAACCAAAAAGGACTTCAAACGTTAATTTTTCACATGCTTCAAGTCAAAAACCAGTTAACCAAAAAGTGGAACATGTTAAACAGGTTAAAACAGTTAATTTTGTTAAACCAGAGAAAACATCAAACATACAAGAGTCAAAACCTAAAATGATTGATGTTACTAGAGTGTCACGCACTTCTCCACAAAGAAAGTCTACTCATAAGGTTGATAGCAGGTCATGCTACAACTGTGGAGAATGTGGACACATTGCTTCCTATTGTCCTTTCTATCAGACACCTAGGAAGAAGATTGATCTTCAGGACTCTAGACCTAGGTCTTCTAAGAGGAGTTCTTTGACTCCACCTAGAAGATCTAGTGAACCTAAAGTCCAACCTGTAAGCCAGACGACTGTTTATCATAAACAGGCATTGCACAAATCTGGCTTATGGAAAGAAAATCAGCCTACGTGTCTGATACTGATGACAAGAAGGAACCTGAGCTACCCTCACCCTCTAAGGGTCAATGGGTGGAGTTTATGATGTGTGATGCCTCTGGGAAACCCAAGACAGTAAAGGCTTGGGTTCCTAACCTAAACTAATTCATTTACTTTGTATGTGCAGGGTGTTTGATACAGCGCTGAGACTAACACGTGGATTATAGACAGCGGAGCATCCAGGCACATGACAGGAATAGAGCCCTTTTATCAAACGTCAAACAAATAAAAGGAGGGCATGTTTCCTTTGCAGGAAACAAGGGAGGCTACATCACAGCTCAGGGAGAAGTAGGAAATCAGAAAGTTAAGTTTGATAAGGTGAACTACGTTCAACAACTTCAAAATAACTTACTTTCTGTTTCCCAAATCTGTGATAAAGGATTTAAAGTCATCTTCGACAACAAGAAGTGTTACGTGCTGAAGAAAGAATACATGATCCCAGAGGACCAAGTTCTGATGACTGCTTCAAGATATAAAGACCTTTATGTCTTGGATCTGTCAACAGCTGCTACAACGGATCATGAGGTTCAGTGCTTTCTCTCTAAAGCTACTGAGAAGGATTCAATCTCCTGGCATAGGAGAATGGGACACATTAGTCAAAGGAAGATGAATCATTTGATTCAGAAGGATTTAGTGAGAGGAGTAAATGTCAAGAACTTCCAACTTCCTGACTTTTGTGTAGCTTGCAAGAAAGGCAAACAGACAAAGAAGTCTCATAAGGAAAAGAAAGTTCATTCAATAGAACTTCCTCTTGAGCTTCTTCACATGGATCTGTTTGGTCCAGTCAGTACTAGGAGCATTGCAGGCGACTTGTACTGTTTTGTGGTCACTGATGATTACTCAAGGTTCACTTGGGTAATGTTTCTGAAATCCAAATCAGAAACTTTGAGTCGTTCAAGGAATTAGTAACCACACTGGAATCTCTCTACAAGCTAAAAGTTAGACAAGTACGCTCAGACAACGGGACAGAATTCAAGAATCAATGGATGGAGGCATACTGCAAGGAAAAGGGAATTGTACATCAATTCACTTCTGCCTACACGCCTCAGATGAATGGTGTCACTGAGAGGAAGAACAGAAGCTTGATAGAGACTGCACGGACTATGCTGGCGGACTCGAAACTGCCTATCCAATTCTGGAATGAGGCAGTGGCAAATGCATGTTATACACTGAATCGAGTCCTAATAGTCAAGCGCCACGGAAAGACATGTTATGAGCTACTACAAAGACGCAAACCGAATTTGGAGTATCTTGAACCTTTTGGCGCGCCGTGTACACTTCTGAAGAAGACACAAGAAGGAAAATTCAGCGAGAAGGCAGATGAAGGAATTTTTCTAGGATACAACATACCGAACAAGCGAGTTTACAATAACTCAACGGGTCTTGTAGAAGTGTGGTGTAATGTCGACGTTCAGAGATATACCACACCACCTACAGGCAAAGGACCTGCATACTTCTTCGATTATGATGGATTCTTCAAGTCCTTCAACATTCCTCTCTCTCTCCCTCGGATGATGAGTTAGCTACTAGGATGATGTATGATATTCTGAATACACCATCTAGCATACAGGGAGAATCATCTACTCAGTCAGGGGGAGTAGTCGATGACAGTGACTCCTCCTCTGAAGATGAAACAGAAGAGCAGATGACCAGAACAGTCAGGAGGAACAGGTTCCAGTTCCTGAAAGTCCACAAGCATCTACAAGTGATGCACCTTCGACTTCGGAACCTCAAACTCCAACTACCTCAGATGCAGAACCAAATGTTCAAAATCTCGGTTCTGAGGTGGCTGTTCCTACTACTCCAGGATCACGACTAAACGTCTATCATCCCCTTGACAATGTTATTGGGGATGTCAGATCAGGAGTACAAACCTGAAATCAGCTATACTCAGCTGATTATGCCTCAGTTATGGAGAAAGGTTACATTCATGATGGTGCTTTTCGATGTTTTTTTCGCAGGTTGAGCCAAAATATGTCAGTGAAGCACTAAATGATGAGGCGTGGGTGAGTGCCATGCAAGAAGAACTTCTGCAGTTCAAGAAGTTAGGTGTATGGACTCTGGTTGATAGACCTAAAGGTGCTAAAGTCATTGGCACCAAATGGGTCTTGAAATGCAAGAAGGATGACCAAGGAGTCATTATCTGGAACAAAGCTCTACTGGTGATTCAAGGTTTTCGCCAAGTCGAGGGGATTGACTATAATGAGGTGTTTGTACCCGTGGCAAGGATGGAAGCCATTCGTATCTTCCTTGCCTATGCATCGTACATGAAGATTAAAGTCTACCAATTAGATGTGAAGAGTGCATTCCTTCATGGGGAAATCAGGGAAACAGTCTATGTAAGTCAACCCGAGGGATTTGAAGATCCTTATCATCGGGATAGAGTTTACAAGCTCGACAAAGCTTTATATGGGCTTCATCAAGCTCCTCGAGCTTGGTATGAGAAACTCTCGACTCATCTTGTGAAACACGGATTTCGCAGGGGAGTCATTGACTGTACACTGTTTATTAAAGAAAAGGATGGCGATCTACTGCTTGTACAGATATATGTTGATGACATAATCTTCGGGTCAAAGAACGAAGAATTATGCAAAGAGTTTGAAGCAGTGATGAAGAAAGAGTTTGAGATGAGTGCTATGGGGTAGATGAAGTTCTTTCTCTGGTTACAGGTGGATCAAACACCTAATGGGATCTTTCTACATCAGACAAGTATGTAGGAGACATTCTCAGTCGCTTTGACATGGAGAATGCTTCTGCTGCTGGGACTCCACTTGCTACGAATCATGATATAGCACCTGATGAGAATGGAGATCTTGTAGATGCCACTATGTACCGAGGAATGATTGGATCCCTCATGTATCTCTCACTGCCTCACGACCTGATATTATGTATGCTACATGTTTATGTTCTAGATATCAGGCTAAACCAAAGGTGAACCATCTGATCGGGGTCAAGAGGATTTTTCGTTATCTGAAGGGTACACCCACACTTGGATTGTGGTATCCTCATGATGATGACTTTGAGCTTACCGCGTATAGTGACTCGGATTACGGGGGCTGCAAGATGAACTACAAGTCTACATCAGCGGGGTGTCAATTCTTTGGGAGAAGATTAGTTACCTGTGCAGTGTAAGAAGCAGACATCGGTTGCATTGTCAACCTGTGAAGCCAATATGTTGCTGCTGCAAGTTGCTGTTCACAAATCATCTGGATTCAACAGCAAATGCGAGATTACGGTTTAAAATTCTCATCTACTCCTATTTTTGTTGATAACTCTGCTGCAATTGCAGTAACTAAAAATCCGGTTCAACATCCTAAGACCAAACACATCGGTATTAAATACCATTTCATAAGAGATTGCTTTGAAAAAACTTAATTGATGTGGTTAAAATTAATACTGATTTTCAACGCGCTGACCTCTATACTAAAGCCTTTGATAAACCACGTTTTCAATATCTGTTAGAGGTCAACGGCGTTAAAAAGAAAAGTGAGGTAATTCCTGATGATGATAATGTGTAGTCCGATGTAGATTAGTTAAAGTTTATTTTATTTTATTTTATTTGTTTTATTTTCGTCTGTTTATTTAAACTCATGTTATTTTGCTGATTATTAAAATCCTAAAATAATTAAACCAGAAATGATTTTAGTATTTTAGGGGGAGAATATGTCAGCAAGTTAACATTAAAAAAAAAATGAGGGAGAAGGAGTAACTAGCTGAAATAAGGTAGACTGTGTCTGTGATACCGATTCAATACCTTTGGAAAATGATAGTACACAGGAACAAATCAAGAGGGATTTTAAAATTTTAAGTTTTGAAAAGATGCAAAAGTTCAAAGTATAAGTCTGTGTAGTCTAAGCAATATAAAAAGGGAGATGATAGAAAACTGGCAACTCCTAAGGTGACACAAAGAAAGTAGACTTAGAGGCTGCTAGACCACACAATGATATGTTGGTAGATTCAACACAATAGACAATTAGACCTGATTGGTGATCTCAAGATCAAACTAAGTTGTTCAACTGACTGTGGGCTTCCATCTTATCACTGGTTAACACAATCAAATATATTCCAATAAGGGGTAATGAGCAATTAAATGCCACAAATGTGTGCGGATGACCATAATTAGAGCAAAGCAAGAAAAAAATGAAAGACAAATGCAATAAAGCTAATGACTTATGTTGTTGGTGGATTTTGTGTAAAAAAATAAGCTGCTCTAACAAGGAGATAGGTTGTGTGCCTCTCTGCTGTGCGATGGCACTGACCTGAGGATAAGCATAACCTAGATATTCTAGAATTCATTGTTGTTTGCCGCCTCTCTGCTGTGCGATGGCACTGACCTGAGGACAGGCTTCTCTTTGAAAGCTCTAAGATAGTCTCTTCTTGTAATAATATCCGTAGACCGCTCAAAAGCTTCTGAGGAATGTTGATTACCATATAAGTGTGGGATCCACAAATGTTAGTTGAAATAATTAAACCTAAATAAGTAACCAGTCTGTGTCAAAAGTATGTGTATGGATTTAAGTGGACAAACATACTGACAATCATTGTGGCTACATTCTCAAAAGTTCAAATCAATGTGAAAATCTAAGAGTTTCAGTATGATTTCCTTAAGTTGCTAACGACTCTGGATGAACACCGAGAATTTTAGCATCAAAAGTTTTAATAACTAGTCCCAAATGATTTGACTTACCTGTATGATTCCAAAATTGAATTGGTCCAGGTATGATCAATCTAAGTTGAAGCTGTCTACTCCCGAACCAATCCCGTAGGTATCAATCTCTGGATTTATCTCTCACAAAAAGCCAAAAATAAGTTTGTTTATGTAATTAGTTTAATTTTTTAAATTAGTTAGTCGTTTTAATTTTAATTTTAGTCGTCGTGTGTCGGACTACATCAGGAAATCAGAAAATCAAAGGAATCTCACTAAAAGGTCATATCTGAGATGACCATATGTGCTTTGAAAGTTTAAAATAGTCACGTCTGAGGTGACAAAGTGTTTTTAAAAGGGTCACGTCTGAGGTGACTAAAGTGTTTAAAAGGATCATGTCTGAGGTGATCAAAATGTTTTCAAGATAAAATGATCATGTCTGAGATGATCAAAGACTCATAACGTTAATTTCAATTAACTTAAAAGGGTTTTAAATGTAAATTGGTAAAAATGGCAGAAATTAAGTATGACCCATTCGCACGAATGGACCATACGTATGGACTAACCATACGAATGGAATCCATTCGCACGAATGAACTATGAGCATGGACCATAAAACCGAATGGCCCATACGATTAGTCCAGTCGGAGGCTTAAGTGCGAACGAGTGAGTCAGTTGCACGACTGAAATCCAGTCGGACGACTGGAGAAGGGCGACTGACCCAATCGCACGACTGAGTCCCACTCGCACGACTGAAAGGTGCGTATGAACTCAGTCGCACGATTGGATCTAGGGTTAGTATAAATAGAGGAGGAGTCGGTCGCAGAGACTCATCACCGTCAAAGAAACCCTAAATCGCACGACTAAAGTCACTCTGCCCAAATTTCGTTTGATCTCTATAAACCTCGTTTCTTGCATACTGACCATTTACATTGGTTCTACAGTAATTTGCGACGAAGAAACCTTACCAAATCATTCAATTTGACACTTAATCGGGATAATCAGACCCGTTAGAAAACCGTGACTTGTGTGACAAAATGACCTAACTAATGGCTCAAACTAATGAAATTAAAGATGTTAGGTGTTACACGAATGGGTTGCGAGTCTAATGAACCAGAACACGAAGTCTAAAACTCAAAATTGGTGAAAAAGTTAATTTGAATTGAACGGACAGGATGTCATACGATTGGACAGGCGGATGAACTTCAGTCGCACGACTGAAGGGGCGATTTACTTAACCGCACGACTGAACCATGCGTATGAGACTCAGTCGCACGACTGGTGTAACCGCATAAGAGTACATGCGCATGAGTCCAGTCGCACACTCAGTCGTACGCATGAGATCATTCGCACGTCTGAACCTCAATCGCACTGTTCAGTCGCACGACTGATTTCAGTCGCACAACCTCAATCGCATGACAGAAACATTCTATTCAAATTTAAGTGTTTCAAATGCT
The DNA here is from genome assembly GCA_025215565.1 of Flaveria ramosissima. NCBI lineage: Eukaryota > Viridiplantae > Streptophyta > Magnoliopsida > Asterales > Asteraceae > Flaveria > Flaveria ramosissima. The sequence continues at coordinate 57,797,325 of CM046035.1, read as the reverse complement.
CTTAGCCAAAGGTACTAATGTTTATATTGTTATGTGTTACAGATGGCGAGTCGATGGACCATGAGCACAAAGCATAACATATGTGCTCATCTGGATTTGACATCCAGGAACGCAGCTGACTTCTCAGGCATCATTACTTTTCTGTTGAGATCCAGGATTGCTCATGCTATTTCTACACCATGTACACCTTATAGATCAGTGCAGCAGGCCTTCTGGGAAGGTGCGACTGTGGATAGATCCTCTGAGCCTCATTGCATCAGGAGTACGATTTTGGTGAGGCTATTACCATCTCAGAGGAGGATTTGAGGATTGTTCTACAGTTAGGGGATGATGCTGATTGTCCTACTCGTCTACACCCCCTCACGGTCAGAGGATGTTTTATGAGAGCCAAGTACTCTGGGGACATCAATGCTGGGGTACTCAACAAGAGTAACCTCTGTCCCCAGTTCAAGTATCTTGCGCATGTTCTGCTGAAGTGCATAGCGTCGAGGAAGGGAGGATTTGATGAGTTGTCGGATCAGATCCAGAACGCTTATGCTGCATTGGTGCTGAACCACCCGTTCAGCTTCTCCAAATGATCTTCACCTACCTGGTGGAGAACATTGAGGGGAAAGGGAAGGAAGGCTTCTGCATGTATCCGAGGTTTATGCAGATGATGATAGATCAGAAGCTTCCCTCCCTGCCGAAGGAGAAGGAGGATGCTGTAGTGCTCGAGGTCATGGATGACACTACGCTAGGCAGGATGAAGGTGTACAGGGGGAAGCAGGTGAAACCCCCTGTCAGAGGTTGTTTGGGCATCTGGCCCGTGCTGACTATGTGGCGCCAGCCAAGAGAAAATGGCGCCACGATGATAGTGATTCAGATGTAGAGCAGATTGCTCTACCAGATATTGACTCAGATGATGATGATAGCGGCGACGCCGGGGATGATATGCCTGCTCCACCTAGAGGCACTGATTCTGATGTTATTCCCCCGGGGTCTGCCACTGCCGGAGAGGTTGCTGAGACGGCCGGTTTCCATCAGGAGTTCACTGGTGTTGATCAAGAGGAGGAGGAGTCGGATGAGGAGCCCCTCACTAGGACTGTGGGAAGCAAGGTTGTTCCCACAGAACACGGGCTTAAGGTGGTTGGTGAACACCCTCGGGACTCCTCAGAGAGAGAGACTGACCCGAGCTATGCTCCGGGTTCAGTGGGCAGAGCTGCAGGGGGAGCATCCACTTCCACCGGGACTAGGAGGAAGAGGATGGCTCAACCCCATGGACTGAAGAAGAAGAAGCGTCGCCTGACCTTCGTTACCACTGCTGCCACTACTTCCACCACCACAGCCACCACTACCACCTCCACTGACATACCACCCATCACCACAGCCACCACATCCACTACTGCTACCACAGCCACCACCTTACCTACCACCACTGTATCCTTCCCATCCACCACCATACCATTCACACCTACATCACCAGCACCTGCTTACCGACCCATATTCACCACTGCTACTACCACCACCACCTCACATCATGCCGGACCTTCAGCCCAGCCATCACATGTATATGGATCTACTCTACCTCACATCGGGGTAGAGGAGCAGCTGTCGGCGCTTAACCGTATGGTGATGCGCCTGCTAGCTGCAGATGAGGAGAAGGCGGCGCAGATTCGCCAGTTGACCGACCTGACTGCTGCCCAGTCTCAGCAGATGGCAGAGCAGGCTCGGGTGATAGATCAGCAGACCCAGCTAATCGATGCTCAGAGAGTCGAGATGTCCCAACTCCAGGACCAGCAGGCCCAATCAGCCAAACGTATAGAGGAGTTGGAGACTACCAACAAGACGATTATGCTGAGGTTAAAGGGGTCAAAGGATGAGCCCTTGAAGATAAAGGAGGGTGATGGGGATGATGGAGATGGTGATGATGACGATGATGATGATGATGAGGAGGATGATGAGGATGAGGAAGAGACTGAGGAAGAAAGGACAGAAGGTAGAGATGATGACGAAGCAGAAGGAGGGGATGCGGCTGCATCGGCCTCTGCTTCTGGTCAAGAGCGAAGATCGAAGCATCGACAGGACCAGTCATCTACCACTTCTGCTCCTCCGAGCGACGCGCCATGATTCAAGACAAAAGTACAGATTAGATGTCTTATGTATTTATTTATTTTGTATTTGAATCATGTAATGAAAAACAAGTGTGTTGAATGTTTATATATTAAGTTGATATAATTCTGTTTGATTACTTACTAATGGTTTATGTGTTGAATGTTTAAATCAAACAGATCCAAACTTTCAAAGGGATGAGTTTGACATTGCTCCCCTTCAACAGGTCAAGACTCAACTAACCATGATTCTTGATCTGCAAGGGATTGTAAGAAGGTCTGTGAGTTATACCCCTGAAGAAGGGGAAATAATTCATGACCTATCTAACGAGCAACTGGCAGAGATGTTCAGACTCAATCCTGATGAAATTGTCAAGGATGCTCCAACAGTTGATTCAACCAGTGATGAAGAACTAAATGACGTTGATGAAGTTGAGGTTGAAGATATTACTGCAGAAGAGTACCCTCAGTACGCTGACAACGAGGGTAATGTGGTCCCCAATCTGGGTGAGTCCCTAGTCAGTGATACGTTTGAGGTACTAGACAAGATGGAGCAGGAAACCGAAAAGACCGAAGGAACAGCCCAAGCCTCAAATGATGACGTAGACATTCGAAAGGCTGAGTGGGCTGCCTGTTTTGAAGAAGTAAGAGCCCAGCGTGCTGCACCAAAGAAAGATGCCTACACCAAGCTCTACAGAGTCAAGAAACACCATAAGGTGTCAGGCAGGATTATTGCATGGGCTTATTTTGATGACCTTAACGCGTATGCAGTTAAGAGGGAACAGGGCATAGAGTACTTCAGGTTTCCACATGATCTGAAGACTCTACCTGGTTTTGAGCTCAACCAGCTGGCTAAGCTAAAGCTGCTGTATGCTGACCCAAGAAAGATGTCAGGCTGGTTCGAGGCTGCCCTGAAGGAGTACCACACCAGATGGGTTAACTTCAGACCACAACAGCCTACGAGGTACATAAGAAGGTCTGAGGTTGATGCCATTACTGGCAAGCCCAAGATTGTGTTGAAGTGGAGTCCTCCGCGCACTATGTCGAGAATCCCTCTCAGGGAAATGCCACAGGACTTCACTCCACACTTCAAATGGTGGTACTATGATTGGAGAACTGCTGAAGCTGTCATAGTTCTGAATAAAGAGGGCCAAATGGATACTATCAGGGTATTCGACCCAATGTGGCTAACCAACTTGTCTGCTAATGATGTCTATACATTATACAAGTGGCCACTGTTCTATGACACACAAGACATTGTACAAGCCCTCCAGTTCCAAAACGTTATACGACTTTGTTTGCGTTTGAGATTCACGCAGGAGTCACTAAAGAGGAGAAGTACAAGAAGTATAAGGAGGTTATGCAGAAGACAAGAGATTAGATAGATCTAGGTCCAAGGGGGAGTTTGTTGATGCATGTATGTCCCTAGATCATGATTTGTAATGTAATGAATCTTGTCTGTCTGATTATGATGTAATTGTATTGATTAATGAAATGACATGAATTGTTTGTTACTTGTGATGTTTAATATTTCATTAATGAGTCGTGATTGAATTGATTGGGTTTATGATTGTTTGAATGGTTACACATTATGTTATATTAATTAAAACATTCAAACTTAACTTAATGAAGTTCTCATGCGAATGGCCCATGCGAATGGACCACACGCATGAATAACTTCATACGATTGACTCAATCGCACGAATGAACCAGGAGACTGGATCAGTCGTATGATTGACACATAAGATTGACTCAATCGCACGACTGAACACTCAGTCGTGCGGATGAATCAACCGCATGGTTCAATCGCACGACTGAACCATACTTATGGCCCAGTCGCACGATTGAACAATACTAACCTATAAATAGACCCAATTCGTGGAAAAACGTAAGCATTCATCCCATTACGATTCCAGACGTACCCTAGCCGTCCAGAGACCTCCCAAATCGTTCTCCAAGTTCACAGAACACATTAGATCGATTCCTAATCGATTTCTAACGTTGGATTCAATTCTTGATTGATTCTTCGTGTGTTCTCACTGATTGGATCGCCAATCAAATAGGATTCCGCACTATTTGAGTTGGTTTAACACGCTAATCACTAGGTATTTCGTTCAAATACCAGGTCCTATCAATAAGATTCAAATGTGAAACCTTTGTTGACTCCTTCATTCTTAACATTATTTGTATAATGTGTGCTTGCAGGATTGTAGTAACAATCTTTAGGCATGTGGTTGTGCAGACCACACATTATGCATTCAATGTTGATTTTCATGAGGTGTGAAGACTATTGTTTCTTGCACTTCTTGTCATCATCAATAACGGTCTTCCCCTTCAACTTCTGATCCTTCAGCAAGATAGGAGTGCTGGTACTACACTCTTTTCCTGAATCAGAGTTTCCAACCACTTGGAATCCGGTTGAAATGAACACACCTTTTTGCTTTGGGTCTATCTTCAGTCTGGACTCAGTCACTTTCTTAGCAGTTTTTCTTAGTTGCCTTAGCTTTGCTTCTTCTGGCTTTAGTAGTTAGGGGTTGATCATCACTGTTGGGAATGGGTTGTTTTACCTGATCCTTCTCTGTGATGGTCTCCATAGTTACATCATTCTCCTTCTTAGGAGGTGGTGGGTCAATCGTTGGAACCTCTTGCTCATCAGTCCCATATCTTGGTTGTCTTATAGACTCATAAGAATGTGGTGGAGCTATTTCATTAGTTCCCAACCCACCTTTGTTTTGATAACAGACCTTTGAGTGGGAGGATGATGCAATGATGGTTTGGAAGTTTTGCTCTGCAATAGCATGCTTCCTGGCTTTAGCCTCAGCTATTACTAGCTGGGCTTGAGCCTTAGTCAATTTGGAAAGTAAATCTTTGATTTGAGCCCTATAATTGGAGTGTTAATGTTTTAAAGAGGACAAAATTTTCTCTAACTCTTCAATTTTCATTTTATAGGTCAGATTCTGCCCTTTTAAAATCAGATTTAAGGATGTTCAAAGACTCAATATCAGATTTGATTTCTATATTGTAGTCCTGATATAGTTTGACTTTAGCAATATAAGCTGGAGTACAGAGGTGTTAAAAGACCTTGTTGTCATCAGTTCCAGCCATAAGTGCTTGAGCTGGGGTCACATCATGCACCATAAAACCCCAGTCAACCTCTTGAGCAACAACAACTGTGTGTTGTTCAGTTGACTTTCCAGCAGCTTTGGGTGTGTTAGGATATGTGGAGGCTTGAGTGGCTCCCGGATTGGATTTGGGAGCTTTGCATTCCTTGGCAAAGTGGCCTAGCTGGTTATAGTTGTAACACTTGGACTTGGTTTTGTCAAACCCGAACTTGCTGTTGGTTGGGTTTTGGGGAAATTCCCTTCCATCATCTGGACTAAAACATTCTAGATCATCGAAGCAAAACTGAAAATCACTAGAATGTCTATTCCCTGAGACAAAGGCATAGTTATCCTGGAAGGGACTTGACTGAGCCTGTTGAGACCTTGGTGTCTTGGGAAATGTAATGTATGGCCCAGAAGAACATGATGGTTGCTGGGAGTAAGTCAGATACTACTGAGGCTGGGGGGTCTTGAGCCTTCAGCAACCATCAAAGCATTGATAGCAGGAAGCCTGGAGGGTTTGCTTATCTGGGAGCCTCTCCGAGTCTCCATCTCTACACGGTATCCATCAAGGATGCCATATAGTTCAGTCATGGTAAGAGTGTTCAGGTTCTCTGTCCTCTTGATAGAGACACAATAGAAAGTCCACTCATGAATTTTCTTGAGTGATCTCTTTTCTCAAGAGTCACTCCTATAGACTGAAGTGATGAGATAAGATCCATATACCTGAAGTATTGCTGGCTGAGGGTCTCTCTAGCAGTGTAAGTGAAGTTTTCAAATTGTTGCTTCAGGGAATCTTTCTTTGACTCGTTTGAACTAGAGTACATTAATGACAAAGCATCAAAGAGTTCTTTGGCTGACTGGTAATGCTCAAAGCCTACCATGATGGAGTTTGGTATAGCTGTAAGCAGCACAATCATGGCTTTGCTATCAATGTCTATTTTTTTGAAGTCTTCATCTGAGTAATCTTCAACAACTTTTTCTATCATGGCACCATTTCTAGCCGATGCTTCCACCTTGGGCTTGTAAGGACCATGGGTGATAGATCTCCACATTTGCTGTCTTGATACCTAATGAATCCTTCAATGCGCTTGCACCAAGATCTGAAGTTTTCAGGAGTGATGATAGGGGCTTTAGTCATCGTTCCCATTTTAGATTCAGATGACTTCTGGTTAAGGGCTATTGTGAGTGAGGTAAGTGTATGAGTGATGAAACAAGTTGATTTGGATGGTAAGATCTCACAATCAAGAGCCTAAGAAGCTCTGATACCAATTGTAGGATCGAATATGGTCACTCAACACAAGTGTTATATCTCAAACTCATAAGGTCACACTCGGATTGATGAAGTAGAGTCCCTTAAGAGTTGATAATAATATAATAAGTAAATAAACACAAGAATAGTTTTCAAGATACTTGTATATATTACTTCTCAACTCAAAGTTTACAAGACTCTTATAAGCATTTTTAACTGAGTTTACAATGAGAACTATATATACTACTATCTAAAACCGGTTGTATAAAAGATTACCAGCTGGCATTTACTACTAAACAAATACTACATTGCTAGTAGTAAGGTATCTAAGATAAAATACTATCATATATTAGGTAGTCATGATTTGTCCATGACTTACCTTTTGTCACCAACTAAAGTTGGTAACGGTACTAACTGATAAGGAATGAACAGTGGAATAAAGTATGGTCAACTACATGGGCGTGGGAAAGCTCCATGCAGTATCTCAGAGATTGCAGCGGCTTGTCAGAAGGGCCATACTTATATCCACTGGTTCATAGTAGGTTCTTCCGAAAGTTAGTTGGCTTCGGAAGAACAAGTTCTTCTAAGCCACTTATACTTCGGAAGAGTCTACTTCTTCCGAGACTTATGCTGATTTTCAAGACTTTATACTTGCGGAAGTCATTGTCTTGAATTTTTCTAAGTTTTGATCTTCGGAAGAGGGATGACTTTGTCTTCGGAAGACAGGATTCCTCTTCGGAAGTTCTTTTAACTTTATTCTTCGGAAGTGCAGCTTTTGCCTTCGGAAGTCTTTCACAACTGCACCAAAATTGCTCTAAGTGTTTGTTTTGGTTGCACCACCCTTACATGATCCAACAAGCTACTAAATAATCAAATGCCTGATTACGAAAATATGACAGTGGCCCAAAATGAAGACATTCTTGAAAATGAATCCACAAACCAGAATAATGAAAGCCCAGATCCAATCGCAACCAGGCCGACACGAAACAAGGTGCAACCAGCACACCTGACCGATTATGATATAAATCTCCCTCCATCGGTTGACCATGCCAATCCCGCACCACCGCAAGGCTGCTCGACGGTACACCCTCTATCTATTTTTGTTTCTTATAATAAATTTTCTAAAAATCATAAAGTCTTTCTAGCACCCATCAGTTCCAATGATGAGCCGAGAAATATTTCCAAGCTGTGCTGGATGACAAATGGAAGGATGCCATGGTAAAAGAGATTTGAGCCCTCGAAGAAAATAGGACGTGGACCCTTGAAAATCTACCCGAGGGAAAACGTGCCATTGACTCGAAATGGGTTTACAAAATCAAATACAAGCCAAATGGAGAAGTCGAGCGATACAAGGCACGTCTGGTTGCTAAAGGCTTTGCGCAAATGGTAGAAGTAGACTACCATGACACTTTTGCACCGGTTGCCAAGATAGTCACGGTAAGGACACTCCTTGTTGTCGTCGTAAAAAGGAATTGGATGATTCACCAACTTGATGTCAATAACGCATTTCTTCATGGAGACCTACATGAAGAAGTATATATGAAAGTCCCACAAGGCTTCTCCAAGGAGGGCGAGACAAAAGTATGTAGGCTGCGGAAGTCGCTCTACGGCTTGAAACAAGCCTCCCGCAATTGGTACCACAAGTTCACAACTTTCCTCCTCGGTCTCGGTTTCAAGCAATCCAAAGCAGATCACTCTCTTTTTATTTTCAAACAAAATAAGGTCTTTATTGCAGCTCTCATCTATGTGGATGACGTCATTAGAGTTTGTAATGATTCATCCAAGATCCATGATACAAAAGAAAGCCTTCACAAGGAATTCAGCATTAAAGATTTGGGAAAGTTGAAGTATTTCCTTGGCATTGAAGTAGCACGTACCTCTGAGGGCCTAATTTGAGTCAAAGAAAATACACCTTAGACATCTTGGAAGATTGTGGCATGCAAGGGTACAGACCAAGCCCCTTTCTATAAGGAGGAAAACCTAAAACTAGACTAGGATAGTGAAGCTCCTAAAGTTGATGCAAGCCAATACAGACGTATAGTGGGGAGAGACTTGTAAGGCCCCGTTCCCGGGACGCTTACAGTTGGTCATTCATCGCACATAAAACATATAATTACATTACATTAAGAAATCATTGCAGCGGAAACATTCAAAAATGACATCACGTTTCATTATAATTACTTTTGCCAAATAATACATCATTATCCGGTTACAAAATTCATGTTTGCATTACATCACAAAAGCTATATAATTGGATGCCATCCCAAAAGAGCCGAGTAGCCTCGCCGTGCCATCCTCAGCAATCATTTACCTGCCAACTGGAAAATGTAATAAAAGTCAGCGTTGCTGAGTGAGTTCTAGTTTTAATAATAAAACATACTTTACTTTCATTAAAACTATTCTTTTATCATGCGATCATTCAACATACGTATACATAGATAATGTCATTATTATCTTTCATCTCATTCATTATCTTCCATTCTTTTCGTTCATTCTTTCTTCCGAGTCTTTTGCGACAACATGGTCGCTCACCTCAATGGCAATCTCAATGATTGCACGCTATCCGAGTCTTTTGCACCCCTAGGGTTGCTCACCTCAATTGCCCATCACGATAGCAAGCTATCCGAGTCTTTTGCAACAACAAGGTTGCTCACCCCAAGGCAACATCACGATAGCACTTTACTCGAGTCTTTTGCAACGACAAGGTTGCTCACCTCATAGGCAATCTAAATGATTGCACTTCATCCGAGTCTTTTGCAACACAAAGTCGCTCACCCCAATATATATGCTTGCAACCCTTTCTTTCGTTCATTCATCATTCATTAATGCATGCATTCTTACTTCATGTTCCTCTTTCATTATCTTTCGCTTTACATTACATAATACTTCATTCATTCATTCATTCATTCATTAGCATGACATGTAAAGCCACAAGAAAGATAAGCATTCATCATAATAAGGAACATATCATACACATTCATCATCATCATACAGGGCAACATCATACATTCATAATATGCATTAACATGCAACATCATCATCATCATGCCCTACACGCTCTCTAAGGCCATAACCATCCTCTTACATGCTCTTACGGGTTACTTTACGTCAAAACTTACATCTGCACCTTTCCCCGAAGGCCAGAAGTCAAACTACACATTCCTTCGAGTGCAACAGCCCTGTTCGGGCGTATGGACACCCTTCAGTCGCATGGCCTCCATGCGACTGAACATCATGCGACTGGACTCATGCGGATGAACATCTATGCGAATGAACATTCAATCGTGCGTATGGACCTTATGCGAATGGGATTACTGCGAATGGGCACCTATGCGACTGACCTCATGCGAATGGACTCATGCGACTAAGCATCTATGCGACTGAACCCTCAGTCGTGCAATCCCCATGCGACTGGACTCCCAGTCGTGCGACTGAAACCTTAGTCGTGCGATTGAACCCTCAATTGTGCGAATGAATCCCAATTGTGCGAATGACCCTCAATCGCCCTCATTCGGCCGTATGGCCTTCATTCGGTCGCCTAGCCCTAGCTGATGCAGAATGGAGTTCATCCCGAACCCAATCTGCCATTTTCGGCCTCCAAGCTCATCCAAACCCATTCTAAGCCTAAATTAACCCTCCTGGACCTTAGGAATGCATACCATATCACCATACAAGCACACACAAGCCCGAAATCATACTCTATACACATCATACACATCACACCCAAATGGGTCACACACACTTGTAAAAACAGGTTTTGAACATTTTCCAGCCCCAAAATCAGTTGAAAACAAGTAAAAGTGGGGTCCTAGAACTCACACAATCGAGCACAAAGACAAGAGCTTCGATTTGGCTTGCCACTCGACGGATTTGGACACTCGAATCACCCGAAACACCACTTTTTCCTTCTTTTTCTCTTCTTTTCTCTCTTCCCCCTCTTGAACCCGAAAATGTGTGAAGTGTGGGGAGAGTGGGCTGCCCTCTCCCTACACATATCACCACATTTCCCAACTTTTCTTCGTTGGCGAGTTTGGTCCCTCGCTTTGAACTTTATTTCTTTTCTTTCTTCGCCGGCTTCAAAATAATAAATTTCCGGGTGTTACAAGTCCACCCCCCTTAAATAGGTTTCGTCCCCGAAACCTGTTATTCCTCGAACAAACGTGGATAATGCTGTCTCATTTCGTCCTCAGTCTCCCACGTTGACTCGGATCCCTTCTTGTGCTTCCACTGTACACGCACAAGAGGAACCACTTTATTCCTTAGCCTTTTCTCCTTTCGGTCGATGATTGCCACTGGTTGCTCCACATAATTGAGCCGTTCGTCTACTTCGATATCTTCCAATGGGACAATCATATCTTCATCTGCTAAGCACTTCCTTAGATGAGATACATGGAATGTGGGTGAATTCCACTTAACTCATCTGGTAACTCCAGTCTATAGGCCACCTCTCCTACTCGAGCTATGATTCGGAAAGGGCCTACATACCTTGGGCTCAACTTGCCCCGTTTTCGGAAGCAAATGATACCCTTCCAAGGTGAGACCTTCGACATAACCCGGTCACCCACCTAGAACTCAATCGGCCTGCGTCGTTTGTCAGCATACGACTTCTGTCTATCTTTGGCTGCCTTCATGAAGGCTTTGATTTTCTCAAGCTTCTCAGTCGTAGCCTCGATTACCTCGACGCTTCACAATTCCTTCTGACCAATATCACCCCAACAAACGGGTGTTCTGCATCTCCTACCGTATAGCATCTCATATGGAGGCATGCCAATGCTGGCGTGATAGCTGTTGTTGTATGAGAATTCGGCGAACGGTAGGTGGTCATCCCAACTTCCACCAAAATCAATCACACATGCCCGAAGCATGTCTTCCAACGTCTGAATGGTCCTTTCTGACTGATCATCAGTCTGGGGATGATAAGCCGTGCTGATATGTAACATCGCCCCCATAGCGTCGTGGAATTTCTTCCAAAATTTAGATGTAAAACCGGGTGTCGCGATCCGACACAATAGACACCGGCACACCATGACGAGTCACAATCTCCTTGATGAACAGATCAGCCAACCTCTCAGATGAATATGTCTCGCGGATCGGTAGGAAGTGAGCACTCTTCGTCAATCGATCAACTATCACCCATATGGCATCGTACCCTTTCGGAGTACGCGGTAGCTTTGTAATGAAATCCATGGTGATGTGCTCCCACTTCCATTCCGGTATATCCAAAGGTTGTATCTTCCCATACGGCTTTTGATGCTCGGCCTTCACCTGTAAGCAAGTAAGGCATTTACTCACGTACTCCACCACGTCGCGCTTCATACCCGGCAACCAATAATCTTTCTTCATGTCATGGTACATCTTCGTGGCACCAGGATGAATGGAGTACCGAGTCTTGTGAGCTTCATCCATTATCTTCCCCCGTAGATCCCCAAAACGAGGAATCCACACACGACCGAATCGGGTTCTAACACCGAGTGTGTTTTCACCCAATTCCCAACCAGACCTCTCATTCTTTCAGAGTTAAGATGATCTTCTTTCAATACCTCATCTTGAAACTCCTTAACCAGCTTCATCACATCGGAGGTCATCATCAACTGATAGGCTTTCACCCGAATCGACTCGGGCCTCTCTTTCCGGCTAAGGGCATCAGCCACCACGTTGGCCTTGCCCGGATGGTAGTGGATCTCACAATCATAATCCTTTATAAGTTCCAACCACCGCCTCTGCCTCATGTTCAAATCCTTCTGCTCAAAGAAGTACTTCAGACTCTTGTGGTGAGTGAATATGGTGCACTTCGTCCCGTAGAGGTAGTGCCTCCAAATCTTTAAAGCAAAGACCACGGCTGCCAGCTCCAAGTCATGAGTAGGATAATTGACCTCATGAACCTTCAACTGTCGGGATGCATAGGCTATAACCTTTCCTCTCTGCATTAACACACACCCCAACCCCGAGTAAGAAGCATCGGAATAAACCACCAGATCTTCACTTCCATCGGGTAATGACAGAACAGGAGCTTGAGTCAATCTCGCCTTCAACTCTTCAAACACCTTCTCTTGAGCTTGACCCCATACGAACTTCACATCTTTTCGGGTCAACTTAGTCAGTGGAGAAGCAATCTTAGAGAAGCCTTGGATAAATCTTCTGTAGTAGCCCGCCAAACCCAAGAAGCTACGAATCTCAGATGGTGTCTTTGGTGACTTCCATTGCATAACCGCCTCCACTTTCGCCGGGTCCACCATAATCCCATCAGGATTCACCACGTGACCCAAAAATTGAACCTCGCGCAACCAGAACGCGCACTTGGAGAATTTAGCATACAACTTCTCCCTTCTTAACGTCTCTAGAACTTCCCGAATGTGACCGACATGTTCTGCTTCGCTCCTCGAATAAATCAGGATATCATCAATAAACACAATCACTGATTTATCCAACATAGGCCGACACACACGGTTCATCAAATCCATAAAAGCAGCTGGCGCGTTGGTCAAGCCAAAAGACATGACAAGAAACTCGTAGTGACCATAGCGCGTACGGAAAGCTGTTTTAGGAATATCCTGCTCCTTCACCTTCAACTGATGGTAACCAGATCGAAGATCTATCCTTGAAAACCAACTGGCACCCTGGAGCTGATCGAACAAATCATCTATCCTCGGGGGTACCGGTTCTTCACTGTCAACTTGTTCAGCTCGCGGTAGTCGATGCACATCCTCATACTACCGTCCTTCTTCTTTACAAACAGGACCAGAGCACCCTAAGGAGAGATACTCGGTCTAATGAACCCCTTATCTTGCAACTCTTCAACTGCTCCATCTTTCATCTCGGTCGGAGCCAACCGATACGGTGCCTTCGCGACAGGTTGGGCACCCGGTATCAGATCAATCTGAAACTCAATCTCTCTGTCAGGTGGCACTCCTGATAAGTCTTCTGGAAACACATCTGGAAAGTCACACACAACCAGTACATCAGCTAGTTGTGGTGTTGGCGTATCCACATCCTTTACATAGGCCAAGTAGGCACTACATCCACGCCTCATACACTTTCCCGCCACCGCCATCGAGATCACCTTTGGAATTGTAGTAACCCGATCACCATACACCGTTACTGAACTACCGTCAGGCGCCAACAACCGAATCATCTTCTTGCGACACACAATGTTCGCCTCGAAGTCCGCTAACCAATCCATCCCAAGAACCAAGTCAAAACCACCTAAGGTCATCACAAACGGCCTAACAGGAAACTTATGACCCTCGAGCTCCACATCGCAGTTCTCTATCATCTCAGAAATCCTGGTAGACTTACCTATGGCACTTTCTACATCAAAGGGCGCATCAACACGTCTACTACTAACATGCAGCTTAGCACAGAAAGCAGCAGAAATAAAACTCTTACTCGCACCAGAATCAAATAACACAGAAGCTAAAGTTTGGTTCACCAAAAACGTACCGGACACGACATCAGGGTCCGTTCTAGCTTCCTCCTGTGTCATGGTAAATGCCCTGGCGCTCGCCCTCGGTCCATCAGCTCCCATCCTCTTTGCCCCTGAACTCTCAGCCATCGGCTTCTTACAATCTTTGAGCACGTGACCCTCTTCACCACAGTTAAAGCACCGGACCGTACGACAGTCCTTTGCCATGTGCCCCGCCTTTCCACACCTGAAGCACAACTTCGACCCAAACCTACACTCCCCGCTATGCTCCCGTCCATATTTACCACACCTTCTCGATCCCGCACCTGACATGACCACCCGGCGATCATCCACCCGTGCCTTCTTATTACCCGTCGAGGCATTACCCCGACCAAACCTCTTTCCCTGCCAGTTCCGATCACCACCGCTCTTCCTGCCACCGTCAGTCACCACCACCGTCCTCTCATCGTACAATCTTCCCGCTAAATCCACCGCCGACCTAAACGTGCTCGGCCGGGCGGCGATTATGTGCCTGCGAATATCCGCCGGCAAACCCTGTATATACCTCTTGATCTTTCGGGACAGAGGCGTCACTTGATCTGGCACCAGACGTGCCATCTCGTTGAACTTCGTGGTGTATTGTTGGTGTGTCATGGTTCCCGCCTCCAGTTGCGAAAACTCCCTTTCAACCTTATCCATTTCCCGATGAGGACAAAACTCCTCGATCACCATCTTCTTCAGTTCGGGCCACCTCATTCTCCCGATTGCCCGATTACCCATCGCTTGGACAATGTTGTCCCACCAGCATAGTGCCAAGTCCACAAAGGAGTGGGTGGCAAACTTTACTTTTTGATCTTCCCGGCACTCGCTGATATCGAGAACAGACTCCATTTCTCTCACCCATCGGTGAGCAGCAGCAGCATTGCCATTACCGTAAAAAGTAGGGGGCTTGCATCTCATAAACACCCCGTAGTTACAGCCTCGTGCCACCTCTCGCACAGGCTCCTCTTCCTCTTCCTCCTCATTATCGGAGAAAATCGTCTCAGGCTCCGGTTGCTCCCCCGAGGCCCGGTTTCTCTCCTTCCTTTCCCCTTCCTTCACAGCCTTGATGACTTCGGTCACCACAGACGGTAAGATTGTCTGCATGACCTGATGTACTTCCTCAATAACAGCCTCCTTTACCGAGGCCCTCAAGTTCGCGCTCTCATCCCCAGCTTCTAGATGAGGAGTCTCAGGTTCCGCAGGAACCTCTTTCTCATCTCTAGGCCTTCCTCTTTTAGGGCGTGGTTCAGCATCAGGGCCACCACGGCCTCCACCCCTAGAAGCTCTAGAAGATCTACCACCAGCCATTCTCTATCACACTGAAAGATTCAAACACCAACACAGTCAGTACAAAAATGACATCACGTTTCATTATAATTACTTTTGCCAAATAATACATCATTATCCGGTTACAAAATTCATGTTTGCATTACATCACAAAAGCTATATAATTGGATGCCATCCCAAAAGAGCCGAGTAGCCTCGCCGTGCCATCCTCAGCAATCATTTACCTGCCAACTGGAAAATGTAATAAAAGTCAGCGTTGCTGAGTGAGTTCTAGTTTTAATAATAAAACATACTTTACTTTCATTAAAACTATTCCTTTTATCATGTGATCATTCAACATACGTATACATAGATAATGTCATTATTATCTTTCATCTCATTCATTATCTTCCATTCTTTTCGTTCATTCTTTCTTCCGAGTCTTTTGCGACAACATGGTCGCTCACCTCAATGGCAATTTCAATGATTGCACGCTATCCGAGTCTTTTGCACCCCTAGGGTTGCTCACCTCAATTGCCCATCACGATAGCAAGCTATCCGAGTCTTTTGCAACAACAAGGTTGCTCACCCCAAGGCAACATCACGATAGCACTTTACTCGAGTCTTTTGCAACGACAAGGTTGCTCACCTCATAGGCAATCTAAATGATTACACTTCATCCGAGTCTTTTGCAACACAAAGTCGCTCACCCCAATATATATGCTTGCAACCCTTTCTTTCGTTCATTCATCATTCATTAATGCATGCGTTCTTACTTCATGTTCCTCTTTCATTATCTTTCGCTTTACATTACATAATACTTCATTCATTCATTCATTCATTCATTAGCATGACATGTAAAGCCACAAGAAAGATAAGCATTCATCATAATAAGGAACATATCATACACATTCATCATCATCATACAGGGCAACATCATACACTCATAATATGCATTAACATGCAACATCATCATCATCATGCCCTACACGCTCTCTAAGGCCATAACCATCCTCTTACATGCTCTTACGGGTTACTTTACGTCAAAACTTACATCTGCACCTTTCCCCGAAGGTCAGAAGTCAAACTACACATTCCTTCGAGTGCAACAGCCCTGTTCGGGCGTATGGACACCCTTCAGTCGCATGGCCTCCATGCGACTGGACTCATGCGGATGAACATCTAAGCGAATGAACATTCAATCGTGCGTATGGACCTTATGCGAATGGGATTACTGCGAATGGGCACCTATGCGACTGACCTCATGCGAATGGACTCATGCGACTAAGCATCTATGCGACTGAACCCTCAGTCGTGCAATCCCCATGCGACTGGACTCCCAGTCGTGCGACTGAAACCTTAGTCGTGCGATTGAACCCTCAATCGTGCGAATGAATCCCAATCGTGCGAATGACTCTCAATCGCCCTCATTCGGCCGTATGGCCTTCATTCGGTCGCCTAGCCCTAGCTGATGCAGAATGGAGTTCATCCCGAACCCAATCTGCCATTTTCGGCCTCCAAGCTCATCAAACCCATTCTAAGCCTAAATTAACCCTCCTGGACCTTAGGAATGCATACCATATCACCATACAAGCACACACAAGCCCGAAATCATACTCTAAACACATCATACACATCACACCCAAATGGGTCAAACACACACACTTGTAAAAACGGGTTTTGAACATTTTCCAGCCCCAAAATCAGTTGAAAACAAGTAAAAGTGGGGTCCTAGAACTCACACAATCGAGCACAAAGACAAGAGCTTTGATTTGGCTTGCCACTCGACGGATTTGGACACTTGAATCAACCGAAACACCACTTTTTCCTTCTTTTTCTCTTCTTTTCTCTCTTCCCCCTCTTGAACCCGAAAATGTGTGAAGTGTGGGGAGAGTGGGCTGCCCTCTCCCTACACATATCACCACATTTCCCAACTTTTCTTCGTTGGCGAGTTTGGTCCCTCGGCTTTGAACTTTATTTCTTTTCTTTCTTCGCCGGCTTCAAAATAATAAATTTCCGGGTGTTACAAGACTCCTCTACCTGCAGGCCACCAGACCGGACATTGCTTACTCAGTTAATGTCCTGAGTCAGTTTGTCGCTGATCCCAGACAAAACCATCTTGATGCAATACATAGGGTCTTGCGATACCTAAAGGGTACACCAGGACAAGGCGTTCTTCCTCGTGAAGGAGGTTGTGCCCTCACCGCCTACAGCAACTCTGACTGGCTTGGATGCCCCTTTACCAGAAAGTCACGAACGGGATATCTTGTTTTACTTGGAGGGGCACCAATCTCTTGGAAAACCAAGAAACAATCGGTTGTTTCACGCTCCTCTGCTGAAGCAGAGAACCGATTAATGGCTTCCGCTGTCAGTGAGGTTTTGTGGCTAAGATGGATACTAAGTGAACTAGCCATTACTTTTAATGGACCGACCCCTTGTTCTGTGATAACCAAGCATCCCGACACATCGCCAACAATCCCGTCTTCCATGAAATAACTAAACACGTTGAAATGGATTGCTATTTTGTTCGTGAAAGAGTTGGCTCAAAAGAAATTCAACCAAAGCCCATTGATACAACCATGCAGATTGCAGATCTCCTCACCAAGGGACTCGAACACAACAGCTCAAATTTCTACTTGGCAAGTTGGGCATGAAAAACTTACACGCTCCAACTTGAGGGGGAATATTGAATTCGAGATTCCCTCCTTTATCTTCTCTCAATCATTCCTTCTATCTTGCCCTTTGACTAAATCTTTTGTTTATTTATTTCCTAGAATAGTTTTATTTATTTCCTAGAGTAGTTCCTGCATTTTTGTATTTATTCTTGTTCCTTTTCTTTTTGTATTCATTCAGAAATATCCACTATCAATGAAAAGCTCCAACCATTCATTTTATAATACTAAACTATTTAAACTGATTACAATATAAACACTAATCATGTTTTTATTTTTATAAGAGTATAATTGAAGTCAAGCATATTCAAGGTACGCAACTAGTCTTAAACTCGAGCACTCCCATGTATTTGTTTAAAATGTATATATGTTTGTTACTCATTGTTTGAGCATGATATTAACATAATTATAACATGCTTTTTTGGTCTAGTAAAGTGTGATTGCTTTACTTTTGTTTGAGCAATAATAGAATGCATGTTTGTTTTTATCAAACATATATTCGGGTAAAATATGGATTTAATGGTTGATTCTTGTTTTTTCAACTATGGCTACCCAACTAGCTCGTGAAGAGATGCCAAATCCGATTGTTAGATCGTAATAGTTTCAGATATGTTGTTTTTGATTTTTTTAATTTAAAAGTTAACCCAACCCAATCACCGATTAACCCGATCTAAATAAACCTGGATACCAATTAAACATTTATTTGGTTCGGTCTTCGAGTTGATTTTTTACATATAAAAACTTGAGGAACCCGACCTGATGAACCCGAAACCCGATTGAAAACCTGAATGACTCCCCCAGGTGGAACAACAAAGGATTAAGGGGTGAACGAAAGATAAGTGTCTGCTATCTAGTATATTATTTTATTAGTTTTTATTCGAAAGTTTGTTAAAAATCATTTATAAGTTAGAGACCAAGTTATGTTTCTTGTTTAGAGCAGTAAAAACAGAGATATTAGGTCTATATATTCTTGTGAGTTTTCGAGTTAATAAAAAAACTCGTTAGGAGCTGCTAGGTCGCTCGACTAGACAGTTACGAGTACTCGACCTATGCGGAAAGTACTCAAACGTAATAAATTATAAATAAATTATATTTCGAGAAATTATAAATATGTGAAAGATCATAATCATACTAATATTTATAAAAATATATGAATATCAATATAAATAGATATGATACATGTTTACATATTTAAATATTTCAAAAACTAATATCCATTCTTTAATATTATAGACGTACTAATCATCTAATCATCATTTACCAATGTCTCTTCATGAAAACCAACAAATTTCATCGCAAATCGTTGAAAAATAGCAAAAATCGATGAAGATCCGAGTTGATCGAGTTGGACCGATTCTGAGTAATGTTGACCAATATGATGAAAATGCCTCGGCACCTTGTCGAGTATCGAGTACTCATCGAGTACTCAGCCGCCTAGGCTGAGTTTTACAACACTGACTATGGCTACCAAACCTGCTCGTATAGAGATGCCAAATTTGATCATCAAGGCAACAATAGTTTCGGATATTTTTCTTTGATTTTTTAATTTAATAATTGATCCAACCCAATCACCTATTAACCCGAAAACCAAAACCCGAATACCGCTTAAACATTATTTATTTGGTTCGGTCTTCGGGGTTGATTTCCTACATCAAAAAACCCGTGGAACCAGATCTGATGAACCCAAAACCCGAATAAAAAACACGAATAACACCCCTAGGTGGAACCACAAAGGATTAAGGGGTGAACGAAAGATAATCGTATGCTATTAGTATATTATTTTATTACTTGTTATTTGAAAGTTTGTTAGAGATCATTTATACGTTAGAGTTCGAGTCAAGTTATGTTTCTTGTTAGATTAGTATAAACAGAGATATTAGGTCTATGTATTCTTATGAGTTTTCAAGTTAATAAAAAGAGAAAAAAAAAACCATTGTGAAAGTTGTCTCTTTAAAACATAGTTGTGTTCGTTTCATTGTTTGAAAGCTTGATACCAATAGACATGTCTTCTTTTTCTTGTGACATAAATAGTATTGCAATAGACAAAAGATAATTAAACCAATGTATCTCCCTTAAGATGATAGTGGTATGACATTTCTGAAATGTTTACTTTTAGATATTATATGGCATGATGAGCAAAGCATAAGTTTGTTGGTGGGGTGATGTTTTGAAATTTGAGTACCAAAAGCATATCTAAATCTTCTTTAATTAGCCGACCAAATATTATTATAATCATAGTTTAATGCGTCTTGTAAGAAAAAGAGAAACCCCAAATGTTCGTATCAATCATTATGCCCATTATTATTATTTCTTAGTTTTTTTGATCATCTAATCATCATGCAAAAACAGTCATTATAATTAATGTTTCCCGTTTTGTCCCTTCTGCTTTCCATTATCAAGTGAAATTAGATACACTTAGAGGTGGCAAAAGAAGTTTAAGGATGTGATTTTGGGTCATAATGGGTGTTTTAAAAATAGAGATGGGTTAGAATGGATTGAATAAAAACACAAGGGGGTCAAGATGGGTTAAAAGTGTTTTTTGGAAAAAAATAAACATAGGTTAAAATGGGTTTTCAACGTTAGAGTTTCAAGTCACAATAAGTCAAGGTTTCTTTCACTCAAATTGATCACCTTCATCGAGTTTCATCGCGCACCCCCACCGCACCACCACCAAACCACCACCTAACCACCACTGGTCCACCGCACCACCACCGGTCCACCGCACCACCACCGGTCCACCGCACCACCACCGGTCCACCGCATCACCACCGCATCTACAGCCTCCTAGCTCCGTCAAGTTTCATCGTGCACCACCACCGCACCTACAGTCGGGCGCCGCATCAGTCCACCTCCGTTGAGTTTCATCGCTCACCACCATCACACCTACAGTCGGGCCTCCGCTTCACCATCGCACCATCATCGCCGCTTTATTGAAGGTACCACCCTTTATAGATATGTATCTTTTTGAGCTCGTATAAGCATCTGTCTATATGTGTTGTTGGATTGTAGAAAACTAGTAAAATAGTATTGGTTTTTTTAAAAAATGATTCATCTTGACCCGAACCCATCCTGACCCGAACCCATCCTAACTCAAACCCATCCTGACCTTTTTTCTAAATAATCTATCATAACCCAAACCCATCCAGACCCAAATCCATCATAACCTAACAACTAACCCAATCCAACCCACCCATTTTGCCACCTCTAGATACACTAGTTTGTGAGAGATCTACACATAAAACATATGATTGAGATTTAGTAATTATGTGTAATAATATATAACGAACACAAGAGAACTACTAAGATTCATATAAACATTTTTTTTGAACGGCGATAAATTTTATAAATAAAAAAACCCAAGACTAGCAAAATACTAGACAAGGGTTGAGAAAAAGAAATTACATAAGAGGAGTATTTAGCCACTCGATCCAGTTCTTAGTGAACTTATTACATTGACTCTTAAACCAAATAAAGGAAAAATGTTGAATTTCGTCAAACATAGTAGAATTCGGCTCTCGATTAGTTGAAAAAGTCCATCGTTCCTTCTTTCCTCAAATAAACATTTTTACATACATAACCGTCTCTTCCACTTTATTTCTAACTTCTATTATAAGTTATTTTTACCAAATAGGTGTAATTGTAAAAAAATAATTGTAAAAAAGGTGTAGTTTCAAATTATTTACCTAAACGGGTGTAAACTTTTACAATTACATCCATTTGGTAAAAAAACTTCTATTATATATGTTTTTTGATTAATAATACATACACATGTATCATATGGTTTTAATTTTTTCTACTAAAAATAGATAAATGTAATAAATGTGTGTGTATATATTTATAGATAGATGTAGAATTATCTATGCTATATTATTTTTTCGCGACTAAAATGAACTCTATGATTGAAATTTGATATGCGATTGCGATCTTAGGGCCCTCTTAATCTTTAGCCTTCAGGTTGCCTGTCTCGTATATATGATACAAATGAATCTTATTCTCAGGTGTTTTCTTTTCACACCGTATAAAATGTTAGTTTTTTAAACATAAAAACGAAAAATTTAAACTGATTTGGGTCCATGGCATCCTTGTAGCCATCCTAACGAATGATTGACTCTCGAAAATACTAGCAATGATGATGTCTTTAAGACCCATGAACACTCATGTAGATGCTTTTGGAGTAAGTGGAGCACAAACGTGCTATTCCGAGATGAATTGTGGATGTGAACGACTTCTAGGTATCCCATATTTAATATGAAAAGGGTAAGCATGGATAGACGAAGATGCGGCCCAAAGGTCACGAGTTTAAATTATGATAATAAACTCTTGCAGAAATGCAAGGTATGATTTATATTAATTAGACCAATCGTGGTCTAACACTCTCTTAAGTTAAGCATACATGTATTTGGTTTCGGAAATACATTACGTACCATCATAATTTATTTAATAATAAAGTTATTGTTTGGCCCCTCTAAAGAAAATTTTTCATAACTTCTCGTCGCTAGGCTTGTAAATGAACCGAACGTTCATGAACTGTTCGGCGGGAAGTTCATTTATGTTCGTTTGTTTAGTAAATGAACGAACATGTACAAAAATTTTATGTTCGTTAAGTTAAACGAACAAACATGAACACATGTTTGTTCGTTCGTTTACGTTCATGAACGTTCATTTATGTTCCTTCATATGTGTTCGTTTATGTTTGTTTATTTACGTTCGTTTATGTTCGTTCATTTATGTTCGTTTATATATACATATATATATATATATATATATATATATATATATATATATATGTAGGGGAGATATCAAATGAAAACCATGTTTATAAATGAAAACCGTGAAAACCACCACTTCCCAATCACATAATTTATAATTGATTCGACCTTTTTATTGTTTAAAGTATATTTAAGTAAAATTTAACTTTATTTTTTGAATTCATTATATATTATTTAGTTTAAACTCCAAAGAATGACAATGATGACGAAACGACTTACGTATACGTAACTTGTATGAGTTTTATGTACGTAACTTTTAATTGTACACTTGTTAACATGTACGTACATATACATAACCCCTACATATACGTAACTATTAGTTGTATACTTTTTAACATGTACTTACATATATGTAACCCTTGGTTTTCATGGTTTTCATTTATAACATGGTTTTCAATGGAACCCTCCCCTATATATGTATATATATATGTATATATATGTATGTATATATATATATATATATATATATATTATATATATATATATATATATATATATATATATATATATATATATATATATATATATATATATATATATATATATATATATATTAAGTGTATTATGTTATACTAGAAACCTATAAGTTTAGTGAGATTTCAATTTCCACTAATACACCTAAAAGTTCCAAAATAGTCATTTGACATTGTTTTTTTATGTGTTTAGTTATGTTTGTTTATTATTGTTCATTTGTGTTCGTTTATGTTCGTGAAGCGTTCATTTAGCTTTTTAACGAACAAACATGAACGAACACAAACATTTTTATTTTCTTAATAAACGAACATGAACAAAAAATCATGTTCGATTATGTGTTCGTGTTCGGTAAAAGTTAAATGAACAAACACGAACATACTGATGTTCGTGTTCGTTCGGTTCATTTACAGGCCTACTCGTCGCCCCTTAATATAGTTTTGTCCGGATGGTAAAGTTTATTATATTTAAAGTAGGTTCTATTCAAACCCTTTTAATTTTCTATCGCTTTTCAACTTAACATGTAAAGAATAAAAAAGAAGAAAAAAACATACCACTCAAATAATTAAATAAACAGTAATATTTAGTAAATATCTAAAAACCTTTAATTGCTACTAACAAAATCCATTTTGATACTATATATTATTTACAAATATTCCAACACTCCCTCGGCTTAAGCTAATTTTGAAGAACGTTCACTAAGGTTTTATGAATAACAAGCATGTATTAGTAGTTTAACGTTAAATCATATGTAGCAAATGATACCACGGTGTTAGAATGGTTTCAAGTCTACCATAAACAAATAAAATAATTTTGTGTACGTGTGAGTTCACTCTTAAAAATATATTAATAATTTTATACTTGTCATTTTACTATGTTCCTTTGTCAATCTATCTATTATTCATTTAAGGGGGTATATATTAATCATCTATACACAATTAGCTATAATTACTATGCTTGTGCTCTATAAATATTTACAACTTATAAACTTTTACATAAACATAAGACATATTAACTTAGTAAATACAATAGCTAACAAAGCTGACTGTGTGAGTGTGACTTTGCGGCACGAGCCAACGGAGTTTTGGCAGACTTTGCAGTGTTGAGGCTACTACCACTGGTGCCGGAGATGACTCTCTCACAAGAAGGGCACATCGTGTGGCTGCTCGTAGTCGGAAATTGCATGTAAAACTGCACCGGGAGGGCCCTGGTTTTCATTTCTTTGAGTTGTTGAATTTCCCTTTTTAGCTTTATGTTATCACTTGTTAGTGCTTCACAACACTTCTTCAGTAATGCACACTCTACTTCATGTTGCTTCAGCTTTGTCCTGTTGAATTAGAGATAAAAGTTTAATAGTGATGATAAATAATGATTATTTCTTTGTGCTGGAAGTCTTGGATTCGAGTTGTGAAAATAGTCTCATACATAGATGTGGGTAAGGTTGTATGTATCAGGCCCAAGTGGCCTGATATTTCCTGGATCAGTGCATGTGAAAACCTCGTGCACAAGTTTTGCATTAAATGAAAAATGAAAATAGTATCTATTTTAATAAAGAGATTATTACATATTTTCCCATCTTAAGAGCACTAAATTACATGTATCCTCAAACCAAAAAATCAATTACATATTTCTTTATGCTAAAACATATATATATATATATATATCTTCTATACTAATAAAAGAAGGTTTTTGTATTACACTTGTCATAATTCTAAAGCTCTTAAATTTTATTTTCCCGTCTCTCTCTTTAATAAATATCACATTAACTACAAATGATATTATTTGATTATTTTCATATTAAAAATATTTTTTATTAAATTAAAAAAAGAGATATTTCTACAAATGCAATTTGTAAAAGAAATAATTTTTTTATAAAATAAGATTTTTTTTCAAAAAGAAATATCAGACATTTGAAAAACACAATATATTTTAAAACCTGTGGCTTTTAAAAATTAAAATTCTTATGAAACAAAAACAATTTAATTTCAAAGTTATGATAACGAAATTATTAAAAATGACACTTTTTTTAAAAACGGTTTGTTTTGAAACAATTTGTTTAAAAATCATTTTTTTTTTGAAAAAAACAAAAAAAAGTTAAACAAGAGTTTAAAAGATGATATCGTGTTTTTATCACTCATACGTAATGTCAATCATATTTTATATCAAAAGATCGTTTTATAATTCATTAATTTTTATTAATAACTATTTAAAATTTTATTTATTCAACCTGTTGTAATATACGGGGTACTAGCCTAGTTACACAAATACTTACATATATATAGCCATTTCACTAAAATTAACTTATTAAAAAACTATTTACATATTGGTTTTTTGATATTGTAATTGTTTAAAACTTTAAAATTTGTTTTTATATTTGGAGATGTAGCTATGATTATTGTTAATTGTTGTTTTAAAATAAAGTTTTAAACTTTTGTATTTCTATATGTAATTTTTATTGTTTTCATTCAGAGCAAGCTCTAACTATCAGTTCTCACTCAATCGGTCAACCCAAGAGATAAAACGAAGCATTCATTTCATTTATTTATACAGACGGCTCGAATTAAAAGAAATGTGCAATTGATGATCTTAAAAATGAAAATATGTAAAAATCTCTTTGTAAAAATAAAGATAAATAGTTATCAAATAAGTTAATTTTATTGAAATGAATAAATTAAATATGTAATATGTATGCTTTAGGAAGGGAAAATATGTACTAAATTTTTAAGTGTGGGAAATATGTATTAGTAATCTTAGGAAGTGGAAATATGTAAATGTCCCTCTAACAAAAAAAAAGATCTAGATTTGAGTTGTACCTTGCTCGTCTGTTTTGGAACCATACTTCAACTTGTCGAGGCCTTAGATTAAGACTTTTTGCTAGTGTTTGCTTTTCCTTCTATATATAAAAAGAGAAACACATACATAACATAAAATTACCTTTAAAAAGAGTCATCCTAAAAAAGAAACTTTGTTGCTAGAAACAATCCATATATAGGAATTTGTTACTTACAGGATTAAGGGTGCTATGTTGTTTGAAGCTTTCTTCCAACACAAAAGCTTGTTCTTTTGTGAGTCTAAGTTTCTTTCTAGCTCCTGCTCCTAGTTCATCTCGATCATTATCACTAATCGACTTTGACAACGTCTTATCAACTTCTTCACCAACATCATCTCTCTCTCTTTTAGCACCCGTTGAGTTTGAGAATGACGAAACCATGCTCATAATTGAGCTTGAAGCTTGTCGGATCAAATTGACTGGATCTTGATCTCTACCTAACCCTAATATTAAAGAAGGAAGCGGCTGATCTAGTTTGATCAATGACTTCTTTCCAAGTGGTTGTTGATACTGATACTGATCACGATCATGTTTTTGAAGATCGAAACAATGGTTTCTTTGAAAATCATGGCCATCCAAGCTTAGATTTAAGTTTGTGAGACAAGAAAACTCATGAACCATGTTATGTGACCCTATAGAAAATGGTTTTAGGCTATGTTGAAGTTTTTATGCGTGTTTTGGTGAATTGAATACAACTATTATATACGTGGAATCACATTAGTGTGGGGACGGTGGTCATGATTGATTGGGGAATGAATTATTCTCCACTTTTTACCCTTTCCTTTATTTTTTCATATAGTGCTTTTTTTACATTTAATAAATTAATATTTGTGTGTGTTGAATATAATAATGAGTAAAACAATCAACTTCAATTCCTTAATCATTTGCCGCTACTTTTATGTACATATAAACAGCACTGCTATTATATGTTAAATTATTTACGGATGTTGTAACCAATTTGTAAGGACATATTGATTGTTTAAAGACTCCAATTATTAATCTCAAACACTTTAAAGTCACTTAAAACTTTTTAGAATGAACAATCTAGTGTTGTTTTATAGGAAGACCGTTCACGGATATAATATAACACATTTGTATATTCTAATTACAGTACAAAAATTGAAAGTCAAGTGATAAATACAATACTATTACAAATGAAATAAATAAATAACAAGAAGTGTAAATGAACTAAGTAAAGATAAAATTGACTAAGAAATCGTGCTTGGCACGAGTCTTTTAAAAAATTTCTAGTCTCTCAGAAGAACTTATTTGTTCCTCGTGTATATATAGTAGCTAAGTAGTTTCTACTATCGAGATAGATACGAAAACCCGAATTGCATCTAGAGAGATGTAACATATATTCAAGAATATTGCTAAAGGAAAATAAGAAGACAAAGCTCATATAGTTGAGTTAACTAAAACAAAAAATTAAATTTCTTTTAAGTTGTCTTCAAAGTGAATTTAATTTATTTTAATGATTAACTGAAGAATATAAATTTTATGTTTCAATTCACAAGACTGAAACTGTCAAGTCAAGGTAGTAGTAACATAAATACTCTGAAGTTATCCCAATAGAGAAACCATTGAGCAGCAGAGTAACTCAATATTTGAAGTACAAAGTGCGCTACCAAAGTACGTTGTTGTGTATTAGAGACACTTTGAGAGATTGGTTTGTTATGGTTGTTGAGTTAGTTTAAAGTAGTTTGAGTTTGTTTGAAGTTAGTTTCCAGTTTTAGATTCTTCTTAGATCTAGTATACTAGATTGATCTCTCTTATTTGTATCACACAAAAATCTAATAACAAGATGAAGAATATTACAAGTTTATGCTTTGTTTTATGGTATCAGAGCTTAAACTTCCACCAGTAATCTAACTTTCCGACAACTTTTCTCTATCTCCGGTGACTTCCGGTGACATCATATTCTTCATCTTCTACATCATGACTTCTACTCTATCTTCTTTCTTGTTTACACCTACAAACACTCCATCAAATCAAACCAATACCTTGCCAAACCTTACAAATTTCCTTTCTATTAAACTTGATGTAACTATCTTAATTGGAAACATCAAATTACCATTGTGTTGAAGACGTTAGGGTTGTTA
Source organism: Flaveria ramosissima (assembly GCA_025215565.1). Taxonomy (NCBI): domain Eukaryota; kingdom Viridiplantae; phylum Streptophyta; class Magnoliopsida; order Asterales; family Asteraceae; genus Flaveria; species Flaveria ramosissima. The sequence continues at coordinate 57,769,331 of CM046035.1, read as the reverse complement.
AAGCTTCTAAAATCCGATGCTCAAGTACCAGAAGCAGGTTCAACTGAAAGAGATTCATGGGAGAAATATGATGGTTACATTCAAGCGTTGATTACAGCAACTCTTTCACCATCAATTATGCATCTAGCTCGAAATTCAACCTCTGCTGCTTCACTTTGGAAGTCAATTGAAGATTCTTTTGTTCAAATTGTTTTTGCAAAACAGTCACAAATAAGAACTTAGTTTCATCTTTTGAAGCAGAACACCAAATTTATAGTTGAATTTCTGAATGAAGCAAAGAAAACTATTGATTCTCTGAATGAAATTGGTGATCCAATCTCTGATGAACTTTTTGTTCTACAAGTTCTTCAGGGTTTGAGCCTTGAATATGAGAATTTCGTAATGAATATTGAAAATCAAGACAAGACTCTCATTTTTTCACAGCTACGGTCGCGATTACTCACCTATGAGGCTCGTCTGAAACAACGACAGCCTTTGGTTACTCCTCCTCTTGCTACTATGGTTGCTTCTACACCAAATCCGCCTCATTTTGATATTTGTCAGATTTGTGCTAAATCTGGTCATAAGGCTTCCAATTGTTATTTTTCGGTATGTGTCGCCTATTGTTTCTCGAGGTGGAAATCCTGCTAGTGGTGGTTCGAACGGCGGTCGTAGCAGTGGTTATCGATTTCGAGGAGGTGGTCGTGGTCGCGGCGGTTCACGGTGGTCTTCCGGTGGTGGCTCCTTTGCTGCTCATGTTGTTGATATCCATGGAATGCCCTACACCGCTCCTCCTTCTTTTGGATCCTCCTCATCTAATTTTGGATTTAGGCATGGTATACTTGGAACTGGGCCAGCCAATTCTGTTAATGGTCTCCCCAATACTTTTGGACCAACAACATCATCACCTCTTGCAACGTCATCAACTGGGCCGATTTCTTCTGGACCACCTGCTGGTGGTAATGGTCATTATTCGGGCTTTGGACCTGATCATTTCAAGCCTGGTCTTCCAATGCTTCCCCACAATTTTATGGCCTACACGCTGATTTTACACAAACGTGTGAAATTGTTGATTCTTGGATTTCGAACTCCGGTGCCACAGCTCATATGACTTCTGATCCAACCATTGTTTTTGGTTCAGTTCCTTATACTGGATCAAAACGTGTGGTTGTTGGTAATTGTACCTCTCTTATCATTTCTCACGTTGGTTTTCTTATCGTCGCTTATCTCGTTGTACTTTACTACTTCGTTATGTTCTTTTAGTTCCTGGCCTTGCCAAGAACTTACTATCTATTACTCAGCTTGTACTTGATCATCATGTATCTGTCTTGTTCTCAGGGTTTGGTTTGTCCATACAGACTCCCACAGGGCGACTCCTCCACCACATGCGAGCTAGTCCTCATCAGCTATACCCTCCCTGCTACTTTCTCTATCTCACGGGAGCTCTAGCATTCTCGATTAGGACATCCTTCTAATCCAGTGTTGTCTAGACTTTCTTTTTTGCCAATATCCAATAAAGTTCTTGCTAAACCATGTAATTCTTATTGTATTTCTAAATCTACTCGTTTACCATTTTCGTCTATTGTATCTCATTACTGTTCCTTCACATATTGTGCATTGTGATATTTGGGATCCCTCCCCGGTTCTATCCTGTTCTGGTTATCGTTATTTCATCACATTCATTAATGATTATAGTTGTTTTACATGGATGTATCATTTGACCAGTCGTTCTCAGGCTATTGATTGCTTTTGTCACTTTCGACCTTTAGTCGAAAATCTTCTCTCCTGCACCATTAAACATCTTCAATGTGATGGTGCTCCTGAACTCATTCATGGTGATATGGCTCGTTATTTTTCTGAGTCTGGTATTGCTTATCGGATTTCTTGCCCTTATACTCCCCAACAAAATGGGGTAGCTGAGCGCAAGAATCGTCATCTTTCTAAGTTGCCCGTGCCTTATTGTTTCATGCTCATTTACCAAAGAAAATTTGGTATGATGCTTATGCTACTACAGCTTTTCTTATCAACCATCTTCCTATGCCGGTTCTTTATTTCTCCACACCTTACGAGGTTCTTTTTTGTGCTCGTCCTGATTATTCTATTCTTCGTACATTTGGGTGTTTATGTTATCCTTATCTTTGTGATAACTTTCACCCAAATCTACTCCACGTCTTTTTCTTGGCTATGCTCCTAGTTATCATGGTTATCTTTGTTACAATCCTAGTACTTCTCGCAGTATCACCTCTCGTCATGTTATTTTTCATGAGTCTGTGTTTGATATTCCTGGTTCTATTCCTTCTACTGATTCTTCAGCTTCTACCTTTTTTTGATTTCGTTATTCCTCCACCCTCTTATCCTATTGTTTCCTCCCCTTCTTCTACTCCTCCTCCTTCTCCCCCTCCTTCTTCCTTCCCTCTTCCTCCTCCGCCTCCTCCTCCTCCTTCTCATCCTTTGGTCACTCGCTCTCGTGGTCATACTTGTCAGCCTAAACACTTTCCTGATCACGTTCTTTTTCATACTACTACTGTTCCCACTATTGAGCCTTCTTCATTTTCTCAGGCTCTGCTTTATTCTGTTTAGTGGGATGTTATGCGTACTGAGTTTGGTGCGTTGAAGTCTAATCACAAGTGGGATCTTGTACCTCCCCCTCCTTCCGCTAATATTGTTGGTAGTAAGTGAGTTTACAGGATTAAGCATAATCCTGATGGTTCAGTCAGTCGTTATAAAGCCCGGCTTGTTGCCAAGGGCTTTCATCAGACGGAGGGCATTGATTACACTGAGACATTTAGTCAGTCGTTAAACCCACTACTATTTGGCTTGTTTTATCTCTTTCCTTCTCTCGTGGTTGGACTATTCGTCAGGTTGATGTCAACAATGCTTTTCTTCATGGTGATCTCTCGGAGACTATTTACATGTCTCAGCACCTGGCTTTGTTGACTCTTCTTGTCCTGATCATGTTTGCCTTCTTCGAAAGGCCCTTTATGGCCTTAAGCAGGCTCCTCGTACTTGGTTTTCCAAGCTCTCCTATGCTCTTCTAACCAGTGGTTTTACTCAGTGTATCTCTGATACTTCATTGTTTGTTTATCAGCGTGATGGTCTTTCTTGTTATGTCTTGGTGTACGTAGATGACATAATCATTACTGGGAGTTCCTCGGAGTTTGTTGCTTCTTTGATTACTCGCTTGGACTCTCAGTTTACACTCAAGGATTTAGGCACTTTATCCTATTTATTGGGTATCCAGGCTAAATTTACTAATGATTGTTTGTACTTGTCACAACAACGTTGTCTTCTTGATTTACTGCAGCGTACTGGTTTGGCTCAGTGTCGTCCTCTCTCCACTCTTGTAGCATCTGAGAGACGGTTATCTCGCTATTCTGGTACTTTGTTACCTGATCTTGTGCTCTATCGTAGTACAGTGGGTGCTTTGCAGTATCTGGTTCTGACTCGCCCTGAGATTGCTTATGCGGTTAGTAAGGTGTCTCGGTTTTTACAGGCTCCTACTGATCGTCACTGGGTTGTTGTCAAGCGGATTTTACGCTATCTTCGTGGTATTCTCACTCATGGGCTGACTTTTCGTCGTTCCACTTGCTTTGATATTCATGGTTACTCTGATGCAGATTGGACTGGTTGTCCTGATGATTGTCGTTCGAGAACAGGTTTTTGTGTGTTTCTTGGTTCTAATCTTATTAGTTGGAGTTCCAAAAAATAACACTGTTGCTCGTTCTAGCACTGAGGCTGAGTATCGTGCTCTTGCTCATACAGTTGCTGATATCCGTTAGATTATGTCTTTATTATAGGAGTTGTAGGTTCCTCAGTTGTCACCTCCTACTCTTTGGTGTGATAATATTGTTGCCACTTATCTTGCAGCTAATCCCGTTTTTCACCAACGTACAAAGCACATTGAGATTGATCTTCATTTTATTCGTGATATGGTTTTATCTCGACAGCTTTGTGTTCAGTATGTTTCTACCGGTTTGTAACTGGCAGATCTATTGACCAAAGGTCTCTCATCCTCTCGTTTTGATTCCTTACGGTCCAAGCTTCATGTTTTGTCTCCCCGTTCAGCTTGAGGGGCCATATTAGAGATACTTTGAGAGATTGGTTTGTTATAGTTGTTAAGTTAGTTTAAAGTAGCTTGAGTTTGTTTGAAGTTAGTTTCCAGTTCTAGATTCTTCTTAGATCTAGTATAAATACTAGATTAATCTCTCTCATTTGTATCACACAAAATTAATAATAAGATGAAGAATATTACAAGTTTATGCTTTGGTTATTGTGCCCATCACGTATGTTGTGTGCGCATCTGCAAGCGATGTGCATCTTACTAACGAAAAACAATTATTAAGGAGTGTTTTTTCTTATATACCACTTCAAGTTTTGTCCTATCCTTCTATGTATGACAAGTTTCGTCCTTTAAAATCATATTTAATGAGTACAAAACATTATGCATGTTACTCTATACATATTTTCCTTCTTATAATCTTGCAAGAAACTTTATTTTTGACACTTCCACTTGCCTTTAAAGTTGTTAATGCTTAATTGAGACCCATCGAGCATGGCCGAGAAAGTGGTAGAAACTTTTTACTATTACTAACATTATCAAAGGACATGTGGTCTAGCAGTGACAAAGTATGTTTAAAATGTGCTTCTTTTATTCATGTTCAACCGCATACAAAAAGACATATATATAAAAGTAAGATTAAATTTTGAGTAAATTTGTTACTCTACTAAAAAATTAGGAAGTGACAATTAAAAGTATGGATGAAGATAATTATAATGGAAATTCAACAAGTCATACAATAGCACGTATTGGATTTAAACCTAATCGTATCATAACTTTGGTTTCACCCTATTATTAAACCCATGCGAATTATCATTCTTAATTCTAAACCAAACACCAACGTATCACTTTCACATTATTCTTTTCAAAAACACTAGTGAAAACAAGAGTATAAAGAGCATACGACACGATTAAATTATTATTCATGACAAATGCAAAAACATGACCAAAAACACGGCACCTTGTGATTGGTCGTATCAGTTAGTATATTACCCATCCATTTAATTAATTTTTTGAACATCGTTAATTATAAAGGTATTAGATTTGTCTATAAAAATGTCTCTCTAAACATTATCATCACAACGAACAGATTTAGACAACATGCATATCACGTCTTTTCTAATAATTTTCGCCATTTTTTTGTAGTTGTGCATGTGTTTTATTTGAAAAAGAAGATACCATCATTATCTTTTTTTTTTCATTAAATACAATCAACCTCAAACTTTATATTCTAGGCATCCTGTTTATTTAGGCGGTATATCGCTCTACACTATTTTTAATTATCTTTCACACACAAGTTATAATTTCATTATGAAGTCAAATGTCATAGTTCGTAGCTTAAGACCGGTTACAAATTAAATGCACTAACCCACATATATATTTATTTCTACATACCGCTATAAGAATTACAACTTATATTGACAATGGCGACAACATCAATTTCCGGGAAAGATGACCCTATACCAACAACTAGTCATCACTACTATAGGGTTTTCACATAATTTTGACCAATCAAATCCTATTACGATAACATGCCATCACTACAAGGATTGGCGGGATGGAAGGAGCCAATGGCATAATTTTTAATATTTGTCCAGGCAGCATGTCATCGGTGTAGCAAAATCTATAACCTATAATAAAAGAAGGTTTTCTTAAAACACGTGTCATCATTCTAGCATATCAAATGACACGTGTCATCATTTTAGCATATAAAAAAATTATTTTCCCGTCTCTCTCTCATAATAAATACAAAAATTATAAACAATTAATTTGACTTTCCTTTTTACCTAAAATATGTTAAAACAAAAATATTTATATTTTTGTTTTTTTGTCTCTCTCATATTAAATGATAATTATTATAAATAAGTAAACTAAACTATTAAATATCTAAAATATAAATGTAGTTCTTTTAATAATTTATTAATACATATTAAATATAGAGTAATAATTTCTAATTCATTATGTGTTATAAATTTTAAATATTCATTATATTTTTATTTCACCAATGGATAATAATATCTAAAAAATAAAATATTCATAAAAATAATAATTTTAATATATTTTATTTATTCCACTCATGTAATACATGGGCTCTAACCTAGTATATATATAAATACATACGTACTATGAAAAAAGGCTGATTTTTCATGTGCATCCATCATCCACTGCTCTTTATATTTTTGGATCAAGTCTTGCAATAAACTAGAGTTCACTTCCATTAACTTACGTTTATTCCTCTTCCAACAACCAATTTCATTTTGAATTTATTGTAGTCCCTTAAAATGTGATCCATATATTCGTTCTCCACCATCTTTTGATCACTTCATCAGCTCTTCACCCTTTGTCTAATACATTGTGATTTAGGATAATCTAATATCTGTTGGCCCTTTAGGATCGATTAGGCCTATGTTCTTGAATATGAATATGAATATGAATATGAAACTTGATAGAATGATAAGAAAAATATACGTATGATTGATTATGAATGTTGATACATTAGTTTACAGACTCTTGACATATATTTATAACTATAGTGGTAGTTTACAACTTTAGATTTGACACTCTAAACCCTTATAAATACACACACTTTACATACTTAGACTTTAAATTAACTTTTTCTAATTACATGAATGACCCACTAGTATAACTATACTTAGACACACCTATGTATATATGGATTGAGATAATTATACTTTCAACAATATCCGGGCTCCCGAAATCGTCATCTTTGAAGCCATCCACATAAACTACCTCGTCAATACCCTGTTTTATAACCAAGAAGTGAAAATTCGATAAGGAACATGGTCGGAATCCTCGACAGATGTTTTAAGGTCAACAGACTGTGATCCGACCATAACCAAGGACGAGCAACTAAAGACGCATCAGGCCAAACATTCATGAAATTGGAGATACAATAATACAATCTATTTTACTTAGTTTCTTCCTATCCCTAGTTAAGTATGTGAACTTGAGAAACACCCCCCACCCTCCAACATTATATATCTATATAAAAGGAGAACCTTAGCTACTTGGAACTCTATGCTTTTTTATTTTAACACACAAGTTTATTTTTTTTACATATTGACCCCATGCCATTCATATTTGTATCTTTTAATGTATGTATTTAATAATAACTTATGTATTATGGTTTCATTTTTAGTGAAACAACATTAGTAGAGAAACACTCAATCCTAGTATATATAAGAAACTAGAATGGCATTATTATATAATTTTTTTAAAAGCCTCACACTAACTTGATTAAATTCTAAATTGAACTTGTCTTCTGGCCTCCTGACTTCATACCAAGTACATGTTCCATGAGTTTCAAATTGAACTTGATAGGGTTTTCAAAAGATCCTTTTTGACTTTCAAATCATGAGAATAAACATTCATCACCATTTAAGCTTTCAAGCCTACACATAAATTATCAAGAAACTAACAAAAAGTTCTTGTCCTTAATAACATTTTGTTTCAAAAATATAGAGAGATGCCACAAATTGAACATTATAAATCCCCCTTAATTGTTTAATAGCAATCTCACTACCAAAACCTGGGCCTTTTTCATAATTTTGGTCCATTTCCCAATTATGGAATGTAGCCCAACATAATCAATCTATTCCTTATGGCCCACAAGAGGATCTTGCTTTGGTGAACGCTCAACTTGTATGAACATTAGAATCTTGAATCACCGGAGCAACAATCCACCTTCGAACTTGAATTCATTGAATGGTTAGGATACGACACTTTGGGCTCTCGACGTTTCACTTCGTCCGGTTTCATCTCCATGGCGACCGATTTTCTTTGGGTTAGCATAGTGATCTCTAATGATTTATTAAACTTCAGTCATTTATTCAGTCATGAAGTTTAGATTCGTGCTTAGTTCTGTAAATCAAATATTCAGAATTGGATTAATAAGAAAATTACAAAAAGTCATGATGAAAAAATTTACGTCTAACCCTTTTAAAAGTCATATAGTAATTGTTAGAGAACAATATTCCATGTGGTTATTTTTTTCAATACGTTACAAGTGAGATTAAAATATGAATTCGTGAAACTTAGTGAATTTAGTTTAATTTTGGATATTTGAGTAATCTTAGAATTTTATAGTATTTTAAACCAATAAAGCAGATTTTTCAATTTTTCTAAAGGAAATAGATTGTTTTTCGATGCGTAATATTTAAGGTTAATGAAATTTAATCATAGCAAGTTGGATAATTAGCTATTAACTTATTATATCAGTTATTAATTTTTTCAATGAAAGATTTACTGTCTAAAACACACAAAATAAGCTTTAGAAAAAAGTAGCTATAGCAATTATATTGGTATTTATAAGGGCCTAGGTGAAAAATCCACATCGGGTCCAAGGGTGGTGTTCTCGGACGGGATAAATTTGATTTAAAAAAAGTTACGTAAAGCGTGTGTCACGTTGTTCTTTTTCTTATATAACATTTCCATTTAGAAGTGTTTTTAACAAATAAAAACATTATGCAACATGCATGTTAGATTTTCGTTGAGAAATGTATAAAAGATTTTGTTAACAAAGAAAAAAGCTTAAAATTTATTAAGAATGAAAAAAGAATTGCTATAAAACACTTTTTAATAAGAGATTAATATTTCAAAATACGGCTTGTACCTCTTCCTAAAACTTTAAAATGGTTATCAAAAAGAAAATTTCAACTTACATGTTGATTTAAATAGTGTGGTTTAAGAGCAAATGACTTAAACCGTACTTGAAAGAAGCTCAGTTGAAATTGAATCGGTTGTATACCACTCAAAATCAAACCAACTTTAACATGGTGTTGTCCCTTATTTCACCAAAACTAAATTATTTTAATCTAATCTAAATTTTATATTTAAATATTTTACTTAAATTAAAAAAAACTAAAATAACAATATGATATTTTTAAACTTATATATTTAAAACATTTTAATCAGTTTTAAAAACCTAATATAACATCCAATAATAAACAAATTAATAAATGATATTAGTTATTATAACAAAATTATATGAATTAAGTTTAATTAATTAACTTTAGGGTAACATTTATTATAACTCAAATAAATGATTTTAATCTATGTTTTACCTATTAGTATAAAGGCTTAGGTGAAAAGAAATCAAATCAAGAAGGTTTAATTTGTATTCTAACTATTAATATAAAGGTCTAAGTGATTTAATTTTAATAAAATATAAAGTTACTCAAAGCATGTGTTACTTTTTGTCATTTCTTATATAAATTTTTTGTAGAGAGTGATTTTAATAAAATAAAAAGACTACAAATTGTGCGTAGTATGTTTTCTTTAAGAAGTGTTTTTTGTATCTATATTTTTTAATTTTGTTGAAAATCGTTAAGTCCCTTACTGCGAAGCGCGGATTCTGTCGTTAGTATAAAAATAAATTTTAAGATGTCGATCAAAAATTGAGCGTATATAATTTAACACCCGCCACAATGTAATAGAAAAATAAAGTAATAACACATAAATAATATAAAGTTAGAAACTAAATTAGTGATATTCATCGTTAAGTTTTTTTTCTAAAAAAGAATGAAAAGGTAGATAAAATAATTAAATCCATCGATACTTTCGCGTCTATATTAAAAAACCAAAAACTGTACATAAATAGTTAAACTTGTGGCTAATATTTAACCAAAGATATAATGCGTGTAAAGAATAGTATAATTAAACATTAATCATTAAACTTTCGGATATTATTTAATAAAGAAAGTTTATTACAGAGTAGTAAACAAGTTTAAAAAGATGTTTTAATTTAATCACTCGTAGATATTTTTCTAAAATTGTATCACTAACCGATCAAATCAAGTCATCATCATGACTGTAAACGCGAATTCCACTCATCTTCAACAAATAATACGTTGGAACCAGACAACAATAGACCAGATTGGTCTTGGCGGCTAGGTCGGGTTTTCATTGCCTCCATTATCAAAATACACAAAAAAAATATAATTACAAGGCAAAACTCATGATATTATTTAGAATCAGGAATGTATATTGTTTTGTTTCCCTCTTAAAACATTTAAAATATGGTGTTTATAAAGTTTTCAATTTACCATAAGAATATTTATATTTTTATTAATGTTCCGACGTAAATATTTTTTGGGGTGCAAATAGTAATGCGCATTGTCAAATTCAAGATTAACAAATTTTAACACTCACGCTACAGCGCATGGGTTTCACCTAGAGTTAAGAATTCACGGTCAATGTAAAGGTATTCAATGCAAGCTTACATCAGCACTTGTGTCACTTTATTTTTTGTTACTTTTCTAACAAACCATAATGTGTAAAGATTTGCCAAACGCATCGTAATACAAGAGCTTTTTTCTATAAACTTTGGTCATTTGGTAATTAAACTTTTAAAATTTACCATATCTACGTGTACATTTTGATATTTAACTTGGCATTTAACCTGCTAACAAAGTACGCATATGTGTCACATCGCCTTCCCTACATTGACGTTAGCATAAAACTTTTTACGAAAAACAACAATTTGAGTTAATTTCAATTTTGTTACTTAAGGTTTGTCAAAAGACATCATTTTTCTTCAAAAGA